>CM027573.2:7542875-7653740 GCA_015852605.2 Populus deltoides | reverse complement strand
TAAACATTGTGAAACTTAAAAAATAAAATTTATATACTCAAGGACTGTTGAAGAAAGGAAACATAAAGCAAAAAAACATCTAGGTAATGGTGAGTTTATGTTCAACAAGTTAGAGCAAAATGCTCACGAAGAAGTATTCTGATTTTGTCAATGAATTTCTTTTCATCAACTTTGATTAATTGGTTCCCACCAAGCAGGAACACACTAATTTATTATCTGGAAGCGTCTCGATATGCTCAAACCATCGCGTTTGCTACTGCTGCCGCCAAGAATTCATAAAGATCACTGCCCCTGCCGGCTGCCTCTGCATGGTGTGACTCCATCGCAAAATTTGGGATAAATTGGCATCCAAAATCCAAATAAAAAGTGAATTAACGCATGGTCAAAGATTCAGACAAAATAGCATATTTCGAGGAAGTCTCTATTCATAATCGCGGCGACATTACACTGATATCGACTTCAATTTTAAATTTATCGTAGTTAGAATAATATTGTTGTTTATCAATCTAATATCTTTAAATTATTTTAATATTAATATTATTATAACTTCATCTAAGTTCATAAAAAATATTTTCTTTTATTTTTATATATGACATTTCTAAACTATTATTTAACAACAAACTACTCTCACCATTATATACGGTATTATTGTTTGCATCATGGATAATACTGCCACCGTATTGATATAACATAAATATATTATAAGATATTATGTAAAAAAAAAAAACAAATTGAAATAGGATCAATTTGATGTAATTGTAACTAAATTGCATTACCCTAACACTAATTAGCAAAACTCATATAGAATATAATCAAATTTCTAAAATTTAACATTAAAGCAAATTCATCATAAATTAAACATAATTCATGATACGAAATCCAATTTGTATTTCTATGCTCTATTGCATTAATTCAAACCCAAGTTCATAGCAAATTCATATAATTAAAAGAAAATACCAAATTCATCAAGTTATCAACAATTCAATGAAACATATAATTCATCATAATTTTACAGTATTCATGCTCCCTTTCATAAATCATCAAGTGTAATTAATTACATTATTAGTTGATTCCAACAATACACACAAAATTCTTAATTCGACAACTTAACATCAATTAAATGCAACACAACTAATTTATATAATTAATTCATAATTAATTCAACTTATTCTCATATTTAAATATATCAAATCAACCTTAATTGATGATATTCTTAACTAATTTAACATTAATTCAAAAAACTCTAAATTTACCATAAACCCTAAATTCAACTTAAGTAATTATTTTAATTCTACCAAGTCAAACACAAATTCATAGCAATGTAGTATGTATACCATGATGCTTTGTAGATTATGAGCGTATATGAAATTGTGATAGAAGTTGTTTTTTAAAATATTTTTTACTTAGAAATGCATCAAAACATCAATACATTAAAACGATATAAAAACATAAAAATATTAATTTAAAAAAAAATTTTAATTTTTTTAAAAATATAAAACTAAACAATATCATGGAAGTTAACCCATGAAAATAAATGAGAAAAAAAACCCTTCACACGTAAGACATGCTGCAATTAAATAACCTCCTTTTTATATCGATAGAATCAAAATGATTCTTAATATTTTCTGCTGTCTTTAAAACTTTGTTTGTATGGAAAGTGGATCTGTAAAATTAAAAAAAAAAAACGAAAAGATAAACGAAGAAGATTTCTCCTTCCAAATCTTCAGTTCGTTCTCAGGAATGATTAAAGTAAGATTCTTTACTGAATTATTTTCAAAGCAAAGGTCCACACTACACAAGTCAAAAAGCCTAATCTCTCACCCACCCGTCTTGTTTAAATTAATCAACCCAGCAAATTTCATTATTCACCCATTCCTCCACAAAACTCGCTTCGTTACCATTTTGCCTTTTCAGGTGGCAACAATCATAGGATCCGCATTTCAGATTACCGGAAAATCTTTGTTAAATCCAAATCCAAATCCAAATCCAAATCCGTAGAAATAATAAATAATAACTCTTTTTTAGATATAAAAAAATAATATACAATTATCATTGTGTTCTTCACGAGAAAAAGCCCGTAATCCTTTCCTTTTCCTTTTCTTGCTCTAGCTGGACTTTGAAAAAAATTAAGAAGGAAGAAAGCTGCTGCCAAATGCCTTTACTTCCTCCTCTTCCCTTTTGATCTCTCAATAAAAAAAAAACCTCATGGCTGACGATCTCTGCTTCTTCTCCAAGGTTCTTTCTCTTCTCCTTTTTTTTAAAAAATTTGCTGTCGTATATTATAGAAGTAATATAAAATGTGTTCTTGTGATGTTTTTAGGATCTGGGCATTGTTTATTTAACATTATGATCTTCCTGTCTTTGTGGATTTTGCTTCTTTTTATTTGCCTTAGCATATAAGCAAAGCAAGACCCAGCTTTTATTTAATTTCTTAATTAAATTGTAGAATGAGATAAAAAGGGTTACTTTCTTTCGATAGTAACTATAGCTTTTACTAGATCAAAAAAAGAAAAGAAAAATCGCTCTCAAGCTTTTACTTTGACGTTTCCATTAATACCCATCTCTTGTTTTTTCTTTATTTATACCTTAACCCATGTTGGCATTGGTTATAGAGCTAAATCAGAGTTGGTTATTAAATTCTTGATGCATTAAACTGTGGTTTTTTTAGTGAATTTCTAATGTGTAGGTAATTTGCGAATTAATCTATGAATGGCAGGATTCTTTTATTATAAAGGCTCCTAAGAAGTCGCCATTAGCGTTAAGGATGGTTGTTTTGGTGTTTGCGATGGTTTGTGGTGTGTATATATGTTCAATTTGTCTTAAGCAAATTGGCATTCGAACAAATCCTGGATTTTTAAATGTTGAAGTGATTGAAAGGCCATGTCCGGAACCTAATATTGAACCTTGGGAAATCCCTTATGTGCACTACCCACAGCCGAAAACTTATAGCAGGTATGACTTATATGCGCTGACGCTGAATTTGGGTTTTGCGTGGGCTTTATTAGTGATGGGATTTTTTTGGTGCGTTGTAGGGCTGAATGCAAGTGCAATCCTGTGCGGTATTTTGCTATTCTGTCAATGCAGAGATCTGGGAGTGGATGGTTTGAGACATTGTTAAATAATCATACTAACATAAGCTCAAATGGAGAGATTTTCTCTGTTAAAGTTAGGAGGAGTAATGTTTCGACGATTACGGAGACTCTCGATAAAATTTATAATCTGGATTGGTCAAGCAGTGCTTCCAAGAATGAGTGTACTGCGGCAGTTGGCCTGAAGTGGATGCTTAATCAGGTGAAAATGCTATCCTTGAAATGTTCGTTGGTTTCCTGCTATTTTTCATTACCGGTATGTGTTAGTTTCAGATGAGTGCGGAAAACATTCATTTCAGTACATGTGCGGGTAGAGCAGACACTTACGTACATTAGTAACATCTAGCATCATCTTAGCAGAGAAGTACGAGAGCCCTCTCACAAAATTTGGAGTTATAATATGGGATTGCAAGTGGTAGTGACTACCTCCTAATTTCTCATCCATGATTTTCTTCGTGCATTAAGACCTAGAAAATGCATTTTGATAGTGATCCAGTATCTCACTGGTTTCGATCTAAAGCTTTTTGATAAAATGTTGTTAATACATTGCACCCTTTGCTTGAATTTTTGCGTTTTACTTGCTTTGAGATTTCCTTAAAATATCACCTAAGTTGGAAGGAAATTTTTATGAACTTGATACATATGCTACAGTTTCCTTCAACTTCCATTTCCCTTCTTAGTTTTGAATGACAGAAAAGTTGAGGCAGCTTTAAGTTTCCCTTCTCGTCTCCCTCTTTCCCCCTGACTGAATGCAGGCTAAAGCTTCTGGAAGTATGCTATTATTATTTTACTGTATGAAGGCTGTTTTTAAGTATCAGTTATTATAATTTTTTGAGGTGTAACGCCTCTTTTCAAAGGCAGTATGGGACCATTTATTGAAACAGCTTGTATTGCCTGAAAAATCCTCTCAATGTGGGAAATGGAAACTTCTATTGATCTGTGAACTGATTCGATATTAAAACACAGGATCAACAAAATAATTTGTAACACATTTTGGAGCAGTTCAGCCTGAACAACAGCAATCTGTTATCATGCTGTGTTCCAAATCCAAGTTCGTAACACATTTTGAAGCAGATAAGATTCAACAGCATTGATCTGTTACTAGGCTGCTTTCTAGGCTCTATCAAGGTGATGAGCAAAATAATAGGTTTCTTTACAGAGGTTTCACAAATTTATTAGCATATGTTATGTTACCAAAAGCTTGCACCTTGTAACTTCAAATTATGCTACATGGGCATTTGGTATGCTAATAATGGGTTATCTACTCTTAGTTTTATTTTATCTCATGTTGCACTTCTCACGTTCTTCATCATAACAATTGATGTAGGGTGTGATGCGACACCATGAAGAAATAGTGGAGTACTTCAAAACCAGAGGTGTTTCTGCTATTTTTCTCTTCAGGAGAAATCTGTTACGCAGGATGATTTCGATACTTGCAAATTCTTATGATCGAGATGTGAAGCCACTGAATGGAACCCATAAGTCCCATGTTCATTCGCCTCGTGAGGTTATTCTCTCTCTCTGCCCCTCCCTCTCTCAAAGTTTCTGTATGTGTGCTATCTTACAACAACCGATGGTCTCAGGCAGAGATACTAGCGAAATACAAGTCTTTGATCAATACAACTTTGCTGATACCCAGTCTGAAGCAAGTAGAAGACACAACTGCCAAAGCCTTAGAGTACTTTAAGAGTGCAAGGCACATTATTCTTTACTATGAAGATGTAGTCAAGAACCGTAGGGTAAGCTGAACTATTTGAAGCTTTTGTTTACAACTCCTTTCTACTGGTCAGTGCCCTTAAATGTGGGTTCGGTTCTACTATGTGGCAAAAAACATTCAAAACAGAAAAAGTAACTAGTTTCTCTTTTACTCTGCAGAAATTATTAGATGTTCAAGATTTTCTAAAGGTTCCACGAAGAGAACTTAAGAGTCGTCAAGTAAAGATACACAAAGGATCCCTATTGAACTATGTTGAGAACTGGGACAAAGTCCAAAAGTCTCTGAAAGGAACGCACTATGAAAGCCTCCTAAGTGGAGACTACTGAAAGTAGAGCCACTGTAATGCTGTGCATAGCACGCTTTACCATCTAACATCTCGTCCCTCTACTTCTTACAGGACCAGGGCCTGCTGGCTTTCCAATTTTGGCTGCAGCATGGGCATTACACTTCTCATTATCTTATTCCAACATTTTTCTCACCAATTTAATATTCCATTTATTCTTTCTTATCTTTTCGCTTTGGGAGAACTCTTGTATTAAAGTCAAGCAATGTAAGTTGCAGTTTGACCTTACCTTTTCTTCTTGTCTGTGCATCAATGTGTTTATACGGACTAGAAAGAAAAAATAACCACCGGAAGATCTTCATGTAGAATCTCTTGGCAAGAGTATACAGAAGGCTACCGATCTTCTGATTTGAGAAGTTGGTATAATTTGTACTCCCTATGAAGGCAGACGGGTATAAGTAGAATGAAGATACTAACAAGTATAATTTGTTGCTCAATATTTTTTGTTTATTCCTTATGTTGTATGATCAGTTCAGTCAAGTGGTTTTTAATTGATTTCATTCAGAGGGGCACCGGGCACCTCTGTGGAGACATTCAAGGTGATTGCAAATACTGAACATTTAGATGTTTGAGCTGTGTTTAATTTTCAAGCAGATGAAGGAACAAGGTAGGTGTTATATTTTCTGCCTGCCTTTTTTTCTACTACTTTCGTTTTCTTATAATGGCATGCTTCATGCTGCAGAAGCAGGATCCTAAGGTGAAATGGTTCCCGCAGGTAGCTCAAGGAAGCAGATGTGTTGCTGCTTGCTACTGGCTGGAGAGCCTGGATGAGCTATAACATTTTTCTTTTCTTTTCTCCTCTTTTTCAAAAAATAAAAATAAAAAAAATCCGAGCTTTGACTTTGTTTTGAATTATTCTAGTTATCATCAGGCGAAAACTGATATATAAGAAAGAAAGGACCGCGAGAAAACGGGACTGGACGGCACAAGCTCGGGTAAGCCTCTATATAACAGGGGGGGTGGTGATTGAGATTTTAGTAGTAAATTGTTTTTCGGAAATATATTAAAATATTTTTTTATTTTTAAAAGTTTATTTTTAACATTATTATAATAAAAAAAGAAAAAATTCAAATTTTTATAAAAAAATAATTCAAACTTAATTCCTCACGCGCATGTAGACATAAATTTGATAGCACAACAGCTGCGTCTTGTCGTTGTCGTGTGGCCTCGGCGAATTTCGGGATGTTGCCTGGATACTGTAGTTTATGAGCATGTGCGCATATATTACGTCAAGCCATCACTTATAGGTCAATGTAACTGTTTATTTTTGCACTTTGTATTTATGTAGGTTTATGTTATAAAATTATAAAATTGATATTTTTTTAATAATTTTGATATGTTAATATTAAAAAAAATTTAAAAATTATTTTAATATATTTTTAAGTGAAAATTATTTTCACAAAATACTTCTTCGTTGATAATGATTGTTTTTCAAAGTGTTTTTCGTTTCGTAATTTAAATGCATTATAATAGTATTTTTTTAATTTTTTTATATTTATTTTTCACTTCAGCATATTAAAACATATTAAAACGATTTTAAAATATAAAAAAAGTTTAATTTAAAAAAAGAAAAAGAAAAAAATAAAAATAAAAAAACAAATATGCTCTAAATACACACTCAAACGGAAAATGAAATTTGCCTTGTACATTGGGCCATGCTCAGATTCTGTTATAGCTTTCTGTTCAAAGAAAGAACACAGAACTCTTCAAAGACACGCAGGCGGGCCTGTGCAGGTTTGACCAAAAAGAAAGATAGAGCCCACACGGCCCCGTTTTGACCGGACTGCCATATGAGGAAGTCAAAGGTTTCCTTCCAGTCCAGGAAGGAAAGCATAACAGAGACACGTCAACTGTTCTGTCTGTCCACCAACCATTCCATACAATTATTAGCTCATCTTAATTTCTCAAAATTTAGGAAGTTTCACTACTAATTAAACTTGTTAGTGAGATCATCCTCTCTCTCTCTCTCTCTCTCTCTCTAGACTTAAACATTAATTTTTCTTGTTAGTGATAGACAGTACAATGTAGCATTTGACCATGTCAATATCAAATATGGAGTGGATTGCAAGATTAAGTCAAATAGACTCTCACGATATTTTGAAAAATTAAAAAAAAGTTAAATAAACTTTTATATTTTTGTAAAAACAAAAAAAAAAGATGTTTGCAATAAATAGGTGTGTTTTTTTTATCCTGGTATTTTCACATTATTTTAAAGGATGAGATTAGTCCTGTTCGGGGTTTGTAATTACCTTTCCCAACAAGTACGCTTTCTGAAGATCAAACTTGTGTTCTTACTCTTGTAGAGATATAACAGTGCCTTCCAATAAATAAGAGTATTTGACATAACTTTTGTAGATTGCAGGATCAAGTCAAATAGACTCTCACTATATTCCAAAAAAAAAAAGGTCAAATAAGTTTTGTAAAAACAAAAAAAAAAAGATGTTTGCAATAAATAAGGGTATTTTTTTTGTTTTTATCCAGGTATCTTTGTACCATTTTAAAGGGTGAGACTAGTTCTGTTTGGGGTTTGTAGCTGCTCTTCTGAATAAGTGAGCTTTCTGGAAATCGTATTTATGTTCTCACTCCCCTTTATAAAAATATAGCAGTGTCTCTCAATAAATAGGGGTATTTGGCATAACTTTTGTTTTTATTTTCAAAAATATTTATTTTAGTATTTTATAATAATTTTTCAACATTCTAATATCAAAAATAAAAAATAAATCTAAAAGGAGTTATTTTAGAAAAATATATGGTACGGCAATCCTTAAAGTGTTACAAGATGTTCATTTTGGTTCAAGAGTTTCAGATCTATGAAAGAAAACAACTTCCCTTTTACCTCACTTAAAAACTAAAATCAGCTCACCAAACGAATAGAATAAATTGCCACCATCTCACAAGCTGCATCCAACCGTCCATGTCAGCAAAACGCGCCCACCGGTGCATGGGTCCCACACGTCATGGACGGCAATCAATCGTTGCACCCGAGGCCTTAAACCCCTAGTAGGACTCATCGAAAAGAAGGCAAACATCCGGTTATTATCAATCCCTAAACTAATTCAGGACCTCAATTGAGTCCCTCAATAGTTTTTATTCTCATGGAAGTCCCAAAGAATCAAATTAATTGAAATTCTTAGAATCGAATTTAAGGTATTTTTATGCAGAGAGTTATGTGACAAGAAATGTAAGAGATTGAAAGCTCTTACGCTTTTATTTTATTTACATGCTAAGTGTTTCTTTCAGGGACTCAATCAAAATTATCTATATAATTGGGGGGCTAACTTGTAACATGAGGCTTTCCCAGAAGAGGGAAAGAAAACCCAACACGGACACAACACACGCTCGCACTGTTGCACTACAAAGCAGATAGATCCACGGAGCGCCTCCCTTTAAATCTAAACTTCGCAACCCTCTCTCTTCCTCTTTCAGCCTCCCTCGTCTCTCCTCTCCTCTCCTTTCACACGCAGACTCTCTCCCCAAAAGTAAACAAAAACAAGGTTACTTGCTTTGAGAGTAGTGGTAGTACTGGAAGAAGGAGGAGGAGGAGAGGGGGGAGATTAACTAATCATATTCAGATCAAGATGCAGCAAGGCAACGGTCCTGATCAGAACCCATCTCCACAACACCAAACTCAACATCCTCATCAACAACAGTGGGTCCCACACATGCAGCAGCAACAATGGATGGCAGCTATGCAGTATCCAGCAGCTGCTATGGCGATGATGCAGCAGCAGATGATGATGTATCCTCATCAACAACATCCCCATTACATGGCTTACTATCAACAACAACAACACCAACACCAACAGTATCAAAATAAACAGCAGCAGTATCATCAAAAGCAGCAAAAACAACTACAGCAACAGGGATCTAACGAGGAGGCTAAAACTATATGGGTTGGTGACTTGCTTCATTGGATGGACGAGGCTTACTTGCACAATTGCTTCTCTCATACCGGAGAGGTATACAGATTTAAACTTTTTGCTGTTTCAGTCTATTTTTCTTTTTATTTATATTTGGCTTGTGGGTGTATACGGGATTTATTCTTTGTTTTTTTTTTTAATGAATATGAGGTTTAAGATCTTTTATGGGCTTAAAGTTAGTTACTTTCCAGGATTTCAGTGATAAAAAGATTGCCTTTTTTGTTTTTACTTCTTTTGTTTCTGGTGATTTAAGTTGAAGAGTAGCTTGTTTTGTTTTGAAATTATAAATTCATTAATGATGTGGGCTTGATTAGCATGACCCAAAGACCAGCTTCATTAAAAGCATAATTGAAATGTACTAAATTTATCAAATCATGTTGGAGATTGTTGATCTGATTTGGTTTTGTGATCTGACATTATATAAAAACGCTTTAAATTTTTAAAATGCTTTGTAATCTAAGCTGCATTAAAGTACGTCTACTTTATATTTTTAGAAATGGAGTGAATCGCCTCAAATTGCTTAAATCCAAATATGAAGATGCTAGTTGCAGATTTGTGCTGCGCCAACTATTGCAGTGTTGTTTTTACACGGAACCTGAAGGAGGAATTGAAATTTCCTTGGTTATTATAGAGGAAAGAATCTTTTCTTTTGTGAAAGAAGAATTAACTTTAAGAGATATGTTGTTATTCTCAGTTTGCACTCATCTTCGTGATCTCTTGTAATTATTGACATGCATCAACCATTCCCTGAGATGGATTTGCTCTGATGCTCATGTGACTTAGATTTCAATTTGAATGCAGTGCACTCTACTCTACCATGCAAAGCAGGGGTGAGATTATAACTCAGTTTGAATACTTCCATTGCTACTTTAAGACTGAAAAGTGTCTAGCATTCATCGTGTTTTTTTGTGCATTGGTCTGTCTTTAACTGCACGATGAACACTCAGTTTCAATCGCTGAAGATGCTTCATCTAATAATCTGTTGTTTTTGCACAAGAAGATTCTATGCAGCCTTTTTTTATCTGAACAAAAATTTATCTGAATAATCCATGATTGTATTCCTACTTTCTGATGCTGATGTCAATAAATCTGTAGGTATCATCTGTAAAGATTATCCGCAATAAGCAAACTGGTCAACTGGAAGGGTATGGATTCGTTGAGTTTTATTCCCGTGCAGCAGCTGAGAAAGTCTTGCAGAGCTATAGTGGCTCTATGATGCCAAATACAGAACAACCTTTTCGTCTCAACTGGGCAAGTTTTGCCGGTGAAAGGCGAGCAGATCCTGGTTCTGATCTATCTATATTTGTTGGTGATTTGGCTGCAGATGTGACCGATTCAATGTTGCAGGAAACCTTTGCTGGAAAATATCCATCCGTCAAGGGAGCAAAGGTTGTCATTGATTCTAATACTGGCCGTTCAAAAGGTTATGGTTTTGTTAGGTTTGGTGATGAAAATGAGAAGACAAGGGCAATGATGGAGATGAATGGTGCTTTTTGCTCAAGTAGGCCTATGCGGATAGGAGTTGCGACCCCTAAAAAGCCATCTGCATATCAACAGCAGTATTCTTCACAAGGTATTATATGATGCTACTAGCTTTAGGGACCTGAAATCTGATAGCTTTCACTTGTTTTCAATTCTGTCAAAAATCGGTGTGTGCTTATGCATGTGCACGTGCAATTTTCCAATTTGGTTGCTAATTTTGGTTGGTGTTTATCTAGTTTTGTTCAATTACCATGCTGTAAATTGTGTTTCAATTGTTTTCATAAGTGCCATTTTGTCCCTCAAGAGAGACTTTATTCTGAATGCTTGAGTGCATGTGAACATATTGTGCTTGATGTTTATTGGTAGAATCCTTCGTCATCAGGGGCCATAAACTTGTTTGTGTTTAGAATAGAATTCCTCTAGGTGCAGGGGCCATAACCTAATATGTGCAGTCCCTGCTCTTATTTTATACCATCTCACTCCCATACCCTTCTCATTTTGTGCTTTATATGCTTGTTTGGTGACGTTGTTGTGGTTGGGTTAGTTCAATTAGTGTTTGGAGTTTGGAGTTGAAAGGGGATTTAAACAATTTCACTATGCCTTATCATCATCTTTCATTTCACTACATGTTTGATGGTTGTATTCCTTGCTCCTTTGTTTTTTACCTTCTGGTTAAACAGCCAGATACTCATGATGTGTTTCTTCTTCTAGTAGTTTCTAACATGCAATTTTCACTCTGATGGTTTTTTCTTCGTTTCTTTCCTTTCCTTTTGTATTGTTTTAGGCTCTAAATTTATTGCATCTTACGATTTATTGCTTCCCTGCCCTGCTCATTGTACTAATTATTATGCTTAGAGTTCAAGTTTACAAACAATCTGTTAACAGCTGTTCCTTGTGCATGAGCCATATTCACAATGTCCCTTGTGAATCAATCTCATACCATTTAGTTTTGTTAGTGTGTGTGTGTGTGTTTGTATAGCTTGTTTCCTGAGGCACTTTGTAACAGTAGCGTCTTGCTTCCATCCTGAAATTTGTATCCCTTGGACATGACTAGACATTATGGTTTTCCAATGAATTTTGGGTTTCATGGTGCTGTCATTGAGAGGATGCAAAATACCAGAATGTTTTGAAATGTAATATTGCGAATATTTTCTCCTTTTTTATTGGAAAATAGGTGGAACCATACATGGAAGTGTTTCAAGTTTTAAGAATGATGGCCTTTGCAAAGATTGGGTTTTTGATGGGTAGCCTTTCTTGAAAACTTTCTTCCATCTTGAAGCTTTATGCATCACTTTGCCATAGACATGGGCTTCTAAGTGGGACCATGCTATTTTGTGTGCGCTGTTGGTGTTTGTTCTTTGGAGATATTACTCTTATTTCTCTGATTTTGTAGCTCTCTAATGAAGAACTTTCTAGGCCAGTTTCCTTTAACTTGCTGACTATTTGATGAATGCGATGACTTCCATATGTTTTATGCTCTGGGATTGGTTTATAATATGAAGTTATCTATATTTTTGTTTATTAGCTTTAGTTTTGGCTGGTGGACATGCATCAAATGGTGCGATGGCCCAAGGATCACAATCTGATGGCGACTCTAACAATACAACTGTGAGTTTAGTTCTATTGTGCTGCACACATTTTATCCAATCCTGTGAATTTCCTAATTCATGCAACATGGCAGATATTTGTGGGAGGAATCGACTCTGATGTCACTGATGAGGATCTCAGGCAGCCGTTTTCTCAATTCGGTGAAGTTTTCTCTGTGAAAATACCAGTTGGAAAAGGATGTGCATTTGTACAATTTGCTAATAGGTAACCTTTTCTGAGTTTCCATGCTGGACTGATTTTCTGTTTACGTTGTTGCCATCACCAGGAATGATGTTTCAAGTCTTTGTGATGGTAGATAACAATAGCAGATTATTTTGATTTCTGTGACTACAATGATCCACTCTCCTATCTCTGATCACAGAAAGAATGCTGAGGATGCACTGCAGAGTTTGAATGGAACAACAATTGGCAAGCAGACAGTTCGCCTTTCCTGGGGACGCACTCCAGCAAACAAGCAGGTAAGGTTTTTTCAACATAAAATAGACTTGATCTGCTGTACAAAGGACATCCTTGGCTGTCTAATTTTACTATTAGGACCTGACCAGTCCCTTTCCTCTCCCTTCTTTTTAAGGACATGTAACTTGATTTCTGCTATGCATGCGGTGATGAGCTGCTGCTTGAATGATGGTTTAGGTTGTTGATAGGATAGCATTAGATAGATGCTTTCCCTGCATGGCATATGCAAACCTGGAGAAATGCCTCCATGCTCCAACTCAAACCAATTTCTTATTTAAATTCCTTAAAGGACATTTGCATGGATGGTTACCTACCTCCAGCTTCCTATTCTCTTGTGTTATTACATCAATTATTTCTCTGAGTTGAGAATCGAATTTTTCGTTGTCTTGTAATAGCTGTAATAAAAATCTCTCTCAACATCACATGTTGTTAATTACCGAGTTCACCAGCTACTGTTTTTTCCTTTACAAATTGATTTTTTGAACAACAATTGTGGGTTTGACAGTGGAGAGGGGATCATGGTAATCAGTGGCATGGGGGGTATTTTGGAGGGCAAGGATATGCTGGATATGGATATGCTATGCCACCAAATCAGGACCCAGGCATGTACGTTGCAGCTGCAGCTTCCGGGGTGTCTTAACTTGGGTGTTGGGTATGATGAGGAGGAGGACGACAACAACGATGACGAACAGCTTGTAATCTGAATGAGCAGGACACGCTTTAAATGCAGTGATTATATATTTGTACTTTGTGAGAGTTTTGTAGCGTGATTGAATTTTTATTGAGTTGTGTTAGGGTTTGTATTAATATTTACTAGAATTTTGAGATCTGCTTGGAAAGACTGATTATTTGGGCGGGAGAATCTTATTTATCTGTTTAGACTGGAAACTCTAAACAAGAAATTATGAGGGACAAAGCTTTGAATGTCTGTTCTGCCCATAAATAAGCTGAAGCTTAAACTGAGGAGTTATTATCACTCGTGCCAGTTTCTTTATCTGTAAAGTTCATTTAGCTCTAGTCGAGCACCTCAGCTCATATCCTTTTTCTTGCATCTGTAATCAATTAGTTTTTGCAAGCATTTGTAATCCAAGTAGCGCGCGCAAGAAATTGCGTATTAGCATAGTGATTTTTACCATAATCCTGTTAAATTTGAGTAGTTCAAATGCTGACAGGCTCCTAGTGTAACCATGTTCATGTCTTCCGAGGATCCTTCATTTATTCTTAAAAACATGTTAGCAGTGTAACAGGATTCTGAAATGAATCTTTTGAAGGCTTACTGCTTCAGACATAAATGAGTTGATGACATGAAACCCGGACTATAGCATGTGCTCAAGACTAGAGATTACTAAATCAAACTCCATTGTTGTTGTGGCTCTCTCAAGTATTCGTCCGATCTTATGATCCGTTACATTATACGCCTTGACGACAATTATTTGCTCTGGCAGAACAAAAAACAAAGGCGGCGCAAGACCACGAAATCCACCATGCATGCAGCAGCCAATAGGTGATCCTAAGCAGATAAATATATATCAACCATGATCTGTTCTTAATAGATTAAATAAATGTTTTAGCAGATATATTTTTTAATAATAAAATAGATTAAGGTTTTAGAGGAGGTTTGATCATACCAGATTAAAATAATAACTTAAAAATATCATAACTTTTGATCAATTATTAGATCAAACTTGAAATTTTTCAAGAGTTCTTAGAAACTATTTTCCTTATAAGTAGCCACTATGTCATTACACAAACCGTTAAATCCTTAGATATTCAAAATCTCATCCAGGCTCTAGTTTTAACAGTTTTGTTCGCTGGCACAAACTTATTGATCAAGGGATCATCTTTAGCCATAAAATAATCAAATTTCTTTACCTTTTGCGTTTCGATAATATAACCTCATTCGGCATTGCGGTCCAGTACTGCTTTTGAATTTTTTTAACTTCAAATTATGTTTTTATATGTTTTTAGGTTGTTTTAATTTGTTGATGTTAAATATATAAAAAAATTAAATAAAAATAAAATATTATTTTAATGTATTTTCAAATTAAAAATATTTTAAAAATTAACCTTTATCAAACTCTCAAACTGCACTCTCAAAATATTGTCATTTTGCAACACTACCGTTCATCAGCAAATAATATCCCTTTAATTAGGAGAACTCTTCGTCGGTCTTGGAAGGGAAGGAAATGAAACTCGTGGCAAAAACGTAACCTAACATCTAGAATAGTATAAGAACACCCACCCCACTCTTGTTGAATCATTCAGACAAGTTTCACTTGACGTTAATTCATAGTTTAAACAAATTTAAAGAAGAGTTTATTTCTTTTAATATATTAATATAACATTGAATTCTTGGCACAACATTATTAATTTTAAGATAAGGTTTGGTTAAAGTTTAGCATTTTAAATAATTTGTCAGCTAATATAAGATATTAATTAATTACCACCGCCTTGTTTTACACTATAAAAAGGTTCATGAACAAGCACGTACCCTCCTCCCTATCAACTTCGGCACAAGAAATTTCAAGGAAAAAGCTCGACGAAAACTATTTTCATCACATGCTTCTGCATATTGTATCGATTTCTTTATAGTTTTCGTGGGTCAAATCTCAATTACATCATCTTTTATTCGGTCTCTAAAGTGTCATTAATGGGAAATTATGAAAAACCATGCAGCTATATTGGTGAATTACTTATTCTATTGCAGCCCACCTACCATTCCATTACTTTTTATTATTGTTGTTTATTTGGGTGTTCGGATTAATTTATGTGTATCTCGATTAATTTTATAAACTCTCAAATTAAAGAACATGCAAGCCTCCAGTGATCCTGAAATTTATAAAATTCGAACCGGTAATCTCTATGAAATAAATCTAGAATCTGATTGATTGAGCTATATATAATTATACGTCATATTTGTTAAAAAGTCAAGTAATGCATACACTCCTTTACTTACAAGGATAACATACTATAACGATTGCATGGAAAAGATTGCTTCATTTAGAATAATCTAGCATGCACTGGGGGGGATTATACGCATTGAGTGGCCCCTTGATCGAGACAGTTTTTCTTCTTGGTGAAAAAACAGATATTTGCTCCACCAGAAATCCCTCTTTGACAATTTTAAATTAATTGGCGTTCGATTACTTCAACACCATACATACAAAGAAGAGCAAAGAAGAGGGAAACAACTGTGGTGTGGAATATTTATAATAACTAGATCAAAAGGATTTTGAAAAACAAAAAAAAAAAAAAATGGAGGTTGGTAGACTAAAAACAAACGAGGAGAGGATTAGTTAGATGAGAGGCGAAAACACATGTCAAGTATTTTTTTTTTTTTTTTTTTTTGACATTAAAATGATCCAAAACATATAAACCATATTAAATTTTAGTAAAAAAATTTTTCAAAATTTTAAAAAAAAAAAAGAGAAGGGTGTCAAAATCCTGCTCCAATTTGCCAGCCCACATGCTATATGTATTACTATAAAAATCAAATAAACCGGCAAGCAGCTTGATTGATTAAAATTCAATCTTTTTTATTTATCAAAATGATATTAAAAAGGCATTTTCATGACAAGATGCATTTAAAATAACGATTCTAAAATTCAAGTTTAATAAATAAAAATAAAATATCGTTGTTGGCTGACTTTTCTTTTCCAGTCGTGTGCCCATCCATGATCAATATGATTTAGTGGCGGTATATTTGGTAGCTTTTTCTAGGGCAACGTATTTAAGTTTTAATAGCTATAGTTAATAATATTTTAAAAAATATATTGTTTTTAATGAAAAATACAAATATCTAGAGTTGAAATGATCGGATCTTATCTGAATTTTACAGATTAACTATATTGATTCTCAATCTATTTTTAAAATTAAATTTGTCCGACCAAAGCTTCAAATTAAGTTGATTTAATAATATATATTATATATATATAAACCCCGACTTGACATTACCACAAAAAATAAAGCAAGAAAGCGAGGAGACATTTTATTTTTTTTAAATTATTAGTATTTTTTTGTGTTTTCAAAACGTTTTAATATATTGATGTATTAAAAATAATTTTATTTTAATATATTTCAAAACGAGAAGTAATTTAAAAACAACTAGTACTCTCCCGAACATTAAGATCAAAAACAAAATTGAAACCAGGAGCCAAGAGAATACAAGTGCTAACGAGAAGGAAAACAAACAAGGAGAAAAGGCAAAAGTTTCAGGCCTCCCAAAACCATCCATTAAAACCCAACCAAAACTCAAATACTAGTGGACCAGGTGACCATGCTTCTGTTTTCAATCCGATTTACCATTTGGCCTTACAAGTGCTGATTGCTGTTCATTCCTGTCACTTCATGGGGAAGATTTTACATCAGATGACCAGACATAAAGCAATGTTCTGCATACTCCAAGGAAGTATGAGTAAATTGCAGTCGACAACTCTCTGCTGCTGTCAACATCTATACCGATGATCAGTTTAATCCAAACTAGTTAGAGTTGATAGAGATCCATCGCACAACAACCTTAAATCTTAATGCCGAATGAATTGAATTGATTAAGATTCTTAAAAAAACAAGAAGAAGAAGAGGGTACTAAAAGAGCGTGTTGCATGCTGCAACATGGTAGAGAAGAAGAGACCTGGAAAATGACAGGGACCGTCCAGCTTACGTTACAGTAAACCTAAAACAACAAGAACGATGTTTCTTGCGCTACACACACATACACTGCATTACGATCAAACACAGTGAAAAAAAAACTCAACTCTGCTGCATCTTGATAACAAGAGGGCCGCAGATATTTGACCACTCTTTAACTTCAACATCGCTTTCAAGAGACCATTAATCATTCGATCCGGTGGATATATAGTATCCGTGGAGTGGGTTGTTTTATATTTATACTTTTTTTTATTATTATCTATTATTATTTATTAATCAATACAAAAATAATTAAACAATATTTATATATATTATTCATATATATGTATTTTATATCGAGATATGTATACATCACATTATATTAAAAAAATCTAAATGTTTTATGAATTTATATTTCATGTTAGATTCGAGTGAATTTCAAGTCGAGTTTAATAATATTTATAATTTATTTATTATCTATTAAATAAAATAACTATTTTATATATTGGTTATTTTAGTATTTATCGTCTAAAATTGTTATTCTTAATTAAAATTTAAAAAATAAATAGAAATTAAATAAAATAATATTGTTATTGTTGTTGTTATGGTGGTGGTGGGAAAAGGGCTTGTAGTCCCGATGAACCAATCCAATAATGACAGACTTGTCAGTCAGTCTCATGAGAAATGGCCTGGAAACGACAGTGAGAACACAAATCTTAGGTGGCCTTTTGGGTTTGGATGACAGGAACTTCTCTTTAGTGTAAAGACAACTATGCCCCCTTCTTAAACTTCATTTGTCCTCCATACTCCAAAGAATCTGATTCACATGTATTTTTTTATTTATTTTTGCTTTTTAATATTTTACTCAAATTCAAATCCCACTACTTTTGTGTCCCCTGTGAAGGATAATGCTCTTTTTTTTGTTGGCTCACTGTTTTAGACTGCAGTTTCTGGCCAGGAAAAAAAAACATTATAATTTATTGTTGTTTTTTAAATTATTTGAAAATATATTAAAATAATATATATTTTTTAATATAAAAAATAATTAAAAATTAAAAATTAAATAACAAAATAATAATTCAACCACCAACCACTGAAACAAGTTATAAGTGGACATTTGTAATTTTTTTTTTCTTTTTAATTATGTATTTAAGTATCTAGATTTGTTTGGAAACGGTGTAAATTATATTCTTTTAAATTTTAAAAATTAAATTTTTATATTTTAAAATTGTTTTTTATGCTGATATTAAAAATAATTTTTTTAAAATAAAAAAATATTATCTTAACATATTTATAAATAAAAAATATTTTAAATTATAAACGCTGCCACAATTCTAAATATACCTTAAATTATATTAAAATTACGTTGGTTGAAAAAATAAAGTAAAAAGGTAGATAACTGGAGAGTAAAACCAACACAACATCAATGATGAAAAGACAATTACAATTTGTGACACGCACGCGCGCACACACGCTTGAATAAATATGTAAGCAAACTAATAGATTTTATAAAGCCGCCTCCACGCAATACTCATGACAAATCTCCCTCTCCAGTCAAATCTCCCTCCCCTTCCCTTCTCCTTCCTTGCCTTCCCTTCCCTCCTTCTCTAATTAATGTCTTTCTCACTCCCTCTATAAATCCACACAATTCAACCGATCTCAGCCTTGGCAGCCCCCAAAACTCGCACGAACCAACCTTGGCACACAACCGGCAACCCCATCAATGGAAATGGAAGTTGTGATGCCAGTGCCACCTGTGGACTTCAACTTCGATAGCACTTGTTCTTCTCCTTACATGACAGCTCCTTCAAGTCCTCAAAGATTTGAAAACTTCTTCTTGAGTGCCCCAACAAGCCCCACTCGTACTTCTTCTTTCTGCAGGGAGCTAAATGATATTACTCGTTCTACAAATTCATCTTCTTCAATGATCCCTTTTGACTGGGAAGAGAAGCCTGGAACTCCCAAATCCAAGAACCAAAGAGAAGACAACAGCAGGAATGATAGTGATCACGATGCTTTTCATGAAGATTTTGAGTTCGATTTTAGTGGTCATTTAGAAAGAGCTTCTTTATCGGCTGAAGAACTCTTTGATGGTGGCAAGATCAAGCCTTTGAAGCCACCACCTGGCTATGATTCCTCAGTTTCTTCTCCAAGGTCTCCAATATCAAGAACCACAAAGGGATTTGACCCCTTTCAAGCTGCCATTGAAGAGACGCGTAAAAGAGAGGTTAAACTACAACCTAATCAACAAGGCCAAGCACCCAATCAACGTGGAAGAGGCAGAAGAAACGGTGGCTCTTCATTTTCGGCTGGTTCTATACGTAAAGGAAGCAGATCTTTATCTCCTTTAAGAGTTTCAGACATCATGTTTGACCAAGAAGAGAATTCCCAGAATTCAAATTCTATTGCTTCAACAAAAATCACCCCCAAATCATCTTACACATCTTCTATCTTATCCGCGATAACATTCACATCGAAAAGGTACAAGAAATGGAAGCTAAAGGACTTATTGCTATTCAGAAGTGCATCAGAAGGTAGCAGAACAACAAGTTGCAGTGATGAGCTAACAAGATTTTCAGTCATGTCCAAAAAAGAAGGGACAGAGGATGTCAAGAATTCTAGCTTTCGATCCACGGATAGTGTAGGGAGTGCCAGGAGGAGATCAGGGCCTATATCAGCTCATGAGGTGCATTACACAGTGAACCGGGCAGTCTCAGAGGAAATGAGAAGGAAAACGTTCTTGCCTTACAAGCAAGGTCTATTGGGGTGCTTAGGATTCAATGCTGCGCATGAGATCGCTAGAGGTGTTGGTTCTTTGACACGTGGATGATTCAGATCACCTCGATCTTGTTTTGTGATTTGAGTTTTAATTAATGGCTAGCAAAGTATATTTGCTATTACATAATTATCGTGTTAATTACTTTGTGTCTGTATCCATGAAATGGACACAAATTGTATGAAAATACTGCATAATTGATAAAAAGGCATCTACAGGATTACAAATCGTGTGAAGCTGCTTGTGATTGGTTGGGTCTGAGATGTAGTTTACCAAGTAAAATATTTAAAGAGGAATGTAGTTTTTATGCTTAATTATCTATAAATTTAGCATGGCATTTTCTAATGTTTTCTGGCAGCATGTTTGATGCTGACCGAACACAGATATTATTTCTGCACTTTAATCTGCATTAACGTATATTCTGGCATTGCCATTCCGGACCTCATTGTAATCTGGGGTGATACCTATCTTGCAGGGGAAAATTCATATGTTTCAATCCTAAGAAATGTTGTAAATAAAATATGACGATGCAAAAGAAAATAAAAATTGAGCTACGTGTACAGATATTGTCTTTAAGAATATTTTCTCAATACAAGGCTATCCTTCAAGATTCAACAAGTTCTTTCTTTAAAACGAGAGTCACAAAAACAACTAGATCAAGAGCGAAAGGAAATACCAACAAGTTTTCCAAACACAAGAAAATACAATGGTTTCCAGCACACTTTAATTGTAATAATGCATGATATATATTGGCTGCTAACATGTAATAACCAGGCATGAAATAAATTAGAGAATTAAAAAGTTGTTACAACAGTTCAAAAATAAGAGACCTGGTAGGGAATTAAAGAGTTGTAATTGTTAAAGAAAGTTTTAAAATAAAAGAGGGAAAGAGCAGGCATTGCCTTGCACGCAAGGAAGGAAATCAAAGGTTTTTCTCTTGCTCAGCTCAAACTTATATGAGCGAGCCCACTATCATTTTCTTGTTGGTTATTATTATCAACAATGTCCGGGTAGTTTAGAGATAATTGTTTGTATAAATTCACAGTGCAATTTTTTTTTTATTGCATAGAGCTTGTATATATACATGTCCAATAACAATCCTGTTTAAGGATGAAAAACTAATTTAAGGATGAAAAACTAAGAATAGAAATATACCAAAATCTTTCATAAACTTATTCCTGATTTCTAGTTTTTCTATTTTGTAATATTTGATTGCTAAATTAGTTCTTGTCAGCACTTCCCCTCAAGTTGGTATAAAGATATCTCGTATGCCCAACTTGTTGAGAGAGCAATGAAACACTTTACTTGATACTGCTTTAGTAAGTATATCTGCTAATTGATCCTCAGATCTGACAAAAGAAAAAATCACAGTCTTCTCATCAAGTTTTTGCTTGATGAAATGTCTATATATTTCCACGTTTTTAGTTCGGTCATGTTGAACTAGATTATTGGCTATAGTAATTGCGGCTTTGTTGTCGCAGTACATCTTGATCTTAGTCTCTATAGGATATCCTAGCTTCTTAAGTAGCCTTTTTATCCATAGTATTTCACATAATCTTTTGGTCATCCCTCTGAATTCTCCTTCAGCCCTAGATAAAGCAACAACATTTAGCTTCTTACTTTTCCAGGTCACCAAGTTTCCCCGAACAAAGGTAAAGTATCCTAACGTAGACTTTCTATCAGTCAGATTCTCAGCCCAGTCTACATCAGTATAACCAATGATGTTAAGGTGATCATTCTTTGAGAAAAGAATTCCTATTCCCGGAGAGAATTTTAAGTATCCAAGTACTCGTAATGTTGTCTCCATATATACTTCACTTGGGTTGTGCATGAATTGGCTGACTAAACTGACTGCATGTGTAATATCATGACGTGTATGTGAAAGGTAGATGAGTCTTCCCACCAAGTTTTGATATCGTTCTCTATTTATGGAAACCTGATCTAGATATTCTACTAAATAATGATTTTGTATGATTAGTGTATCCACAAGTTTGCAATCTAACATACCTATCTCAACTAATAGGTCCAATATATACTTTCTTTGTGAGAGGAATATGCCCAATTTTGATCTATATACTTTGATGCCCAAAAAATACTTTAACTCACCACGATCCTTCATTTCAAATTCACTTGCTAGATACCTTTGTAATTCTGGAATTCTTTCTTCATCATTTCCTTTGACTATCATATCATTAACATAAATAATCAAAAGCTATTATTTTTCCCCATTTCTTTTTAGAAATAGTGTATGGTCCGAGTTGTTTTGGCTAAATCCATGCTTTTGCATTGCTAGGCTAAATCTTCCTAACGACGCTCTAGGAGATTGTTTCAGTCCATAAAGTGATTTTGTAAGCCTACACACTATATTTTCTTTTCTTCCAGTAAAACCAAGAGGAACATCCATATACACTTCCTCATCTAAATCTCCTTGAAAAAATGCATTCTTTATATCAAATTGATATAAAAGTCAGTCTAGGTTTGCTGCAAGTGATAGGAGTATTCGTATTGTGTTCAATTTAGCTACTGGTAAGAATGTTTCCTGATAGTCTATGCTATATGTCTGTGTGTATCCTTTAGCTACCAGTCTCGCTTTGTATTGTTCTACTGTCTCATCTACTTTATATTTCACAGTAAACACCATTTGCATCCAACTATTTTATTCCCATCTGGCAATGTAGTTAGTTCCCAAGTATTATTATTATTATTGAGAGCCTTCATTTCATCACAGACATCCATCTTTCAGTGTTCATTTAGCATGACTTATTCAATGCTTTGTTGGACCTGTTCTGAAGACACTTTCCCATAAAGATCTTTGTTGCATCTAATATGTTATGGGTTGAGAAAAAATTTACAATAGAGTATTTGAATTTTCTTCCTTCTGTTTCTGTTGAGTATCGGTTTAGGGGCACTCCCCGATTATGCTTGTAAGGTAAACTGTATGTCATAGAATGAGGTAATGTAGGAGAGTCAATAGATCTTACCTCAGTTGTATCGTTGGGATTGTCCTCACATTCTGATTTTGGTCGTGTTGTATATTGGATAGGGGGTTATTCGATGTGGCTTGAGTATGTAAGTTGACGTGGTTGATCTGCTCAGTAATCACCAGTTCTGTTTGAGTATGGTCAGGATGAACCCAATCACATATTTGTTGTTCATGTTTATTCTCCCCTTGAAGAACAGATAGGGATGGTTCATTGAAGAAATATTTGGTCTCAAGAAAGGTTACATCCATAGTAACATAGAGTTTCCGTGTAAGGGGATTATAACACCGGTATCCTTTCGTATGAGAATCATAGCCAAGAAAAACATAGCGAACAGCACATAGATCCAACTTGGATTGTTTGTGCATTGGAACATGTACAAATATAACACAACCAAATATCTTTGGAGGTATATGAAGTGTTGAAGGTAATTTAACATACCGTTCCAAAGTCTGGAATGGTGTGTGAAAATTAAGTACTCGGGATGGCATGCAATTGAGAAGATAAACAGATGTACCCACGACATCAGGCCATTATTGTTAGGGTATATGGGCAGCTTTCATTATGGTACGTCTTCTCTATAGTATGTGTCTATTTTTTTGTTTGGCAATTACATTCTGCTAAGAAGTATGTGGACAAGTAGTCTCATGTATGATGCCCTTGCTATCATAAAATTGTTTAAACTCTTGACTAATATATTCGCCTTCATTATCAGATTAAAGAGTTTTAATGCTCATAAAGAACTGAGTTTGTATAAAGGTGATAAATTTCTGAAAAACGGGTAGGACATCTTTATTATGTTTCAACACATAAACCTAAAAGACCCTTATACAGTCATCAATAAAGGTGACAAACCATCTAAAACCATCAGTAATCATAACAGGTGCAGGACCTCATAAGTCAGAGTAAATAATCTCAAATGGTGTATTGCATTTATTATAACTGACGGGGTAATTTGTTTGATGACTTTTACCCGGAATACAATCCTTACATTTGAAACTAGAGAGAAGTACATTTTCAAATAAAGTAGGGAATAAATGTTGTAGATAGCTAAATGATGAGTGTCTTAACCAGTAATGTCATAACCAACTCATTATGGCCATTAAGTTTGATTTCAGGTACGACAATTGGCAGGTCAGGGTTTTAGTTAGAGTTGATTTGAGTGTCGGTTCTGGAATTTGTGGTTTTAATCTGAGCATGGTTTGGTTCTGTCATTGTTATAGGTTGTCTGTTATTTGAAAAAGGTTTAGATTTGGATCAGTTGCTCTGATACCATGTCAACAATGTCCGGGTAGTTTAGAGATAATTTTTTGTATCAATTCACAGTGCAGTTTCTTTATTGAATAGAACTTGTATATATACAGATGTACAATAACAATCATGTTTAAGGATGCAAAACTAAGAATAGAAATATACCAAAATCTTTCATAAATTTATTCCTGATTTCTAGTTTTTTTATTTTGTAATATTTGATCGTTAAATTAGTTCTTATCAACAATTATCCCATATCAAAATTCATTATATAAACATTAGATAAAGATCTTATATTTTTAATGTAGAATAAAAAACTTTATATATACTCTATATTTATAAAAAATAAATTATATTTTTTTAATATTGAATAAAAACCTTTTAAATAGTCTTCATTATTTACAACAATAAAACAGCTATCTTGAACTAAAATCAGATTACTTTTTTTCTCTTTTGGTGCAGTAGAAGTAAACCAAAACAGATAATATGGGTTTTAAGCAACGCATCTCAGTGTACTAAAAAAGAAAACACAAGTAGCAATTAAATTTGTACTTTTTTTAAAATGAGATCTTGAGGTCATTTTTAAAAGAATCGACAAATTATTGCATGAAATCCCATCACGTGAAGCTGCATAATCAGGTCTATCTCCAGAAGAAAATGGGAAGAAAAATACAATAATTTTGGTCCCTCTCTAAATATACATTACCAGCTAGATCTCCGGAAAGTTGAAATGTTGGAAAATGATAACACAACATGGGATAGCCGAAAATTAAAGGGCAGCAGTGCACCACACATGGGAAGGAAAAGGGTTTTCCATAACGTAATCATTATGTTTGTGGAATCATTACTCCCATGATGCTAAACAGTGTAAAGGTCTATGAATGGCATCAATCGTCAAACAGAAGGTTGAGGAATCAATGACATTTAAAAAAAGAAAGAAGAAAAATAAAACTAACAAAACTTGCCTTTTCCTGCATTTTACGGCCATGATTTGATCATCACTACAACCTGCAATGATGAACAGTTGAGAAAGCAGCTTTTGTTTAAGATGTTCTAGACTCTCAGATGTGCGCGTTGTCTTAAAAATGCAAAACTATAGTGCTGCAGCTGAATGTTCTGTTGTACTAACACAAGAAAGAAAGAAGGATGCCAAAGCATACAACTAAGAGATTCCGCTATGCACAGTGATGGCGAGTTGTTCGAATTCTGCCATGAGTTGTGATGTTATTGTTTAATTCTATTTCAGACATTAAACACCCATTCCTCCTCTTCTTCTATCATCACTTGGAGGTAATATTTGGCTTTTAAGTCTAACAAGACTAATCAAACCCTAAATTTCAAACTAGAATCAATCAGTTTGGTTAAAAGGATAGATTCCATTACTAATTCTGTAAAGTGTTTTGCTTTTGCAAGGCACTCCTGTAGGGAAAAGAGGGGCATTTCACCATGCATGCAGCCTCACTTTGTTAAAAGGCTAGCACTGTGTATTATAAAGGAGACCCACATGAAAATGATGACAACCCTTCCTTTTCCTCTCTGTTCTCTGGGATTTGTTAGCTAGCGAGGAAAATAAATATTCGAGGGAGGATAAGTTGGCCATGACCTTGGATATATGCAATAATGAACGAAATTCTCCATGACCATGGAGAATAATAATTTCCTGAACAAAAAACTTGTCTCATTTACAGTGACTATTGTGATGATAACGATGATAATGATAGGACGCCAATGGTTTTTGGTGATATCCTTGTATCCTTGATGATAGCTTCATGATCATGCATGGTTGTTGGTGAAAATGATGGCAGCTCTGATTACCTTGAAGTGTTAATTTGCAGTTTCATGATATAATTTGGGGCTCTCAGAAGTGTATCAAATGCAAGCCCGTTGTGATGATTGATCTCAGCTAAGTCCAGAACTACTCCTGCAATAACTCATAAATCTTGGTTTCCTAAACAGCCAGACGTTTCTTTTCCTAGGCGCTGCTTGATAATTTCTCCACAACTGTCCTCTAGTACATTTTTAAAGCTCCGTATTGACTTTCTACCCAGAGCCAGAGAGTCAGAGACAGAACGAGGAAAAACATGCTACAGCTTTTTCCATAGCTCGTGCCTTTGAAGAAGACAACTCATCAACTTGCTTGCATTTATATCATTTTAAACGGCGACTTCCACTCTACTTTTCTGGGTTTTCTTGCACAGTCGTTGTCACCACTTTTACCGGCAGGATTGTTATTTTCACTTAATTTTCTTACGGCTTTTTTTTTAATATTTTTTATTTAAAAATATATTAAAATAGTATTTTTTTATTTTTTAAAAATTATTTTTAATATCAAAGCATCAAAATTATCTAAAAACATTAAAAACAATGTAATAAAATATTTTTATAATTAAGAGTAATCATGTAAGAAGTTAATTGCTAAAGGTTTTATCATCATTAAACCAAGCTGAATCTTTTATTAAATACAATGACAATAAAAAAAAACTCCAGACGGGACTAAAATAATTTTTAAAAAATATACAATAACTAAAATAAAAATTAATCAAGATCTCCGCTACAATAAAAATTACTATCTTGGTCCAAACCTTTTGACTGGCTTTCCATGGAGAATATTTGTGTTTCTATGATAACCAAAACAAGAACAACGAATAGCTGTAAAATTAATTAAAATATAATTAAACTAATTTGAATACTCATGTTAATAAAAAAAATAACAAGATTATAGTAGTATCTGAGATTAAAATATTTTTTATTTAAAAATATAATCTATTCCTGAGAATTTAAGTGAAGATTGTTTAAGCTGGTAAAATCATTCAGCATCATATCATGCAATTTGAAATCGAATCTCATTTAAAAAAAAATATTGTAAAATAAAAACACTAGAATCAATGTATTTTTCTAGGACTGGTCATATTTAATTAATAAGTGGTGAAATTTGGTAGGTGTATCAAGTTCTAACACCACAGATACACGAGCCCATAGTGTTGACTGACCGGCATTTATTATTCTTCTTTTCTCTATACATTCTGACAGCCGATTTCCATGACTTGTTGAAATCCAAGGACCGACCAAGTCAACCGCCGACAGAGATTATTGTGTGAAAGAAAGGGCTATTTTTGGTTTTTAACATAATTTAAAAAATAATTCATGAAATAACACAATTTTTATTTTTTAAAAAAAGTTGATTAGCATAGTTTTTTACATGTCGCGATTAAAAACATAACTTCTATCGTTCATCATCGTTAATCTATAATAGTGATAATTTTAAAACATATTAAATGGATAGGAGAAAAAAAAAAGAATATTTGTTGGTGACCTTCTTTAATATTTAATATTGTTGAATTTATCTTATCGAAATCTTTTTGATTGTATTAATAATATTGTAATTGAAGTTTTGTTGTATCACTGAGATTTTTTATTTATTTATTTATTTTTCTTTTTTTTATTCTACTCATTTCATATTTTTTAAAAGAATATCATTATTATTCTGAATAATAGTAAACTATAAAAATCACATTTTTAAATCGTGAGATATATAATTTATGTTATTTCACTTATTTTTCTTTCAATTGTGATATTTCATCAACATTTTTAATTAACTTTGCTTATTTAAAAAAAATCAAAAGAAATGCTTCGTGCTTAACTCTTTTTTTATGTCGTTTGATTTATGTCGTTGAAATTTTTTTAATGGAATTAGTGATGTCGTAATCGGATTTTCATTATATCACTGAGATCTTTTTTTTTTTCTTTTTTTTTTCTACTCCTTTAATATTTTTTAAGAGAATACCATTATTCTGAATAATAGTAAACTATAAAAATCAAAAATTTAAATCGTGACACATAATGTATGTTATTTCACCTATTTTTCTTTCAATTGTGATATTTCATCAACATTTTTAATTAACTTTGCTAATTTTTTAAAAAAATCAAAAGAAATGCTTCATGCTTAACTCTTTTTTTATGTCGTTGGATTTATGTCGTCGAAATCTTTTCGATGATATTAGTAATATTGTAATCGGAGTTTCGTTATTTCACTAAGATCTTTTTATTTCTTTCTTTTTATTTTTGTCTCTTGTTTCTCCTACTCATTTAATATTGTTTAAAAGAATATCATTATTATGAATAATAGTAAACTATAAAAATCACATTTTTAAATCATGACATATATATAATTTATGTTATTTCACCTATTTTTCTTTCAATTGTGATATTTCATCAACATTTTTAATTAACTTTGCTAATTTAAAAAAAAATCAAAAGAAATGCTTCGTGTTTAACTCTTTTTTGATGTCGTTGAATTTATCTCATCGAAATCTTTTCGATGGTATTAGTGATGTCGTTGGATTTATCTCATCGAAATCTTTTTGATGGTATTAGTGATGTCATAATCGAAGTTTCGTTATTTCACCAAGATCTTTTTATGTCATAATCGGAGTTTCGTTATTTCACCAAGATCTTTTTTTTTCTTTTTCTTTTTCTTTTTCTCTCTTCTTTTTTCCTACTCATTTAATATTTTTTAAAAGAATATCTTTATTTTGAATAATAGTAAACTATAAAAATCACAATTTTAAATCGTGACATATATAATTTATGTTATTTCACCTATTTTTCTTTCAAATATTGTGATGTTTCATCAACATTTTTAATTAACTTTGCTAATTTAAAAAAAAAATCAAAAGAAATGCTTCGTGCTTAACTCTTTTTTTTTTTTACGTCATTGGATTTATCTAAATAATATAAAAAGCTAGACGCAGGAAAGCCCAACATAATTCATGAATCCAATTCTCAAGAACACAAACAATTGCATAATTTTATCATATTGGATCACAGGGAAGACAGCTAAGAAAGATGGCGTTTGTAATGATGTCAAGAGCAATGAAATGTCGCCATTCCTCTTTCTGCATTTAACTTTGTCACTCAAAGTTGCTTAAATTTTCATGTGTTGTGCCCATGGCAAGTACATGATGTCCTGTCCCTAAAGCACATGCACGCTAAGAAACTTTATGAATCAAGTTTCAGAGAGATATCAGCCATTCAACATGCCCTAAATTGCTTCGTATTTTTTAAACCATGGACCCTAGACGACGTAAATTCATCAACATAATAGGGAAAAAAGAACTCTCTACTTCGTTGCAACATCCAGTTCCAATAGGGCTTCCGTTCAAATAGCACAGGAGTCGCATGTCTTCATTCCCACCGTTCTACAGAATGAAACAATGATGTTTCTTAACCGAGCAGTCAATTTGCTTATCTTGAAAAATACAGAGCAGACATTTTGATTACAAGGCTGCAGAAATTATGTTATTCGAGTTTCCTCATTTCCCACGTTTTTAGAAACCCAGCATTCCTTGTTACAGAGCAAATGGCGATAAGAGACGGGATTAGAACCTGAAACACTATGGACGATCACTTTATGTGGTTGAGAATGAAGTTTCCAGAGTGTGTAATTTTCTGTAGCCTAAAACTCCGTATCTGCATAAAAAAAGCAATTGAAACAGAATAATCCAAGCTCATCAACTATTCGGTGTTCTAATTACAACTAGATATTCTTTCATATGCAGTGTCTAAGAATGTTCATGCAAAGAATGACTCGTAAAATCAACAAAACAACTTCGAGAAGGACAGTGACATGGACCTGCATGCTAGCACTTGGTTTAGATGCACGACAAAACTGCCAGTGTGCAGGTTAATCTCCCTTACTTGGGTTGTACCTTTAACAGATCTCGCAGGATTTAAAGAAGCTGAAATAACAGGACCAGGTGGAGGGCCATTTGAGCAGCAGCAACTTTATTATCTTTTACCGAGCCGACAGCTGATGCTGGCAAAGGCTTTTTCAAATTGGATTCTTTATTCTTGGAGCCCGATGGAACCTGAACTGCAGCATAAGCTTCTTCCTGTGTCACTCACTGGCCTGTAACATAAATTCTGAGTTAATATACATAACTAGCAAACATCTTAAAATGATGATGAGGACAGAAGGGGAAACCAGAGAAGACCAAGTAGAATTCCATTATATAACCCTGTGCCTATAGCATCAGAATAGTAAAAGCGTGAGTTTGGATCGTAGTGTAAGCCATTGCTTTGATTGTAGTAATAACCTGAAGTGCTGTTATACTCCCACTCTGTCATCATTCAAAGCTGTATCAATTTGAACACTAAAACAATCAAGACAATGAAATTTCAAAAGCTGCTATTGGGAAAATTGCTGAATGAAACGTCAGACGGGTGTGCGAACAACCAGATAAAGCACAATACTAGTACATTGCAGCAAACATACAATTACCTCACACAACGTATCAGATGGGTGTGACAACAACCACAACAAAGCATACTGCTAGTCTATTTAGCAAAAATACAAGTACCTCACACAACCAAACATTGGGAATATCCTCAACAAAATAAAGTAAAATGCTAACTGTAAATTGCACACAATTCTCGCCAGCTTATAAGGCGTTCTCTCCTCTGACCAGCCATTTAACACATTCAAGGAAGTAGTGTAGCAAAATGAGTCACTGTTTCTTTCTATACCAGTGCATAGCTGGTCACAGATGCCACTTCTCTTAGGTCCATTTGCAAGTAACAGCTGGATGTGAGAATCTACTAGTTTATAGTCACATGGATTCTAATGCTATTGGTCAAGACTGGACTTCTTGGGTGGCTTTTATCCCTGTCATTGCTGGCTTGGCTGCAGAAAATGGCTCAACAACTAGCTTTACAATAAGTCAAATCAGTTTTTTCTCGGGAGTTGACTCTCAACACTCCCTCTCAACGGCAATTCTCTAGTGATGTCAACTATGTTGTTGATCACGACATCACAGATCAACAACAGTATGTCTCCAATAATATTGGTTCAGAAGTAGTCTCCCAGTGTAGCAAGAGATAACCAACAGCTTCATTGTTAACCAATGAAGCTGAATATATATTAGCAGTAATGACAGCACAATAAAGTCTGGTTGATTCAATTGTTGACAGATCTTTACTACTGATTATTCACTACTGGAATTAATAGATTAAAATTTGCAGAGTTTCAGTCGCAAATTCGTTTGCCAACAAGAAAGTTGTTGTCTAGGGAAAATATTGGGAGCCAACACAACCTTTATTCTATTCATATCCAGCTCATGCTTGCAACTCACACTAAAGAGGGAGCACGTATATGGAAGTATTTTGTGTACGATCTTTGTGTTGCACTCCGATACACGCGCACACGCACGTTATATTACCTGAAAAAATGAAGCACCTGGTGGCCAATTTCCTTTGGAAAGAAAGAACCTGCGCGGAGAGATGGATAAGAAATTACGTAAATATTCTACTGGGCTCTATGAATTACAGAGATCAGACATTTATGGCAGTCTATGGAATCTGCCGGTGATATCAAATCAAAACTCTATAACACTCTAACAAAGCTGGATGTGCAAGGACTCAGGCTTGAGTCCCAAACCATTTGTTAAAAAACATAATGCTGCTAAACTCGCTAAACTACAGTAAACTAGAATATGGTGTATAATACTGATGCACATCCATTTCTAACTTGTTATTAAGTTGCATATTCTTTATTCTTTCTACCTACTCTCCTCTTGAAAATCCTATCCTCTCCACCACACCAAGACTACTCGCCTCCTTGAAACTCCAGCATCCTTTTGATAACTCCGATTAGCTTTCTTTCTATCAAACATTCAAAAGAAAACCGACATTAATCAGAATCATCTCATCTGATTGTTAGTATGGTATTTATCGTTGATTATATATGATATTATTATATTCACGTAATTTTATATTTTTTATTAATAAAAACTTAATTTATCTTTAATATTCTTATAATATTAGATTAATAAATCTATCTAGAATAAAAATAAAGTTCATAAAACAAAAATATTTTGCAGATAAAATTATAAAGTTGTTCTAATTATAAAATTCTTATTGCATCAAAACATTGTTTCTAAAATGTTCTTGGTCGATGTTACCTTAAATATTGGACATTCATTAAAGTTATAAAGACTGGTACATATTATGTTATTTTCTTTATGAAATGAAGTAATTGTTCTTATAAGTTAAGGTATAAGTGATACCTAGAACTAATATATACGTTTTTGTTATAAGATATATACACTAAACTGACCCGCATGAGAATTTCATATGGCGAGATCACTTATGTTTATGGAAAGACTCACGTAACGGTTGTATCAGTGATCTTTAAACTTGAGATCATTAAGTCATCTTATATAAAGAATGTTATGCTTTGATCTTATTATATGTTATCTTAATTGAGGTAATGAAAGGGCAGACACTTGGTATAGCATAAACTATGTGAAGGTACTTGAGTGATCAAGAAATGATTCATCAGTCTAGATGAATTAAGAAGAATGTTTCATCTATTCTCAAATAGTATTGATCAAGAAATCGTTGGCCAAGGTGGAATGAGATTTGAAAAAGTTTCAAATCTTATTCAAACGATCAATTACTATTATGTAGAGAACAAATATGATTTAACATGACAAACATACTTCGTGTTTTCATGTTAAATCGAAACATTATTGATGAAAAGATATTAATTCCACTGGAAAATTGGTCACTGAAAGGTTAAGTCAAACCACTAATGACTTTTCTAATAGGGATCATGACACATTGTTTGACGATGCACGTGATCTTCAAATATAAATTAATCAATTGTTAAATTGATAATAAATTAAATTATTTAATTTATTTAATTAGAATTAGAATTTATATTTGGATCAACATATTAGGAATCTAATGGGTCACATATATTAAGAAACATTATCAAAAATTAAAATAAGATGATTTAATTAAGTATGACTTGATTAGAAATATATTTTAGAACTTAAGGACTAGAATATAATTAAAACAAAGATTATATTTCTAAACCTAGAAAAATCAAGTAAAGACTTAATTGGGTTAATTTCTAAAATTATCCTAAATTAATATATATGGATATTATTCACGGAGCAAATTGATATTTTACCAATTTACAGGATTTTTCAAATTTTTCTATAAATAGTAAGTTATGCCTCTTATTTTAATAGTGAGGAGTGGTTGTGTGTTAGATGGAAAAACTAAGTAAATACAATATTAGAACTAGTACTTTAGGCATAGCAATCCCTCTCTCCTAAATCCTTCCTAAATAGGGATGTAAGAGATTTCTCACAGGTGATTCGTGTGGATTATCACTGGAGGCTGGAAGATTGGATGGCTGATGATTTGTGACAACTCAGCCTTTAAGAAATTATTCAAAACCAAAGACAATTAGATCTTCAGATAATAAATCCCTAAACAACTCTAGATCTATCTAACGGGATCTCAGGGACTCCTGAATAATTTTATTTCATAGTTTCTATTGTGTATATGATATTCGGGAACCCAACAGTGATATATATCAGAGCCATCGTTAGACAATTAGGATCGTTGATTATATGTTTTAATTATTATTAGTGTTAATTTCAAATTAATTTTATGTTCAAAAATTAATTTTTCCAAACGTAATTTTTCTCTTATGATTTTTTTTTCTTTTCAAAAATAATATGGTTATTGTTCTGGTCAAATCTGGCTGAAATTTTTCCAGATCTGCCTGGAAATTCAAAAAACAAAAATTGGCAATGCCTCCAACGGCGGCACCAAATATGCTAGTGCACGCTGCTGTGTGATAGACAGCAGTTATGGCTGCTGCCTCACCAGGTGCAGCACCTGGAGCGTTGTTGCGCCACCAGCAGGGACACCAGATTTGTTGGCACTCGTTCATGGCATAAGAGACAGCAACCATGGGTTGCTGCCTAGCCAAGCACAGTCCCAGCAGCCTCGCGCTGCTGTGCTCCACCTAGTGCAGCGACAGCCTTGGTTGCCGCTCTAGGCATGATCATGTCGACGATGGTAGTGTGCCCCTGCCAGCAGCTCCAACAAGAAGAAAAAGAAGAGGCAGGATTTACGATTCTGCCTGTGCAGCTTCTTTTGGGTTTTTGAAGCGCAAAATTATGATTCTACCATTGCAATTAATATCTAATTACTTTAAGTACTTTAGAGCTGAAATTATGATTTTAAACATTCATATATAAAATAATGATTTTATATTAAAATTGAAATCCTAAATTAAATTAATTATAAAATTAATTTTTCTAATTAGATTAGAATTGAATTAAAATGTTTAATTCAATTTTTTTTAGTTTTATGATATCCAAGTGGGATTAGGATTTATTTAATTATATAATATTTTGAAAATAGTTTTTCTAAAAGAAGGAGAGTTTTTTAAGCTGGAAAATTTTATTTAATTAATCCTAAAATACTCTATGATATTAATAAGAATTTTAATGTGATTAATTTTCTTATTAAATTTTAAAAAAAAATTTAAGAAATTTTATATTAAATAAAATTTATCATATTTGGGAAACTATTAAATTCGATTTTATTTCATATTTCTAAATGTTAGAAATATTATTTTAAAAATTACACATAAAGTCAATAATTAGAATTGAAGCATGCAATAATTGGATTATGCATATTAATATGTTACTATGCATGATGGATGATTATGGAAATTAAAGACCAATGTGATTGTACTTTTATTTGATGGTGATTGTAATTTTATTAAATAGAGCTTGCATATCCTAACTTATCTTTATTTTTTATTCTGGTTTGTAATTATTTTCTCATCTAATTTTTCTTGAATGTAACTTGAGATTTCTTAATTAATTATGTGCTATGTAATTTAGATTTAGATAGGAAATTATTTTATAATCCAGGACAAAGAAAGAAATGGCAATGAAGGCTATAATTGAAGTGCTTGCAATGGACTTATGAAAACTTACTACAACTACCTAAGATTTGACCATCTAATTCCCTTCAAAAAAAATTTGGCTCGAGGGAATTAGTCTAAATATATTTATAATCATCCAATTAAAATAGTATACTAGGGGAGTATGTTTATATATAAATTGTTATGTCTGAAATGTATGTATGTTATACCATGTTATAAATATGAGACCTAATTAATTGATAATAAATCTCTCATTAATATATGAAGTACATGTTGAAAACATGAATAGTTGTCTTTTAATTTTATATGTATGCATGAAACTAATACTCTTTATCTTATATAAATAGGTTTATGGATCAATATTAGTAGTAACATATCCCTACGAAGCATACTTGATGCTAACAAATTGACTGGACTCAATTTCTTGAATTGAAACTAAAATTTAAGAATTGTTCTCAAGCAAGAAAATAGGTTGTATATTCTTAAAAATCTAATTTAAAATGCCCTTGCTGAGGATGCTAAAGATAAAGTTAGGAATGTTGATGACGATGAACAAAATGAATGTTGGATGTTAGCTTGTATGTCACTGAACTTCAAAGGCAGCATAAGAAAACGGATGCCCATACGAGAAGACCGAGACTCAAAAGAGAATTGATAGAGATAACCACATTTGTAGTTTGGATATGTTGTGGAGTGTTGGCTCATTTGGAAAGTTGGAGTATGGTGTCTACTTAACATGTTGTTTTGTATAGTTTTTCTTTGAAATGAAAGTTGTCTTTGTACACTTAGCATTGTGGATTGGCTTTGTTATTGGTTGTATTGAAGCGATGTTGTTCATGCATGGCTAAAACAACATTGTAGAGTACTTTCAGTGTTTGAAGAGTTGTTGGATACCTAGAGGATCTAGAGTCCCTGTTGTATAGAGATTAGTCATTCTCTTGTATATTTGAGTTTTATTAGTTATAGAAATTTTTTTTGTAGAAATTGAAAAGGAATGGAGAATCTTTTTGTTTAGGTTCCCACAAACGGCGCCACTGATGAAGTCGAGGAAAAACTTCACAGAAAAATGTTAACTTTCCCTGGCTAATGAGATCTGAGCCTAAATTGTACCTGTAAAACAAGTCTTTCATGAAAATAAGAGACATTTTAATGTTTAAGTCAATATTTGAGTTTGTTTTACAAGCGAGAAGCGGGTAAAGATTCAAGAAGATAAAAAATGTCAGGTTTTGGCAAGAGTAGAGGATTCTCTCTCAAGATAAAACACAGAAAAGTATCAAAGTCTCTCTCTCTCTATTCATTTTTTTTCTATGATTACCACCTACAAGCCTAAACTAATTTTGGCATTGAAGGGTTTTCTACAGGTAACAATTGCCATCCATATAACAATCATCATCAAAAGAAGCTCAGATTCAATGTAGTGAGTTCCAAGCTTCATCACCCTTTCAGGAACAGCTAAAACATCATTCATTTTCATATTTTCATCACCACAAAAAGCGGTTATCAAATGTTACATGAGAAGATGGAGACTTCACGATATTTGTTGCGGTTATTGGAAGATGTCTCTCCTGTTACAACACACCTCGTTTGAAAACACCTTTCAATTCTACATTCTCATCTTCATTGCAAAAGCTTAACATATCTTTGATATGGTTAGTAACATAAGAGATTATAGCAGTTAGGGCTTAACTTGTTATTTAGAGGAAATTAATATAGTTTTATTTTTGTTATTTTCAAACTTCAAGTGTTATTTAAAATATAATGATAGTCTTGTAAATAAATAGATTTTTTTATTACTTTTTTCATCAATTCTCGAGGATGCAGAATGTTACATGTTTTTAAAAGTTTATGATGACAAGTGTAATATTTGAAAAATCAGTTGTAATTTAGAGGAAATTAAATTATAGGAGATATTTTATTGTTTTTTGTTTATTTTCAAACTTCAAGTGTTTAATTTTATAAAATGAGTTAAATAATGTTATAGTCTTGTAAATAAATAGATTTATATTTTTAAATTAATGTTTAATTTTTCAACAAATTTAGAAGAGATTTCTTTTCTCATAATCTTTCCAGATTTTTACTATTTTTTAAAAAATAAAAATAAGTATCAATTACAAATAGATTTTAAAATGTAGAAACTAATTAATTATGTTTAAGAATAGAGGGATGATTTAATTTATTTTGCAAAACCATAAAGATTAATTTATAATTTACTCTTGATGATGGATGATAGTATTTGCGTGCATTAAAATCATGTATTATAGTATTCACAATAAAAGAAATTTCAAGCTAATATGATTTCAAGTGAGAAAATAACAGCTTAGTTGATTAGTATTGGAACGTATATCTAACTCTTAACCAAGAGATTTCTTGATTATTAAAACCCATCCCTCGTATTCCTCAATTCTTAGAGTTTTATTTACATGAAAAGCATCCATTTTACCTTATTAAAAAATAAAAATAAAAATAAAAATAGTACTTCGTTTGCAATTTTTTTTATTAAAAACTTATATGTTTATATATATTTTTTTTACCCGGATATCTTCACATCCTTTTAAAAGATGAAACTAATCTCGTTTGAGGTACATAGAAACAGTTTTTTTCTTAAAAATTATATTCTCCCCCGAATAGAATATCTTAAATTATATGTTTAAAAAAATTTTATTTGATAATAAAGAATATCTCCTGGTACATTAATAAAGATTAAAACTCCTTCTCGAATATCTTAAAAGAAAGAAATTTCACGTTAGTCCGGTGCATTCAAATTAATTAAATAAATCATCGATTATATTTTTAAAATTAATTAAGAAACTGAAAAAATTTCTTTACTTTTAAAATATAATTTCACACGCAAAAATAAACAGTGATCAATCAAACTTTCTACCAAAATTATTATAGTTTCCTTCCTTACACAAAAAGAATAACAAGCCATGGTGGGTCCATGCAGAGGAACCAGTTCCGCTTTCGCTTAACCAAGCCAATCCCATGGGACTGGTCTGAGTTTCTGACCAACGAGGGGTGACTTCACCGGAACCACTCCTAAAGGAAACGTTTCCGGAACTGAAGACCCCACTTCACAGCCAAACTAGTCCTAATTTCCACCCTAAAGCATCACCTTCTCTTTCCTCCTCTGCCGCCTCTACCACTTCCACCTGAAATAGATCCCGTACCCCCTCTGGCAAAACCCTAAATCTAACCACAAAATCCCATGGATGAATCCTTCATGTTAATGCTCTCAAACCTCCTCCACCTCCACAACGCCCTGGACCCATCAACCCCTCTCCTCTCCTCCCCCTCATCCTCCTCTGCCTCCTCCCCTTCCTCCCTCCTCTCCTCCTCCTCCCCTACCCCGCTTCTCTTCTTCACTCTCGCTTCCCTCCTCTCCTACCTCGCCTCCCAAAAAAAGCCAGCCTCCACTAAACCCCCCTCTTCCACCTCCACCACCGCTACAAACCCAGAATCCTCCTCCTTCTCCGTCTCCGCTTTCCGGGCACTCTCCACCGAACACATCTGGTCATTAGAAGCTCCTCTTCGCGACGCGCAGTGGAGGACACTGTACGGGTTATCTTATCCTGTTTTTACTACTGTTGTTGATAAATTAAAACCCCATATTACTGCTTCAAATCTTTCTTTACCTTCTGATTATGCTGTTAGTATGGTTCTCTCTAGATTAGCACATGGGTTTTCTGCTAAAACACTTGCTTCGCGGTATTCTTTAGAGCCTTATTTGATTTCTAAGATTACTAATATGGTTACTAGATTGCTGGCTACTAAGCTTTACCCTGAATTTATTAAGATTCCTGTTAGTAGACGTAGGTTGATTGAGACCACCAAGGCATTTGAGGAGTTGACTTCTTTGCCTAACATGTGTGGCGCTATTGATGGGAGTCCAATTAAGGTGAAATGTGGGGATAATGAGGGGAATGTGTATAAATGCCGATATGGATATTCCTCAGTTTTGTTGCAGGTTGTGGCAGATCATAAGAAGATGTTTTGGGATGTGTGTGTGAAGGCACCGGGTGGAAGTGATGATGCTAGTCATCTGAGGGAGAGTTTGTTGTATAATAGGCTTGTTTCAGGTGATGTTGTGTGGGATAAGGTGATTGATGTTAGGGGTCATCATGTTAGGCCGTATATAGTTGGGGATTGGTGTTATCCGTTGCTGTCATTTCTTATGACACCCTTTTCACCCAATGGGTCAGGGACTCCAGCACAGAATTTGTTCGATGGCATGTTGATGAAGGGGAGGTCTGTAGTGGTGGACGCTATTGCATTGTTGAAGGGGAGGTGGAAGATTTTGCAGGATTTGAATGTGGGCCTTCATCATGCTCCGCAGACAATTGTTGCTTGCTGTGTGTTGCATAACTTGTGCCAAATTGCAAGGGAACCAGAGCCAGAGACTTGGAAGGATCCAGATGAGGGTGGGGTTCCAGTGAGAGTGCTCGAGAATGAGAAGTCTTTTCATTATTTTGGAGATAGCTTGAGGCAGGCGCTCACTGAAGATTTGCACCAGAGACTTTCTTCAAGATAGATTTATGATCTGATGAGAGTTTGTTTTCAAGCCTTCACTTCTCTGTAAGGATAAATTCTTTAGTAATTCTAACCCGGTTTAGGTATTTTGTGGGTTTTCTTTTGCTTATCTGGCCGCTTTGGAAAGTTTTAAATGTAAGTTTTCTGCATCAGTGAACTCCACATGTAATCAATTTTCTGTACTTTACTGAGTGAGCTAACTTGGAAATTCAAATTCTCTAATCAGAGAGAAGCCAGAGAACCTTAGTTGGAGGTATCAGTACTTTTGTTATATGTCATTGTTGCTTCATAAAATGAATGTATGTTTTCCCTCTTGTATGACCGGTGGTGTTTTCTCTCGTCTTTTATTTGAGATCTAGTACAGTGTGGTTGATTCAGTGACACATTTAAATGCAGACTTTGAAGTTCTGATGAGAAAGTCAGCACATTCGATCTATTTTTGTCATTGATCAATGAATTCTTTGTTGTGTTTATTGGTTATTAAAATAAAATTCTTATAAGAGCATGTCTTTTATTCATTTATTATTGGAATCTTACGGCAGCCTTACCTTCCCATTAATATATTGATTTCTTTTTCATTAATAGTGTTTGCTGTTTTGATGCATCGCTGAAATCATGCATCAGTCCTAGATATTGATTCTAGGTGTTTATATATATATATATATATATATATATATATATATATATATATATATATATATCCTCGATGTCATCTAGGGGAATCTCGTTTTTCAAATTAATGAGCTGATGTTGCCTTGCTATATCTTTTACCAAAGCCTTCAGGTAAGGTATTCCATCGCCAAAAAATAACAAACTGTCACGGTTGCTCCATTGAGGTGCTTACTATTTTTCATGGCGATAGTTTTTTTTCTTTTTTTGTCCTGGCCAGTAGAGGTCTTGGGGATGCTGCGAGTCTGCAGCAGTGGAAGATGGTTTGTTTGCTATGGGATTCAATTTCTGCGAGACTGTTTAACTGAAATCGAATTATATGAATGGTTCCGGTAGCCTAGCAGTTGTTTTGCTCTCTTAACTGGTCAAGTTTGATTCTAAATTTATTCTTCACACCATGGACGGTGAAGTATTGGTTTTGCTCTTAATCAGAGCATGATATCTGATGTGGAACTATAAAGCTAACATTGCAACCACTGGGAAATTACATAAATCCACCAAATCCTAGTGATTCCTTTCCATTGCCTAGTTAACAGCATTAATGGAGGGAAGTTAGGGTGCAATTCTCACAACTGTAATTATTGGCGTTAATCGTGGCATTGCGTCCAAAGAAGAATTAGATATAAATCTTGAGGTAGCCACTTTGAGCCATTGAACTAGATGGCCCAATTGAATGAGAAGAAATGCTTCAGAGAATGCTAGCGCGTCAGTAAGGCGCCACAGGGAGAATGTCAGCTTCCGCATCTGCATCTCCTTTGATCTGGCAAACCATTGTTCAAACTATGAGATACCAGCAAAATATCATAACCAATGGCTGAAGAAAAGGTCATGTAAGTTAAGACCAGGCCATCAAGATGCCTTTGAGGCGGATGAATACAAGCAGCCTCAACGTATATTTTCAAAAGATAGCTGTTAAAAATCTATAATACATCGTGTGTGAAATACATTGATGACCCGGCAGCAAAACCTTGAAGACCCGGCAAACCTGGGATGGATCCATGCAAACCTTGACAAACCGGTAGCAAATTTCAAATTATATGAAGAGGATTGTTTGAGAAAACTAGGAGGGAAAAAAACATGGTATCATATGGCTATTCTTGCAATGTGGGGAAAAGAATTTTACAGTAGATCGCTATAGTTGTTTGGTAGAGTTAATGAAAAAAGCAAAACTATCCCTGCTTGTCCTCAAAACCTTCTATAAAATCAAAGTCGATATTTAGTACGACCATAGGTATCCCTGCTGAGTAATTCTTTCAATGGATTGCTTTGTTTCTATGAAAAAATCAGCCCTGATACTTTTTATACATGCAATCCAATCCGGAGAGGATTTGTTGCTCTCCCAAAAGATGAAGAAATGACATGTACGATGCAGGTTTTTCGATTTGGAGATCGTGTAGAGACTAACCAATACAAGATTTAGGCAACATTCGTGGAGAAGGGATTTCTTCCATGTTCATATTGTGATGATGAGTCCTTGGTCACTTTGAATGGAGTTATGTATTGGTTTATGGCATACACCGATTTTTTTCCTGAACAGATTAGTGCACAAATTTGTACCTTCAGTATCGTAAAGGAGCAACATCTACAAATTCCCCTACCCTCCGAACTTCGCAACTCTGGAACTATTTCATTGACCTTGTAAGATTCCTGGTTATATGTGATAAACAGTCCCCCTATGATAAGTTTAAGTGTTTAACATCTGGGCGGTGGAGGACTATAACGGTAACGAGACTTGGAAGTTGGAACTCCAGGTCGAGAAAAGGTCAATTAGAATCTTTATTGCTTTACCGAGAAAACTTCTGAGATTCAGGACTCTTAACTCGTTTTATTCAGAGCGAGGAACATTGCGAAAAGCTTAGGATTAACGGCATCAATGAACGAAGCAGTCACTGAAACATTCCGATCTTTATTTCCCTGGTTTAGAAGAAGCCGAGGAGGCGTGTACTAGACATCTAATAACTAAATATTCAAGTGCAAGAAACTTTTTCTATAGTGGCCTGCTGATTTGGTGTTGAGAGAATCAGTATCTCCCTTGTTGAATTAACTCCAAATTGGAACATGGTGGGCTAGTTTCCAAAAAGACGAAAGGCCTCCGCTACTAAACGAAATGGAGGAAATAAGATATCCCTTGATGAACGACTAATTAGTCATCTTAATTTCTGTGCTTGTGCTTATGAACTAGTTTGGACTCATAATTTAAGGATATGAATGAAGCGATGTTGAAAGCTAAACAAAACAAACATGTATTAATTAACAACAATGATTGGGAACAACATTTGAGATGTGTGAAGCATCCATAGTGGGAACAAGAAAGTTTCCTTGCCTGTTTGGAAAAAACCTGAAATATATCTTTACACAACGATGGCAGTGATCTTCATGGTCACTCACATTCTGAATGGCTCAGACGCCTCAGAGATGACATGAGGGGTTAAGGCTGGTAACATGAGGGGAGCGATGCTCTAATAGGTATTGCTCAACGAAGCTCCAGATCTTCAGCTACTAATGTGAGCATCTTAGATTTTACATCACACCTTTTTTCTTTGTTCTTTTTTTTTTTTTTTTTTGCCCTAGAAGCAAAGAATAAGCAGCACATCCAACAGAACATAGATATAGTAGCTCTTTACTGTGCCTTAGCAATGGTTCGGCTGGATGTACCATGCAACAACTTGACAAACCCGTGGAAGCTTAGCTTCCCATCAGTATGTCTTATCCAGTCATTGAGAACGGCATGAACTGGGATGGAGGGGCCAAGCCCAAGTTCCTGAAACAACAATTTGTGAAAACTTAGCACGATGAAATGTCTAGTTGCATCCCAAAATTACTGCAAAAGTGCAAGTTTTTGTCAGACTGTTAGGGAAAACATAGATTACATGTCTCGGTAGGCTTGTCCCTTCCCAGGATCCACAGGGTAAATTTACTAGCGCAGATAACCTTGCAGTTAAAAAATCCAATTTTGAATCCTACTAAAATGCTGGTATACTATGCAATGCGCACACAGTGTGACGTGAGCTACAAAGAAACATGAAAAAGATGGCAGTCAAGCAAACTAAATGCAACTAATAGAGGAGGGGGAGGGGGAACAAGGCGAACGTACCCTACTTAACCCTTTAATTTCTTCTTGTTCCTATTCAAGTACTAGAGACTACTTACACAAGAACAGCCATCATTCATTAATACTTCAAAGGCCAGTCACTAGATAGGTTATCCGCATTTGACCATCACTACCCATTTACCGATCACATTTTAGACATTTTAAAAGCCAAAGTTTAAGATGTCAGTATATTAGCTCATGAGATATCAAGTTTGTTGAGGTTTTAGTTTGGTGCTCGAAGCAAGCAGTAGCAATAAATATATCATGAATCATCAGGCCTTCCCAAACATGTTAGAATTCCAACTTACTGAAGCAAGCTCCTCAATTACAATTGCTCTGTTTCCATCCTTCTCAAAAAGCTCATATGCAGAACGGGCTAGATGTTTCCATTGATCAAGTGTCTCCAGCTGATGAACGTTCAATGCAGCTGCACAGAATTCTTCAAAATCCATCCTTCTGTATTGAAGTTGGTTTAGCTGTCATGAAATGAAAATTAAGGCCCGGGTACATCGAACTAAAAGCACATGATCATCTAAAGTCATGAACAACTAAATGTTGGCATATACCGAGGCAAGAAAATCAGGGATGCGAGAATCCTTCATTGCATTTGTTGCATTTTTCATCAAGGCCTGCAGAATATAAAATGAGTGGCACAAAGCTTTTCACTATAAAGTCATGCAGTCATGCCATCTCAGATATAAAAGAGAAGAGAACACCAACCATCCTAAGGTTTTCCAAGGTTATGCTGCCACTTTTTTTTGGCTCCAGCAAAGCAAACTGCTCCTTCAGAAAAAACAGTTCATCCGCTGTCAATGTCTTAGACAATGCCTGCAAGACGATGCCAAAAAAAAAAGGGTTCTAGGTTAATTAGAATGCAAGTGACAAAGCTTACTGCTTTTGATTGCAAGAGAACTTGAAATCAAGATAGTCTGCTGTGGTTTTACTGGAATTTCATTTGAACAAAAGCCTCAATACGATTGAATGTTGAGTCAATATTAAAGAGAGGATTTAGAGAAAAAGCGGATTTTACATTATTTGCAAGCTAAAGACACGAATCACAAACACAATATGGCTTAAAGACTATGAGGTGTACTACCAATGGGTATAATTTATAGGCTTTCTTTGGCTATTTTGCCACCATAAATGAATACACACCCTTAAAGCAGCCTTACGCAGAGATGATGACCGCATGTATGCCTTCATATGCCTGAATATCATAATATCAAGAGGTACTTTTACATCATTATAATTCCGGATCCAAGGATGACCTGCAAACAAAAGATAATGAAGTGTGGCTCCTAATGATGAGGTTAAGACTGAACTACAGGAGAGTAAGTGAAGCACTAACTCAAAGCCTGAGCAGCAGTAATTCGTTTCCTTGGATCCTTGTTTAATAGGCGTTTAACAAAGTCTTTTGATTCTAGAGATAAAGTGGGCCAAGGTGCTTCATCGAAACTGGGATCAGCTTTCAAGACTGCCTGAAAAATTCCAGACTCGGTCCGGGCCCAAAATGGACGACTACCACACAAAAGAATGAAAGCTATCACGCCTATACTCCATACATCAGCCTCAGTGCTATAGGATCTATGCAAAACTTCAGGTGCCACATAGTATGCACTTCCCACGATGTCATTAAGTCTTTCATCTGCAAAACACCAAGGGCATTAAAAACCCACTCAAACACCCAAGGTCAAGTAGGATGAGATTCAGGCAAGTAAAAAACCTGGTCTGGCAAAATCTGATAAGCCAAAGTCTATAACTTTCAGCTGAGCGTTCTCCTCCTTAGAAGTATATAGAAAGTTCTGACCAAGTGAATGGATGAACTTAGATTATGAAAGAGGAAACTAGATAAAGAGGACATGAAGCAATCATGCAAAATATTGTTAGACAAGATATGAGATGGCAAGCAAAATGATCTCACATAGGAAATGACATGCGCCAGTTGTGTTTACTTTTTCTTTGTTTAACTTTATATATATGATACAAGTGGGGAACCCCAAAACCTGGCCCATGGAGATAGCCCACATGTTTAGCCCACGAGAGTGAGGTGATGCTTTGTTTAACAAAGAAAGCATGAAGAAACAACATTTGTATGCTTGGAAAACAGTGCAATTTGTATGTAAAGCATCATTCTTCTTCGGAACTAGATGAAGCAAAGGAGACGACCCAACACATTCCTCCCTTTTCAAACATCACCTCATCAGGTCACTTTACATTCCAGAAAAATCATAAAAAATTGACCATCCACATCTGAATTTCCTATGACCATTGTGTTTGAAGGGGTAAACATATTTTCTGCGTTCATATGATTCTCCCACTAAAAAGAAAAGAGATGAAAAGGGAATGAGTTTGTTCCACCTCTGGTTTGAGATCTCGGTGCACAACACCCTGTAGATGACAAAATGCAACAACATTTAGTATCTGCACCATAACAGCCTTCGCATCGTCTTCTGAGTATTTCCCACCCCTAAAACGATATCAGAGTACTTAGTTAGAAGCTACAATGAGGAACATAGGAAAACCTAAATACACAATTCAGATTTTGATTTATCCTCTGCTAAAAGAATCACCTTGAAAGTATTCTATCTAGGAGCTCCCCTCCTTCGCATAGCCTGAAATATCCATATCCAGCAATCAACTTTCAGGAGGTCAAAGATCTCTTAAAGAATTCACGCATGCAGCAAGCAATTTTCTCATTGATTTGTTCTTATACATATCCATGTTTGTCATAAACTAAACATACCAATAAGCATATCATCATTTGATTACAAAACAATGTTCTGACTCAAACTAGAAAATCTTAATGGTCCTCAGAAAAATTGTCCAGAAGATGCATGCTGCACCACAATTAGTTATCAATATGTTTATAGAAGAAAAACTGACACGTGATTTTAAGTTTAAGTTGCTTTGTATTTTCCACTTACTCCATCACTATATAGACATTGTCAAGATCTTCGAATGCATCATAGAAGTGCACTAAATTGTTGTGTCCTGTCAAGTCCTTCAATATCCTGACCTCCCTTCTTACATCCTCAACTGCAATAGCTGTTGTCATCTGACAGCATTGAAGTGATCAACATGAGACAATATGCAGTAATAATTAAACATAAATGAGCAATGTCGAAAGGTCTCACCATGTCAATTCAGAAACCTTAAACTCTCATATTGAAATGATTTTTATTTTCTAAAACACTAAAACTAATTTCTAAGGGGTTTAAATGAACATATTAATAAATACAGTCTTAGTCATTTTGAACCACTAGCGGGATACTAACCACCACAAAAGCCAGACAGGGTAATGTATAAATTCCTACCAGTCTTCCAAGTCATGTTTACAATGGCCAAACAGGTTTCATAATTTCATTTTTGGAGGAAATAGTTTAACTGCAGGATACTTAGTGGATTGGGCACAGAAATAGAGAAGTCACAAAATAAGCCCAATAGGCAATTCAGTATCTCTTTTTTGGAAGAGAGATACTGTAAATTGATGAGTTAGCTGTCTGATGGAGATTTTACAATCCGAACAATGTGTTTGGCATCAATAGTGGAGAATGATCAAACTACAATCTTTTCCCATTCCAGTATGCTCATGAGAGTAAGAAGGTGGTGAGCAGAAGTTCACCGCCTGTGTAGGTCATCAATTTTAATGTAGGTCAAAGTGAAGACCCCGGTTGAGATAATGAAACTTCTCATCATTTAGGTCCAGTCACAACAATTGAACTATCTGCTCTCAAACTTGTAGCAACTGTCAACGAATGGATGTCATCAAATTGTAACTTAACATGTCAAGAAAATTTAAGAAGTGCTCAACACAGTAACAAACCATACATAAGAGAAGAGACTCGGGCCTCTTGAAATTGACTGAAACAACAAATAAACAAATGGCTAACTTTTTTTGCTTATTATACTCCGATACGCACATCCATCTAAAATTACATCCAATATTTCCCCTCTATAAAGATTCTGAGCAGTACCATCTGCTGTTATCCCTCTCTATTTTATTTTTTTTCACAAATTTTAGTTGCTTATCCAGTTTCTTAAAAACAAATAAAAAACATGAATAAAATTAACCACAAGAACCAGAAGATTCAGGATTCTAACTCCGAAACGAGCAAGATGTTATTTTGAAAAAAATAAATGAAGACCCCAATTGAGACAGTGATCCTTCTCAGCAATTAGATACCGTCATAATATTTGAGCAATCTGCATAATTTGATATTTCACTGTTTTTACTAAATTATAGCAGCTATAGTAAAGTATAAGATAAGATGTCAAAAAAGCATAACCTGAACATATTGAGGAAAATTCAATTGTTGTTCCATTTCTTTTTTAGTCTACAGGCACTTTGCGGGAGATGATATTGACACTCCAAAAGTGCTTAGCCACACTCCTAGTTACTCACATTTGTTTCATAATTTTTTGTCTTAGGAGCATTAACATCATCTCACGCGCTTTGCTGACAACCACTCACAAAAAGATTGCTGAAGAATAATCGCACTTATGGGCCCAAATAGTTACTTTACGAACATAGAATACCCACAATAAGCAGTGCCGAACACAGTGCCATTGACCAAAACAACGAATAAACAAATTGATCAATCGTTATGCCTATCACTCTCAAATTTCCAATCATACAAATCGCGTCCATTTAATATTACATTCAAAATCCCCCCTACAGAAGATCCCAAGCAATATCTTCGTCATTATGATTCTTTAATCCGTCCAAACTCAGGTTATTTTATCTTTCCTTTTTAACTTAAACCGAAAAGAAAAAGATAAGACAACAGAAAACCACAGAAAAACAAAAGTAGCCAAAGATTCGAGATTGGAACTTCAAAACTAGCAAAATAACTTTAAAAGGAACCCAAAATCAAAAACCACCTGCAAATCAACTTCGACACTTAAAAACTACTATTTAAAAAACAAAAACAAAAACCCACATGCACAAACAAATTAACAAACAAGAAGATCCACCAGATAAACGAATAGAAACACAAAAATCTTAAGTTAAGGTGCCAACCTTTGATTTGGGTATGACTTTAACAGCAACTTGCTGACCTTTTCTTTCACCTTTCTTGAACTTGGCAGAACAAGTATAGCCAAAATGACCTCTCCCCACTTCCTCTCCAACTTCCAATCTACTAGTAAACTCTTTTGAAAAACCAAACCTTTTATCTAACTCCACTGCCTCTTCATTATCATCGTCCTCTTCGGCATTCGGTTCTGCCCCACTTTTTTTCTTCGTCTTGTTTTGCCTGCGAAGCACAGCTTTAATGTGCTTCGCGGGCGAGGGAGGAGCAAAGGATTTCTTGAAAAAGCGAAGGGGAGTAGAAGTGGTTGATTTGAAAGGTGTCTTTTTGAAAGGGCTAGGAGTGTAGAAAGGGAAAAAGGGGGAGGCTTTGGAGGTCGGGAAGGGTGTGACTGGGGATTTGGGGGTTTGAGTTTGGGTGGCAGGCAGGCCATGCTGTGATGGGGTTTGGAATGGGAGTTGGGGTGGACGGTCGGTGTCTGATGGGGCATAGGGGTTGGGTTTTGGAGGTTTCGAAGTGCAAGTTCCCATTAGGAGGAGGCGGGGGCGGTGGTGGCGGCAGGGTGGGGGCTACGGCATTGCGATGATGGTGGAGTCTGGAGGAGGGAAGGGAGAGAGTGGAGGATTCGGTGGGTGTTTTTATTGGAGTTTGAGGGGGAGGGGGGGGGTAAAGGCTGGATTTGTTGGTGGGTGTGCCGAGGGTAATAGGAAGCTAGGGATGGTGAGCTGTACTGTACACTCTTTACTACCTGACATGGCATCCACATGAACTTTTCTTCTTGTTTCTTTCCAATCAGATCCGAGCCAAGCCAAACGAGGGATATTTTATTTTATTTTATTTTATTTTATTTTGAAAATGAAAATAGAAAGCTGAACAGCTATTTATTTCAAATAGTTTAGAAACGCTTTTGAAATTTTGTTTTCAAAAAAATTAAATTTAAAAAATAATTATTTTGTATGTATGTATGTATGTATATTATTTTGATGTATTTTTTAACAAAAAATATTTTTAAAAATAACTATTATTATATTTCAAAACACTCTCGTTAATTATAATTATAATATTTAAAATTTAATTTAATTTAATTTTATAAGTTAAATCAATTCTATTGCTTGAAACTCTTATAAGAGTATTGATTTGGATTCTAAATATAGAAAATAGACAAAATTAGATTAGATTGCAAATTAATTCTTTTTAATTTTAATATTAAAAATATTTTTTCAAAAATATTTTTTTTTCAACAAAAACTTCTATTTATTTTGACTGTGCATCTATGCTACCTTCTTCTCCCTAATAAAATGATTTTTTTTAACATCTATTTATATTGTATTTAATAAGTAAATACTCATGTATTTAATGAAAGCAATTTTCTCAACTGAGAAATTGGGGAATAGTGGATGCTTTGCTCAGAGCATGATAGATGGCACCAGCATGATACATTATTTGCTTATTCCATAGTTTTTTTTTTCTTTTTCCTTTTTTTTTTTGGATTCGATGAAACCTCGCTCTCTGGAAAGCGCACTTTATGGGCCCAGGTGAGGGAGTAAAACCCTGACTGTCCCAGACTCTTATAAGAGGTGCACGTCCTGACTCAAACTCGAGACTTACTATGCAGATCGCAAACCCTTTATCATCACGCTACGCCCCTTAGAACAGTCAAACACTTACAAAATATAAATAAATAATTTTCCAGTCCGTTGAATATAAGCAAACGGCATGGTTTTGAAAAAGCTCCATGCTGAAAGCCAGCACGAGGGAGCACAGCGTACTATATTTTTAATAAACAAATTATTCACTGATAATATATATCTTGCAATTTTAAATTAAACACAAAATAATGAACATTGCTAATTGAAATCAATTCTATAAATATTACAGATAACATATCTAAATTTAATTATATAATTTAATATTTTATTTTAAAAATTAAAATTATAATAAGGTATTAATTGAATTCAAATCACATATAAAATTAAATTCAATTTCACAAGCGTTAAAAAAGTTATTCCTTAATACGTGTAATAACTCCATTAATAAAACTACTACAGACAATAATATCCTTTTACATAATAAAGTTATTAAAAATATGTTTTTATATTGTCTCGATAGGATATTGTTAAATTATTTATATAATAAAATCAAATAAATAAACAAACAAACAAACAAACAAACATGAATGTAAGTTAAATTTAATTTTAATATTTAATACAATAGCAAAACTTATTAAATGCTAAAAGATTTAATGAGAATAATGGATTTAAATCCTACTCGCAATCTTCGAAAGAGGGATTGCAAATTAAAGGAGTATTCTTAAAATCAAACTTGATAAATGTTAAATAGCAGTACTTGTTGTTAATTACGTGTACGGCCTCATGTTTCAAACAGTGGCTTAAGAAAATACTTTTGAAATTATTGTTTTTTTTTTCTATTTCTATTTTGATCTAAATATCCTCCTTCCTGTCATCCTAACTAATAATTCTCGAGCATTTATTACTGTGAAATTGATTTTTTTTTTTAATAAAAGGTTTAAAATTATAATAATAATTATTTTTAAATAATAATATTTATTTAAAGATATATTAAAATAATATTAATTTTTTTAAAAAATATTTTTAATATTAGCATAAAAAAATTAATTTAAAATAAAAAAATTTAATATTTCAAAAATACCTTTAAAACACGAAAACAAACCGAATTCTTTAGATGAATATTTTTTTCATTTAAAATTGACTGAAAAACAAAATAAATTGATTAAAAACAAAACTAAATCATTATAGTTTTAAGAAAAAAGGATGTTTTTAACTAGTTAACTATAGACATGGGTTATAATGGTTTTTGATGAATTTTTTTAATTTATTTTACTTAAAAATTAATTTTTTATATTTTAAAATTATTGTGCTAATATCAAAAATAATTTTTACCTTCGCAGCACCTTCTAAATTTGTTAAATTACTGAAACCATATTACAATTGAATCTTAATTTTTTTTAATCACTCCCGACAGGAAGTAGAAAGTGATAGTTCAACTTTAGGCAGACGAACACAGCTTTAAAGATACAAGCTGGTAATAAAAAAAACAACAGGATAGATTTGTTTCTTGCTTTATGACCGAGTTCTAGAAAAAGCTCCAAGAAACTTCCTTTCTTAAAGACACACACAAAAAAAAAAAAAAAAAAAAAAAACCTCACAGCAGAGGCAAATGGCATCGCCTCTGCCTGCACACAGCACCTGCTCTCCCTCCCCTGTCTAGGCATTTTGGGACCATATCACCATTTGTTATTTCTGTGTAACAATTCAGCTATAAATTGATTTGATTATATAAACCCATATTTTGTCTGCGTGCGAAGGTCAATGCCGCACCCACTCGCAGATCATAATTAGACAGGCACCTAATATTATTGTAGACGCCAAGCTATACATACTCTAGAGTAGAGATGCCTCCTCGAAATATATATTTAGAGATGGATTTTCTACGTCGGAGGGGGGTGAGGATATTGCATAGTGTATGCATTATTTTAACCTGCTGACGAGACTCGCATTTGAAAAACAACAGCAGCACTGAATTCAGTGATGGCAGAGAGATTCCCTTAAGCTGTTTGTTGACGAGGAGAGTTTTCTTGGCAATTAAAATCTGATTTCTAGGTGGTGGTCTCGTTGAAAATCATGGAAGCAGATTTTTGTCAGAACAAATCATTGAAACTACGTTAATTATATGGGTTGATGATTTTAATAAAATGATCCCTACGTACACAATAATGTTTATGCATGATAGGGTGTGTGATTTGTCGAAATTTTTATGTGTTTGATTTTTATTAAAAAAATTAATTAATAAAAAATAATTTTTAATCAAATAAAAATTTGACTTGATTTTAAGGACAGTGTTTTTCTTTAATTTGGACATAAAATATTTTCTGAAAGTTGTAAAAAATTTAAAATGTTATATTATTTGCTGATTGTATCAAATTTGACCCTCAAATTTATTGATTGGTATATATATTTTATTTTAAATATTTTTTTTAATTTCATTTCTTAGAACTTAATTTTTATATTAACTTTAGTCCTCATTTTTATAATTGTTATTTGCTTTTCCCTTATTATTTTTTAATTAAAATTTTTTATCTATCAAATTTGGTCCTTATTCTTTTGATTGTTACTTATTTTATTTGAAATAATTTATGAAATGATAATTATTATTATTGTAATCTCTTCATCTTTTAATTTTTTTATTTGTTAGATTTGGTCTATTATTTTAATTATTATTTATTTTATTTGAGATAATTTATAAAATTATATTTTTTTTCAATTTCATTCTTATTCAACCTTTTGATTTGTAAGATTTGTGCCTCATTATTTTAATAAACTTGAAAAAAATAAAACATTAATAAGTTATTTTTCATGACATAAACAAACATTAAAAAGTGTTTTCTAACTTATTTTCCATTACACTACCAAATATGGGAAAATAATTCACTTTCCCGGAATTCACTTTCCAAAATGAAACTAGTTTCCAACAAATAAATGAAGCATTAAGCATGATATATTTTGAAAAACAAATTAAGTTGTACTAAAAAATCCAAATAGTTTAAGAACAAATTTTATGTGTTGGATAATCGATTAATCTCATAGTTCTGATAATTTTATCAATTTTTCCTAACTAAGATAACTGGTGGTTGATTTATGATACCTGAAAAAGATCTCTTTTAGTGAATTTGGGGACTCTCAGATAATTAAGTAAGTATCTCTTTCAGAGAAAATACAATGGTAATTTAAAAAGAGACTTTGAAAAAGAAATATACAATAAAGAATAAAGATTAAAAACCTGGTGTTTAAAAGATTTATGGTGTATTTATAGCCAATAAGTTTTGTTTCTTTAAGGAAAGAAGGGCCTAAAATGTAATTTTATATGATAGTTTTAATAAGAAAAAATATTCCTAACATGCATTAACGAATAATAAATATATTTTACACAAACATTAATATCGATGAAAATATGGTGAGTCCTTAGATGACTTTTACATACCATCATGTACATAACATTAATATTAATGGAAATATGGTGGGCTCGTAGAGGAATTTTACAAATTATCTCTTACAGAACATTAATATCGATGGAAATATAATGGGCTTTTAGAGAAATTTTATAAACTATCTCGATACACCTAAAGGTGTAGGAAGAGTATGATCCAAAATGTAGTTGAGCTCTTAGGGGATGAGGTCTACCCTTAGGCTAAGCTCATGAGCGTCGGCCTCTTCCCCAAAGTTGAGCCCATGAGTGCTAGGCTTTTTTTCCAAGTCAAGCCTATGACACTAGGCTCTTCTCCAGAGCTATGAGGGTTGGCCTCTTTCCCAGACTGAGTCCATAGGATTCGAGCTTTTTTTTAAGGTTGAGCTTATAACATTAAGCTCTTCTTTTAAGCTGAGCCCATGAAAGTTGAGTTTCAATATGTTGTTTGAGATCACATGTTTTAAGCATTTAAAATGGTTTTTTTAAGCTCGTTAACTTTGAGTTTATCAATATTTCTTAAGTTTTTGTGATATTTACATGCAAAGACTTGTAAAAATACTTAGTATGATGAATTTATCGAGTTTTCTTCATACAAGAAAAGAGATGGAAACCTCGGGTAATATACCAGAGAGTCCATGTATAGGAGTGTGCACCATGTTTGAAAAAAAAAAGTATGTAAAAGTGAACTATGAAGAAACTCATACTTAGAAATATTTCAAGAAGGGTGAGGTGAAACAATAGAGGAATTCATACTTAGAAAAAAAAACTTAAAAGGTGGAGAAACTCATGGAGAAATAACTTGTATTTTAAAAATTTCTAAATGGTTTTAGAGAATACAAGGGGTGAAGCTTGTATTTAGAAAGTGCATGAGTGATTAGGGAGAGCCCAATAAGGATGAACTTATACTTAGAAAATTTCTAAGAAGTTGAGGAAAACAAATTCCTATCGACTCCTATGCTTAAAAAACTTTCAAGGGCTATAAAGGACATGCCTATATCAACGCTTATACTTAGAAAATTTCTAAGAAGTAGAGGGAAACAAATCCTTATCGACTCCATGCTTAGAAATTTTCAAAGGGGCATAGGGAACAAGCTCATATGAATGCCTATACTTAGAAAGATTTTTAAGAGATGGTAAAAATATCACGTCACCATACACTTTGTCTTTTTTAAATCTCACTATAATACTATTTGTAATTCCATCGGTATATACTGAGATGTTTTTTTCCATTGGCATATTTAAGGACATACTTTACCGTCAGGTTAATTCCGTCGATAAAAGTTATATGTCATCATATTATATGACCTTTGTTTTATTCCTTATTTACCACTGCAATTCCACCAATATATACCAATAGAAAAATTTCATTTGTATTTATTGATGGGTGTATGGATAGAAAATTTTATCGGTAAAGTTCACCGTAATATAACAATAGAAAAATTCTATCAGTATTTTTATTTATATTTGCTAATTTTTTTTTGAAAGTGATTCTTCTTTAAAATCCACCCCTTCTCAAGTTGCTCTTCAGTGGGAAGAAGATGGCTTGTTTAGCATATTCACAAGCACTCATCCTTATGCATAGTGCCTCCATGCAGGCAATGGCAATATAGTTTCAACAACACCGATAGGAGTCTCAAGCGTCGTCCTCGTCGCCAAAACAGTACAGATACACCCGACAAGATTGTTGCAGGTAGATCTCAGAATTGGACATTTGGTGTCAGTTATGCCGATTGGGCTCTCAGAAATGGTCCATTTATGATACTCTAGGTTAGTTTAATCTCACTTAATACAATGATACTCCATTTTAAAATGCAACCCGAGCAGAGCCGTGTTGGTTGCTAATAAGACACAAAGGGGGTGGTGATGGGTCCGGGATCGTTCTCAACAGGTGGGCAGCCCTCTATTACTTTGCTTGCGGCGGAGGAGCTCGCTTCCACTGTAACAATGGCACCATGAAGTTCTTTGTCATGCAGGAAAACCCAACATTAATCTAGTGAATCACACGCATTGCCGCTAGTGTTTTTTTTTTTTTTTTTTAATATGAAATTTATGAGTTTTAAATAAAATAAGGACAATGGTGAATATTGTGACAGTCGTTTGGTACACCGAAAAGATTTAGTTTTGCTTACTTTGTCCTCACTCCTCTCGGATTTATTGTAACTTATTCCTACTTTTTATACTAAAGGGAAGGGATCATAATCCATGCTTGGCTCAATTCAGAATCATGTTCTTGGAGGGCGTACTTCTTTATTCTCCATATTGCTCATAATCCAAAATTAATCTTATTTTTAATTTTTCATATTTGTTTCCATTAACAAATTATTATTGGTCCAATACTTCCAATCTGTTTGGAATTATGATAGCGGTTACGGTTTAAAATATTTTTTGTTTAGAAATATATTAAAATAATTTTTTTTATGTTTTAAAAATTATTTTTGATATCAGTATGTCAAAATAATATAAAAACATAATTTTTTTATTTTAAACAAAAAATCAAAATTTCAAAAATTTTAAAAACATAATTTACACCACATTTAAAAACACCCTTTGCCTATAAAATTCCACGGTTTCCACCCTAACCTAACAAATAATAATAATAATAAAAAATCAACTAAAGTGATCAGTTGTGGACTTTTTTCTGGCCCAACCTCAAATGGGCCTAAAAGCCCGTCAAGTGTCCGGGCTAAGCTTTTATTGCAAAAGGAAAGCAGCTAAGCTAAGGTAAGCTGCAAAGCCGGGAACACACATTTGAGCTTCCTGGTAATTTCTCGGGGAAAGCGAGAGAGAGAAGAAAGCGACAAGAACAAATCTTCCTTTTAAAAGAGATGAAAATGGAGACAAAATAAAAATGCTTTAACAAAGAAGAAGCATGAGTGCGCGAAACGCAACACCTGTCATTTCTCCTGATCGACAACAAACGCCCCAAAACGACAACAATGCGATTGAACAGGAGGCGGAAGAAGAAGATAAAACGGCGGTGGTTTTGAAAAACCCTAGCTACATGGATCGCGAAGGTCCTCCTCTTGATGATTGCTGCCCTATTTGCTTCGGCACCTTCGATGTTCCTTGCAAAGCTAACTGCGGTCACTGGTATTGTGGTATTTCTCTCTTTCTTTTGTTAGGGTTTCAAATTTATTAATTCGGAATTTCTTGGTTTATGGCATTTAATCCTGGATTAAATAAATTGTAATATCTCGTGTTTCGCGGATTAAGAGAGAGAGAAGAAAAAATCTTGAATCGGCAGGCACTTAGGTGATGATGTTTTTGGGCTAATGTTGTTGATCAGGTAGTTGCATTCTTCAGTACTGGAAGTATTCTGGGCCGTCTAGCCGTTGCAAGTGTCCTATGTGCTCGTCAAGAATCAGCAATTTGACGCCGGAGGCATCGTTACATGGTCAGCAAGAGCAGGAAGTTGTCAAAGTTCTGGAAGATGTTCGGAGGTATAACCATGTTTTTGTCGGAGGTGTGCGAGGTCTAGCTCGGGTGAGTCTATCTAATAATCACCTTGGGGGGTTTTGTTTAGTGTTGTTTGTTACTCGTTGCCTGCCAAAATTTGACGGTGATACTTCGATTGATCTTGTGATAAATATGATGGCTTGTTGTTAGTTCAGGTTTCCTGTGACTTGTATAGCTATTGCCATTCTAATAACTTATGCTACATGGGATGCTGGATTGATGTCTGTTTATATGTTCTACATGTTGTTTTGCCAACCTTACCTTCGTTGTTCTTATTTCCAGCTTTTCTCGAATAAGATTCCTTTATGAAGTAATTCGAGTTTGATATGTGTGGAGGTGTTTGTTCTTATTTTGTAACAACGTAGACATTCTCAGGGAATATCTAACTTCATTGAAATGGGCCATTTTTTCCATATGGCTGACATGAAAACCTGGGAAACAGGACATAGAGATGAAATTAGAAAACAACAGCCGGTGGAATTGTTAGCTGCAAGAATCCCTATTTGCTTTGCTATTCATTGTTTCATTATGTTTGAATCATGTATAGTTACAAAAACACTCCATTTTCTTTTATACGTTTCTGGAGAAATTCATTGTATAATCTGCGTGTTTAATTTTGAACATGATTTTTCTGAAACATCGGAGAATTCTTTTTGCAGAAAGTGCACGTGGTGCCATTTCTCTTTAAGAGAATGCTTGAAGAAATGATGGATCCTGATGGACACAATTTCTTCCTTTATGAAAAGCTCATGCGCATGTTTGCAGTAAGTTCATTCTACAGTCATTGAGAATTGTATCTTCCTTTCAGTTTTAATTTTAAACTACAAACTGTTTTTTTTTTTTGCCACAAACAGAGTTAGCAATTTTGTCCACTTTACACACTACTCATTTTTGCTACCCCCTTCCAGCAGTTTCTGTGCATGAAATTTGACATCTTTTGTGAGCAACACAATAAGATTGTGTTTTACCAAATCTTCCTTACTATTCGTGCTAATATTCTGCTGACATCCTTTTGGATTTCTGGAATTTGAAACCATCACTATTAAGTATGAATAACTAACAAGTCAGACTATCATCTTGTTTAAGAGTTAAGGCATTAGCGAAAAGTTGTGAGTTTTTTCCTTGTTGAAGCACTATCCAAGAGTAAAACCGAGTGAGATGCTGAAGAAATTAAGTGCCATAATAATGCTAGTGGTAGCGGAGGGTGCTCTGTGATGTGCATCCTGGTTGTTTGGCAACTTTTGGCTTTACCAGTGTGGTTATTTCATTCAGTAGGCTCGAAAAAAGGCAACAGACAAGTGGAACATGTAAAATTGAACTTTGAAGTGATGTAGTAGCATTTCATAGTAAGCTGTGGATGCTCATTTCAGAGCATCACCATGGTTTATAGCCTAGTGATTTGTGCTGTTGCATTAGCAACTCCACACAGTGATAACCTGTCATCCATTGAAGTTTGAGAAATTTTATTAGGGAACACAGTGGATCTATGGAAGATAATCAATGCAACTTTTTCTTATTTTGCTACCATGAGGACTCAAGACTCCTAAGATCTATCTCTATATGTTGAATCGTGTAGTTGTGGTCGCTTAATGGATGCTTGGGTTTTGCAAACCAAAAGTGATTTGGTACACTCATTTTGACTGGCTTCATTGCTTTTTCTCTGGGTAATCTGTATTATATTTTCTGTACGCAGATTTTTTTGGCTATCCTCTATATATCCTCACCCTTTGACTTTATCCCGTTAGGTAAGTTACTTTCTTGGGAACATATTGCTTGTTTCTTTGCATAATAGTTGTAAAATCCAAAAATTAATAGGTTATTCTCTCCCATAGACTTTCATATGGAAATATTAGGATGCTAGATGATTTCGCCCCATTTGTCTTCCATAAATTGATTTCTTTTCAAATATGTAATTGCTAATGTTTGGTCCAAAATTATGATCCGAATTTGTGCCTGTAGTAGGTCCCTACACCTTAAAAAACTGTGTATTAAAAAGAAAATGGTTTTTAATTACGTAGTTCTTGTGCTGGGTGGCTTTGATGTATGGCTGTCCTTTCTCTGTAGTCACTCTCTTGACTTAGATCAATGCCTGTTCTACAGGACGCATTGGAGTTGTGAGACTGTTTGAGTATATGTCTATGCTTCTTGCTGTCACCCTACGTTTAGCTGGCATATTTCGAAGACGACGTCTCAACCAGCGTGTCAGAGATTTGGCTGCTGCCCCTTTAGGTCATTAATAAACTACTATATATATATATATATGTTCACAAACAACAGTAGTATAGCATGTTGTAAATAACTGGAGATAACTGTTGAAATTGTGTATTCCTTTGGAATGATGTCATTAACAACACATGAGTGATAAAAATGGAGTCAAGAGAGGTCAAAAACAGTTTCCTCGACACAATCTAATGTAAAATATTTGAACTGGATTATTTTTGTATGCAGAGCATGTACCAAGTAGTCGACTGCAAGTTCCCTGTGAAACGAGCATGGTATTGGAAGTTTTTGGGAGTTAATGGGTTTTTGCCTGATGCTTTTTCCAAAAAGAACATAAAACGGTGCTAATTTCATTGGTCTTATGACTTGCTTGAATTCTAAGAAACCTCTCCAGTTTCATTTATCTGTTTTTGCCAATCTTTCCTGATTATAGTTTTGAGTTTAGGGTTTCTGTGTAACCGCGTCTATTCGAAAGTTAAAATCAGAAATAGAACGGCCTGAGCCTGGCGAAGGCTGTTGTAAGCTAGTCTGATCAAGCAAGTCCTTGGGATCCAAAGGAAACTAGTGTCAGAAAACACAGCTTTATTTATTTATTTATTTATTTATTATACCAGTTTAAGGATACTACATCACAGTTAACCCGAGCCGAATCCGGCAAGTAAAAGATCCCAGGCCCATTCTTCTTGTAAACTATATTTTTATTTATTTAAATTTAGTACTTTTTTGCAAGAGCTCTATGCTCAAATTCAGTTGATTTGTTCATGGCTTTCCGGCAGACCAAGACATCAAATTATTACCTTGGTGAATAATGTAACCACTTGTAGATTCTTGATCATCGGGACGAGAAATCTTGAATCTGAGATGGCGGGGAACTTGAAGAGGACAGCAAACCATAAGAAAGAGTGTTTGACATATCGCGACAGGCGTTTTACAGCTTTCCACTGAATGTTAGTTGGTGCTTGAAGAAAGTGACACAGTTTGTACACTGAGAAGGCAATATCTGGTCTGGTTAAAGTGGCATACTGCAAAGCACCCATAATGCTCCCTCCTATATTAACGACGAACGTTGCTCCTTGGACAATGGAGGATAAGAGACCATTGGAGTGGGCATGAGCTGCTGCATTCTGCCTGTCAACTATCTTTGTTGAGAAAGCAAAACACCCTCGGAGTTGTGCTGCACTTCTATGCCAAGAAAATAGTGAAGAGAGCCCAAATCTCTGATAGCAAATCCTTTGTCAACAGCCTGAATAACAACAGTGACTGCCTGCTTATCATTGCCTGTGGTTAAGAAATCATTAAACACAGATCAGCATGAAAATCCTTACAGATTTGTGCTGATAAATGAACAAAGAGGTACCCACAGAAACCAATGCTGTCAAGAAACTGATTTTTTGTTGAAACCAAACTCGAAATCAAGCCCCATCTTTTATACATCTTCATTGATTGTGCCGTTCAGAAAAAGACATTAGAGACATCTAATTGTTGCAAGCACCAACCATGGGAGACTGCAAGAGCAAGAATAGTTCGTATAGTTGTAGATTTGTAGATGTAATGACAGGATTAAATGTTTCAGTAAAATCAACGCCATGTTGCTGCGTAAAATTCCTGGCCACTAACCTTGCTTTGCACCTCTATACACTACCGTCTGCAAGTCTCTTGGTGCGATAAAACCCACCTGTTACCAATCACATTGGCTGCAGCAGGTTTAGGGACGAAAGGCCATGTCTTATTAGCAACCAATGCCTTCTATTCCTCCTCTATTGCTGGACTTTTGTTAGCTTGATTAAAAGTCTGGGGTGGTGATTGTTAGTTTGGACTGTGACTGCATCATCTCCTTCTTGAGAATGATCAATCCCTGGAGCTGAACCCTTTTTCAGTTAAATGGCGAGATCTGAAAATGAGGCAGAACAGGGATTCTATTACATAGCCTTCTGTGCTTTGTATTCTTAAGAGTTTTCATTGCTGCAAGTACTAGAATTCATAAAAAGAAACCACTACAAACCTACAAGAATTAGATCTAGGAAATAAACAGGTACAGTTTACATTGCTGCAAGGACTAGAATTCAAAAGAAGAGTAATTTTTGGCGAGATTTGCTTGGAGAATCAAATCTGTGATTTTGTGATGGAATCTAATCATTTTCACCTACTTAATTACTCTTTTACTTGTAAGTTCTCAATAGATTAAACTTAGTTGGTAACTCAAAATTTACATTTTCCCTCTAAAAAGTACTCTTCGACTGCCCTCCAAACTCCTCCTCTATGAACACCCCCTCCCTTTCACTTCTTCCTCGCCCTTTTACTTCTTTCTTTCTTTAAACAATTCCAGTAGTAAACTGTTAAGGTCTCCCTTGACAAAACAAAGAAACTTCAAGAAGCGTAGAAAGAAGAAAAGAAATAAGAGAGAATGAGAAGAAGAAGAAGAAGAGAGAGAGAGAGTGAATGCTATTCTGCATCAACTGTAATCTCTTCATGCCTCCCCTCCCACCTTTCCAATACAACTGCTATGTATAGCAGTAACTAACTAACTAACTAACTGTTCCGACTAACTGTACAACTCCCTAACTAATTCTGTAACTAACAACCAACTGAATTCCGCGTATGCATTATTATTTAGCACAGGTGTTTATTAGCTAATACTAATGCTGCAGTTACTTGTATTCCATTTTTTGATCCTTCAAGCTGCAAGTGCCTCTCGTCCAAGCTAACCTGTAGATCATGCCATGCTGATTCTTCTGCACGTAACATAAACATGTACTCCTCACCATCAGAAAGGAGCAAAGAGATGTGCACTGAGATCTTAGGGACTGAAAGCACTGAAAGCTGGAGTAAAGATGGTGAAAGCCACAATGTCAGTCGTGAGCGTAAGGAGAGACTGTCTAAAACTAGAGGTAATCCGTCTGCAGCATACAAAAATCATTCCTCACCAAGTGCTGGTCGCTTCCCTCCTCTGCTGGGGTCAATCAGCTGCCCCTGTAGTATCCGCCTGATTCCTCACCGACAAGGTGGGAGGCTAATTTTGGAAGCAGTTCCTTGCCTTCCTCATGTTCAAGCAGAGAAAAACGATGGCGGGCTAGCTTTGGAAGCGGTTCCTTCTTTTCCTTCTATCCAAGCCCAGAAAAACGATGGCCGGCTTCGACTATATATGTCGCGCTCTTCCCCAAATAACAACTATGACAATGAAGAGCAAGAAGCATGTGACGAAGAGAAAGTTGACTAGAATAGGTACTAGGTAGCTGTGAGAGGGTACTGGCAAGTATTAAGTAATGAAGAAGAAGATCTGTTGTCCAGTAGTTCAATCAGGATTGAAAGTGTTCCTAAAACATGTGTGCTAATGGCAGGTAATAAGTAGTTTAATACTTTTTCTGCTCCTTTCCAGGTTCCAGCAGTTGCTATTCATGAATTTTGACATATTCTGTCAACAACTGATAGGAAGTGTGTTTTGTGGAATTTTTCTGACTACGTTATTCTCATTCCATTTTGGGTTCTGAAATTGGAAATCTACACAACAAGGCTGAAAAGTAGACAGGTTAATTACAATGCGTAAGAGTTTAAAGTTGTTAGAAAAATAGAACCTTTGGAAATATGCAGGAACTGATGAACTAGCATTTGATAAGAAGCTGCACGCACTTATTTTAGAGCATTTCACAGTAAATAGCCTGGTCAAGATTTGTGCTAGCTGGAGTCTATCGTCTAAGTTGAGTAAATTTTATGTTCCATGGACTAGATTAAACTTCTCTGAATCAGAATTGCTTACGAGGACAAAATCTTCCCAGCAAAGGATGTTTATTGTTTGGGAGATCTGAGAGATGATGGGAATGTAGAGAACCTAACCAAGGCTCAAGATTCTAAGCATCTACATCCCGAATCATTGTGCAGTTGTTGACACTAAATGGATTCTTGCTGGTGGATTAGGGTATACAGATCCATAACGTGGGTTCTCATGTGGAGATCCGATGTGGTGACTTTTTTCCAATGGAGGGCATGAAACCCTAGGAATTGCTTAGAGCTCATCGATGCGGACTTGGCTACCCTAACTGTTTTCAAATCAGTGGCAGCATTGCTATTTTGTTAACTTAATTACTGTAAATATAGGGCAGAGATGCATCTGCTGGCCTAGCACTCAGTACTTCAAATCATGAAAAATTCTATCCTGTAGGAGGATGTTGTCATATCTGGAGAGACTCTTGAAACTGTTTATCCTTTTAGAACGATGGTCTTCAACAATAGGACATCTGAACATCTGACAGCAGTGGTAGAAAATAGTTTCCACGTAAATTTTACGACACTTGTGAATTACAAGTTAATCCATAAGACTACAAGTCGTAAGCTAACTCATTCTCGTAGAGACAAATTATCATCCATAAGACTACAAGTCGTAAGCTTAACACAACAGCACGTTAATTATAAAAAAAAACCAGCCTGCAACTGCAAGGCGCAAGCACACTGCCTTTGGCTACGGACCGCACTGACCCTTACCTCCCTCACCCACACAAAATTGAAGAAGAAGAAGAAACGTTTATGGGGCCACCAGGCAAGAATGTCCGTACAATCTCACAAGAAGCTTTTGATGAACTAGTTAAAGAGAACATAGAAGATCTAGGTTTAGACCCCACTGAAGCCCTTGAAGATGCAATCCAAACTCTTACTCTTCAAGGCGTTGATCTCTCAGGTAACAACTCGATCAAGAACCCCATTTTCTCATTTCCCTTTTTATCCCTTGGAAGAACAAATATTAACAAAATCACGGGTTTGTTGCAGGTATTGTGACTTGTGTACCAGGAGAGGGGAACGTGAGGGAGAATCCAGTGATTAAGTGTTTGGAGAGATTGAAGGAACTGGGATTTGATGATGATGATTTGGATGAAATGGTTGGGTTGCTTGATGAGTTGGTTGGATTGTTTACTGGTGTTGAAGGATCTGGGAATGTTGCCATTGGTGTTAGAAATGGTGGGCTGGAGTTGGTCTGTTCTATTTGTTCTAACATTCCTATTGTGTCTGAGAAAGTTCTCGTTTCGGCTTTGAAAACGTTGGCATTGTTAATTCATGGTATGTGCTTTTATCTGTACAGGATGATGCTTTTTGTTCTTTTAGATGGTTGGTTTATGGATTTAAAATTTGGAGTGTGAATTTATGAGAAAATATTTTTTTCCGAAAGGGAATTTTGTTTTGTTTATATTTCTGCTAAATATTTTTAGTTTCATTGGATCTTCAATGTTTACTTTCAGAGGAAAAAGATCATGACTTGATCCTATATTTATTTGTTATTGGTGGGTTTTTCTAATGTTTGTGTCCTTGTAATTTGCAGATGTTCAAAGTACTGAAATGTTTCGGTCTAGTGATGGACCGAAGATGGTGGTTGGCATTTTAAAGGATGGAAGTGAAAGTTTAGAAGTATTGAATACTGGGTTTGCTGTTGTTGCTGCGGCAGCAACTGGCAATGAGGTTGTGAAAGAGTTGTTGATTGAATTGAAAATTGATGAGCTTATTTTGGAAGTACTGAATAAACAGAGTAAAGGCATCATCCAAGGTTTATATGATTCTATACGTGTTCTCTTGACGCCTGATGATAATCGTGTTGTGGCATCCCAAGTGAGTAAATATTTCATCACAAATGTACAAATCTCAGTTTAATCAATCAACTTGCATGTGCGTTGTGAGGATGGGCACTAAGGTTGTGTTGTCAGCAATGCATGGTATCGCATCCAAATATTTATGTACATGTTGATGGAAAATGTCTTTACCAAAGCAACTGACATGCATTAAACTCCAGGTTTATGGTTATGCACGAAGATTTGCCAAAATTGGTATTGCAAGAGCTCTTGTAGAATCACTACGGTCAGGGCTTACCTCACCCAGTTTAGTTTCAGCAAGTATCGCTTTAAAGGCTGTTGCTGTTAATGTAAGCTCACTTGCATCTGATGTGATGTCAAAACCCTGTTGCCTTAATCATTTGATTTTTGCGGTTTAAATGTATTGCAGTTGTGATTATATTGTGCTTGAACTTAAGTTGTCGGAAAATCACCTTTTATTCGTGCACCACATGCCCATCATGTTTGGGTTACATGAATCTATTTCGTCCACTCTATCTGTCTAGCCATACTCTCTATTAGATGTTCAGGAACTTCCTACATTGTAGAGTCTTGGACGCAAGAGTACTATGATGTTGCATGCTGGATATGAAATACGGTCTTTCTTTGTTCAAGTCTGAGTTTTTTCTTCCTCATTTTCTTCTGATTTGCAGGATGAAATATGTAAATCCATTGCTGAAAGTGGTGGCATTGATGTCATTTTCAAATGTATTGATGACAGTGGTGAACATGGCAACAAAATTGTAGCTAGAGCTTGCTGTTCTTTGTTATCCAAGGTACAAGGAGATTCTGGCTCATAGTTTATGGTTTTGGATTTTTTTACAGAATTTTATTTGATTAGTTGGCAGGAAGTGATTCAAATAAAAGTGCAATTGTAGAGAAGGAGGGTATGAATAAGTTAATCCAACTCGCAGCCAGATTTTCTGATGACCCTTCTGTTCTGCAAGAGGTAAAAAGTGATTTTGTATACTATTGAATGTGCATAACCATTAATCCAGAAATAGAATATTTTTCTGTTCACATGGAAGGTTTGATTCATTTCAAGTTTCAAGAAATGCTCACTGCAAGCTGCATTTCAAGGATTGACACCTTGAAATTTTACATGCCATTGTGGTTATGGTAAGGTTATTTGCATTTATGAGCTGTCTTGCTTTCTTTAATTAAATTTCCACCATTTTCAGGTCATGTCCATCTTTACGGTGCTCTGTTTAAGATCTCCAGATAATGCAGCCCGTGCTATGGAAGCTGGAGCTGGAGACCTTGCCATCCAAGCCATGGAGAAGTTTTCTAATGTGCAACAATTACAGAGGAGTTCCTGTCTAATGATCCGTAATCTTGTTGCGAGGAACCCAGAGAACAGGCAAGTCTTTTTCTCCACACTTTCTTTGTCTCGTGGCACATCATCAGGCAGGCTTTAATTTCCTTTTCTTCTTTCATGCTGCTTCTCTGGCATAGCCCCAAATGTAGGACTGCTATACTAAATTGTGGCACCGTCTCACATTTGATTAAGTTTTTGCCACTTTACAGAACTCTTCTTCTTAGTCATGGCATAGAGAAAATTATAAGAAGGGCAAAGGTAAACCACGAAACCTGCAAGGATGCTGCCACTGATGCTTTGAGGGACTTGGGCCTTGATAACTACAATTCATAGCTCAAGCTCATAAAACTAATGACTTGATACATATTGGATTATGTGGCCCCTACTTTATTGTGTTTGGGTCAGCATATTGCTTGCCACTGCGTTTGCCAAGCTTTTTGCTAAAATACATTCAGATCTAGTGTGATGAAGCTCCACCATTTCTAAGGTTAAATTTTCGTGTGGTGTGCTTGTGAAACAAAATACCGAGTTTCCTCCTTGTCTTTCGCCCCCCTCTCCAAAAGCTGTTTGTATAACCCATTTCAGATAGTTGAGTTTCTTTGATTTGTTTGCAAGCGAATTGCTGACTATTTGTTTTGGTCTCCAAAACCTTGTGATTTGATTAACTCAAAATTCAAATGGTGATTCGTTTACAAGCTGACTGCTTGCAATGTCACCATTAACTGCTATCCCAACTTGTAATGGAGAATAAATCAGGCTTGGTTTGGACTGTAACAATAGTAACTGGTGACTGTTAATTATGGTCGGCATCATCTGAGCTGAACCCTGCTTCAGTTATATGGTCAAATCTGAAAATGAGGCGGAACCGGAATTCTATTACATGAAGTTCTTACTGCTGTAAGGTCTAGAATTCAGAAAAAGATGCCACTACAAACCTTAGAAAATATTGGGGAAAAAGAAAATTACAGTTCAAATTATAGTGGAAATCAACAACAACCCAACATTTAAACAGAAGTTCAAAGAACTCACTCTTTCACTGTACACTGGGAAATTATTAATTAACCCCAACAATTTAAACTTTATAACATGCTTTAAAGGGTAATATAACATGCTTTAAAGGATAATATGATATTTTTTATAGGACACATTTCTTACTACAAGATTGGAAAAATTCTGTTTACTTTTTGTCTGCAAAATGTAGCGTCTAAAATACCCTAAAAGTTGAATTTTCTTAACTGTTAAGGTAGGGATATGTTCGGTTTTTTCTCTTTCCTGGCACAACGTAATTATTAAAGTACATTTTAAATAAATAAAAAAATCTATAGCTAAGATTGATGGGGTTTTTAGTTATTTTATTATGGTTTTTTTTTATTAATATCATGCGAGGTCAAGAGTACTTAGATATTTGCATTAATTAAATTATTTTTTAATAGATATTGGCATGTACAGTGCACGCGCTCATGCGTCAATATATGAGAAATGCCTGCACCCAAGGTTGTTAAAATCGTGATTTTAACACGGCACGGAAAATACAAAACAAACGGTCGAAAACAGACGAAAACAAAAACAAAGGAATTTAAAATACATTAACAAAAAATTCATGTTCCAAATAAAAATTCATACATATACTATACAATTAATTTTTTCTAAAATCATTCCATTAATAAAATCAATTCCATCATTCCATTAATAAAATCAATTCCATCATTCCATCATTACTAGATTTGCATTGCAGTGAAGAAGGTGTGAATATCATAATCAATTAATCATCACACATTTTCAATCTAGCTACAACAAAAATATATTACGTGTGGCTTTGAAAAAGGAAAAAGAAACGAACTCAATTCAAAAATGTATAAATGCATGAAGCAGAAAAAAATTTTGACTAACAATTATATCTTTGAATTCCAACAATTGCAGTGAAGAAGCAGAAAAATTCTTTGATTAACAATTATATCAAAATTCAACAAGGTTCAACAACATCTACCTCCATTATGCTAAACTTCTCAAGAAAAGAAACTTATGACTATATATGAAGGGTTAGCACTCCCAAAGAACTTGCAGAAAAAGAAGAGGAAAGCCAAAGAATGAACAAGCAGTACAAATAAAGAAGTATATTAGTACTTGATATCAGGATTTTGGACCAATAATCTGCATGATGCAGTAACAGTTTCTTATAGGGAGAAGAATCTGATAGCCTTTGTCACAAAGACATTTGCAATGTATCATCAAGCATTCCCCAGTTTTTTGTCGTCACAGATTCTTCACAACCTGTCACTGCACACTTTCCATCAAACCGACAGTCCACGACAAAATTTTGAATACATCCTAGGAAACAAAATTCATCCCAGAGTTAGGGTCGATACAATAGCTAGGCAGACTGGAACACGTTACAATTTACTTTTATTTTGATCAATTTTCCAGAAATGAATTAAGATAACTCGTTGTATTGATTGCATTAGTGCTCCTGTTCGGTGATTTACCACTTCTTCATGTTTTATGAAGTGGCTCTTTCTAGGCATTATAATTTATCGTTCCCCGATTGATCTCGTCAGTTGTTCCTCATTTTCTTCGCCATATTATTAAACACAATTCCAATATTTCCATTATTTTTTGATTGTTATTTTAAAAAATATATGTTTTCAATCTTATTCCTAATCATTTGATTTTTATTTGAGATTTGACGCTTACCTTTTTAATTGTTTTTTTCCCCTTGATTCCTTTTTTGAAATTGATTTTTTTTTTTCAATTTCATCATTTAATATTTAATTTATTTAAAATTGGGGAACGGCGGTAATTTGAGTGACCGTAGGTTGCGGGGTTTACTGGTTTGAATTTTAATTTGCAATGATTCTAGTTTTATGGTCCAAGTCATATGTATGAAATTTTGAAACCGGAAAAAAAGAGCCCGTTTCTTCTTATCAATTGGTCATTTTGATTCTTTTTGTTTTTTTGGAGTTTTTTTTTTGTATTTTTTTTTTCTATTTATATTTAATTTTTAATTTTATCACATTCCAACATTGAGTTTATTAAAGATTAAATATTTTTTTTTTTTATTCCTTTTTTTTGATTTTTGCTTTCTATAATAACATTCCTAACTCATTTAAAGTTCGCTAATTTTTTATTTTATCTCATGCCAGTCATATGTATGAATTTTACTATACTAGCTTGAATTGACTCGAGTTTTTACATCATTTTATTATTTATCAAACTTGCTTTTAATTGCTTTTTTCAATCATTTTTTATAACAAGTTTGTCATACCAAACTCTGATGGAAACAAGATCTTTTTTTTTTTTTTTTTAATTTCTCTTCGTCCACAAACTATTCAGCAAGAGCGAAGATATAAGCAGTGTCCGCAATCATAATTTTAAATAGTGGATACAGTCATGAATCTCGATACGTGGCTTAGCTTCTAGCCCACATAAAATAATTAAAATGTTTTTATGAAAAATGAAAAAAAGATATTACATGTACGGTCAATAATGGCCGTTACCGTTGATAACGGAGTTATAATAGTTAGTGGTGTGATTCATCAATAACGGTGCTATAATAGGGTACACGATTTCGTTAAATAATGGACGTTATTTCAATATATAATCACATTAATGCAGCAATAAGCTCACATTATGCTGCAAGCTGCAGCGTTATCATCGCTGAAAGCATGATAGATGGAGTTGCCTGCTGGCACATCTTTTTGCCCACCGTAAACAGCATGAAGATTTGACAAGGGAATTTGTGGCCGAGGTGGTGGTGGAGGGGGGGGTGTTTGCTGCAGCGGCAACCTGGCATGAATCGGAGCAGGAGGAGGGAGTGCTGGCTGAAGTGGCAACGTGACATAAATGGGTGGCCGATGGCCGTGATAACCATAGGGTCTCCCCGTGTAATTGTATGGCGCCATTGGAGTTGGATACCGAGGTGGCAACGCATGGTAACCAGCACCATAAAATCTTGGATCATCACTTCTCTGCCCATACCAAGCAGGAGGTGCTGTATTACTTCCCATTCCATAGCCATAGTATGGCTGAGAAGGCAAAGAGATCGCCTCATGATCTTGCACCATAGTTACAGGTTTGTCATCATCCTTAGACACCTTACAGCAACAACAATTCTCCTCATCACGAATGTTATGCTCTTTCTGCATGTTCCTAATGAACTGATCAAGTGTCTTTTTGGCTTGTATGGGATCCTTTTCATATGCCAATACCTCTGCCTTCTTCCCTGTCTTTGTTATGGCCTTTTGGAGTGTTGAAGGATCTACCAAGCCAGAAACCATTACCAATCCCTTTTTTGTGTTAATGTCGACGAAATTAACTCCTAAGCAACAAAATAATAAACGAAATCAGAAATCTCATCAATTCTTGTTATATAAACAGGGCATAGCCTGATGCAAAGTGGATACTATTTTTACCGTTTATTTTTTGCAACCTTTTCTTCACTTTTGTAGAACACTTGGAACAACAGCAGACATCCACTCTCAAAATACAAGCCTGCAAGAGAGAGAGAGAGAGAGAGAGAGAGAGAGAGAGAGAGAGGAAAAAACCTGTAAAGCTCAAGTGTCGAATACTGAACGTTAATTGGGAGAGTGAAGATGTAGAAAAATTACCGAAAGAGGCGCAAGGTTTTCTGCCATCGAAACTTCTAAAGAAGAGAGCAGTCTTTTCTTCTCCTCATCTCTTCTATTCTTCAAGAAGATGAAAAGATGAATGATGCCTTTAGGTGATATTATAAAGATAATATAAGATTCTGTTCTTCTCCCATTAATACTCATAACAGAATTATCATTGTTATTTTCTGGACTACATTCCAGCCTCAAATTCTCGGCTAATATTCTCACTTAATACCCTTTCCTTTTTAGTCTATTTCTTGTATGGTAATTTTCTACTCAAATGGTCCATACAAATATAGATTGATACAGACATTGATTCCATAATATTTTTTCATCCATTTCTGTAAACTACAAGGAAAGAGAGAGATTTCGCACCCAGGAGTCTAGGGCTAAGTCTCTCTCTAATATTATCTTCCTAAAACGTAGATACTTGAAATATTTTATGCTCACTTCTTCCCCTTTACGAGCTAACATCTTTATTTTTCTTTCATCTGTATCCTTTGATTGAGGGGCAAGTTCGCGATTCTGCGATCCTCAAAATATTTTGGCCTCTAGTCTGATTAGCAATTATTATGTATGGCCTTCAGAGTGAAAAGGTCTAAAGAATGTCTTCGGACAAGTATTGGGCCGATGATCTATCTGGTCAGTGCAGTTTTCATGAACCAACCACCAAGTTGCCCTTCGTTTTGGAACGGGAACAATGCCCACTTCTCTTCATACGAGATTTTCCAGCTCGTTCTTTAGCTGATAGCTAGCAATCTTCAAGGACCTAGTTTAAAATGGGGCGAGCTTGAACGCTGAACCCAGTAAATCTGACCAGGGAGGCAAGCGTTGGCTACAGTAGTTGATATACCGAGTTCAGGATCGAAACAAAGAAAAATGAGGCGGAGCGAAAGGGCATGGAAAGAGGTCTGTTCCAAAAAAGATCCATACAACATGACAAGATTTTATGTCCATCAGAGAGTAAATCGTTATTTTTAAATGGCTCTTACGTTTCAAAAATTTCCATGGAAACTGTAATAAGAAATGGTTCGAGCCTCAAACTTGTACAGTTGCCTTTAATGAAGGCTCCTTTGTTCCCTGACAAAACCTGAAAAGCTTTTGTAACTCAAGGAATTCACATCCTGTTTTTCAAAATATTCTCAGTTTGCAATGGCCGATGATCAAATGACAAGAGTTTCCAAAAGGTAATCCGCATACCAATTGGCTAGGGTTCTACAGCAGTGCTATTTGAAGTTTCGAACATCTTCTCATATCGCCTTCTCTCCTGATCACGTCTCTCGTTAACCTGCAAGACATTAATTGTTTAGCACCCTGTTGACTACAGCCATTTATTATCACAAAATGTTACAGATTCTGTCAATTGTACCGACCTTCTTCCTAGCAGCATTAAGCTCCCGTTTTATTCCAGCTGAAAAGCATTAGAAACCAAAGCTGTCAGCAAATCTCAACAGATTATTTGTAAAATAGCAGGTCCAAGACTCCTAAAATTTATTCAAGTGAATAAATTTGATTTAATCATGCTTTAACATAATCACTGGAACTTGTAGATCTTATCAGAGAGCAAACGTCTGAACAAAAATTCTATCCCCAGAACTATGTGCCATTGGCCCTGTTTCAGATTATCACTAACCATCATTTGGCTCCAACTGCAATGCCTTTTTGAAGCTTTCAGCAGCAGCATCAACATCATTAAGAGCCTTGTATGCCTGACAAACACAAAGGAAAAAAAAAACTATTAGTACGAGAACTGTGAAGGTACCTTCTCAAACATTAAAATTTAAACAAATCAAAGGAAAAAAGCGCGCCACCAAAATATCTAAGCAAATGCTTAACAAAGTTGAAACCAAAACGGAAAAATGAAAAATAAGAGAAGGAAAAGCGACCTACTGCTCTCCCCATTCAGAATGCCTATGCACCACCTTTCAGTGGAATAGAAGCAAATTATTACACACAAGAAAATAACTGGAAGAATTCTAAGCAAGTCTTCCAAATTCTGGGGAGGCAAAAGCAGCTTGCAAGAAGCTATCAGAAGATTCAGAACTACACCTCAGAAAGAACCTTTCTAGAACAGATGGGCTGGCTCGCACCAAACATGTGCAAAAGCTCCCATGATTCTAGAGATTGAAAGCATTCCCAATTGCAGATACTAACCTGTCCCTGGCGAAACAGAGCTTTTGCATTGTTTTCCCAGTCACGTATTGCAAGGTCTGTGTCCACCAGTGCTCCTTTCAGATCCCCCAATTTTAACCTAGATGCCTACACAAAAGATCAAAAGCTTCAGTAGCCAGTGGCAGTAAAAATACCCTGACAATAGTGAGAACAGGAACTTACTGCGCTGTTTGTGAATGTCTGTGACTTTGTCTTCCTCAAAGCTGAACTCTTCTCTGAAAACCAGAAGAAAAATGTTTAAATAAATCACATGCAACTGGGGCACAGGGATCCATTAGCATTGCATTGAGAACATCAAGATAAAAAGTAACTAGGAATTATATGGAGCACAGAGATTGTTCACCTTCGTCAATCCCTTCTTTCTCCCAACAGATATCCAGATAGCGTAAAGCCTTCCGATACTTTCTTAGCGCCATCTTATAGTCTTGTTTCTGCGATCAATAATTAGAAATTGGGACATCAACACAAGCTATAGAAGAAAAGAATAAAGAAAAAGAAAAACGCCCATAGACCATAGAGAATATCAAAGCTTGAAAAAATTGGTTCACCTAAAAGATTCACACCCCAACAAAGCATACTTTTTTTTAACTAGAATTCCTGAAGTTTACTTCTGGGTACTGATGTATGCTTTAACAATAAGTTTCACCAATGTGCCTTTGGAGCAACAAGAACATCAGCCAAACATGAGAACCATTACCTTGAAATGTTCATTTCCAAAAGCCTTAATAGAATCTACAGCATTCATCCACCATGAAAGTTCACTAGGACTCTCATAAAGGTCAGCTGGCCAATCAGGATAAGCATCACCATCCTTGAAGAAATTACATGTCCCGTCATCTGCACCCTCAGGAATTTCTCCACAATCGACGATCATAACATCAGAAGTGGGACACTCAGCATCACCAGTTGTAACATGCTCCATAGAACGAACAACTCCAATTCCTTTAACAACCTTCCCAAATACAACATGTTTTCCATCCAAATGAGAGGCGCGAGTTGTCGAGATAAAGAACTGCGAACCATTTGTGTTTGGACCAGCATTTGCCATAGATAACATTCCCTTCCTTTCATGTTTCAGTTCGAAATTCTCATCCTCGAATTTCAAGCCATAAATAGATTCCCCTCCAGTGCCATCTCCTGCAGAGATATCTCCTCCTTGAACCATAAAACCTTTGATAACACGATGAAAACGACATCCCTGATATCCAAAAAAACACATAAAATCAACTAAAAAAAGCTTAAAATTTCCTTCTCATCAGCCTTTATAGCCAAAGCTGTGCACAAAAGAAATTCTGTCAAATGCAACGAGCAGTCAATGAAATTCAAGCCTATAGATTGCCTAGAAATATTGGTCCAGAAAAATGAATAAAAATGATAAGATATCAATACCAAAGCACAGATACTTTATTTATCACCAAAGAACGAAACACCCTCAACCTGAAGCTAAATAACAATAAGAAAAGCGAGTAGAGACTGCCTGTGATGCCTTTTCCAGTGGTCCAAAACCAGAACCATTATTGCTGCAGATATCTCAAAATACTGTTAAAGAATCATTCTTTAGAATCAAGAAAATTCACGACTGCTACTCTAAATAATCAAGGACATCACTGACTTTTCATCATGAACTGAAAACCTGATTTCTACCCAGAAAAGCGTTTTCCTTCTCAAGTATCTCTGACAAAAGCCCGAAAAGGTTTCGTTTTTAAAACTTAGCATCGACAACCAAAAGTACAAAAGCGAAACAATCACCACAGTCAAATACCATAACACTAACAATATCAAAAATCAAAAGACTTTAGTACCCTCAAAATTCCCAAAAGTCCGTCATTAACCAAAAAAACCAACTTGAACCCACAAACACATGAATACACACACAGAAAATTGCTAAACAGGTACTTAAAAGACCTTGTAGTGAAGAGGGACACCGGTGTTAGGTCCAATGCCTTTCTCACCAGTGCAGAGGGCTCTAAAATTCTCAGCAGTTTTAGGAACGACATCGTTGCAGAGCTCTACTACTATCCTTCCTTCTAACTCCCCTCCGATGCTTATGTCTAAAAAACACCTTGGCCTGCCCATCTCTCCCTTCCTCTCTTTCTCTCTCTGCTAAATATGTAAAAGGAAGGGTTTGGGATTCTAAAGGGTTCTTCGCATAAAAGGAAGAAATGGTAAACCCCTGGATTGGTCCCCTTGAATACAGTAAGCACTACTACTTCATTTCACTTCTCGCAATAAATGGAAATGGGAGTAAAACTAAAGCAAAAAAGAAAAAAAAAAAAACTTGGGTTGCATTTTCAAACGCCTCTCTCACCCCATGTTTTGAGGGGCAACATCGTGTACAGATTTATTAATAATAATGCGAGCCCTGTGGCCTATGTCTATGGCTATAGATAAATACGGTGTACTGTTGGGTTTCTTGGATGTCCCTGTTTTTTTGTGTATTTATATCTTGATCCTTTGATTTTTTTAATAGTATAATATATATCCACCGGAATCACGAATTCCCCAATTCTCTTCTCTATATCAATGTCAAGAGGTGCATAAATTCCTATTTTTCATGTTCGTCGATGTTAAGAAAAAAAAGTGTCATTTTTTAATGTTCAGACAAGTAAGGGACATCAGTCTCAGCAGTGCAAGAAGAAGTACAGAGACAGTAAAATGGAAGGAGTACATGGCCACATGGGATCTCACTGTACGATGTCTGTAAATACATATATGGGTGCGAAAGATTCGCGGCAATTATTGGTTAATCAGCCCCACGGGGACTCGGGGAGGTTTTTGTTCTTCTCTTCGTTTCAAGAGGAACCTTTTGGACATGCCAATTTACATAAGAACACTACAACCATACTTTTGACCCATTTTTGTTTCATTTCAGAGGTAAATGAAAAAACTACACGGTCTTCCATGAAACATAAAATAAAACTTTTTTTTTCTTGAAATGCTGGTATAGAAAGAAGACATGAAAAACATGGTACGTGACCTGTAAACATATTCTATATACAACTCATTAATTTAAGAGTTCAATGAATACATGATCTAACATGGATAAAATTAACAAAATACCTAGCCTAGAGAAGACAACATGTCTAGTTTTATTTCCAGACACAACATTTCAAAGGGCCAAAACACTATCAAATTTAATGAGATACTAGACTTAACTCTTTCTTGGACCTGGTTAGAAATCTAGCTCAAATGCATGTGGATTTGGCTAGATTCTAGATCCAAATCTCTTGAGGTTGACTACACACTAAACCCAAGCGCACATGAAGCTATCTTTAAGACCCTTATAAGAGCTTAAGATAATCATTTTTCTATATCTCTAGGTGTATAAAAGTTCTCTAAGAGCTTATTATATATCTACCAACATTAATACTATGATGGAGCTATTCTCATCAACATTAAATGTTGTATATAAAATAATGTATAAAGTCTTTTATAGCTCTACTATTTGTTTATCAACACTAATGATGTGTAAAGGTAATTCCTGTCAACATTAATATTGTGTAAGAAAATATTTTTATCAGCATTAGTATTGATCTAAAAGACTTTTTCCTTACTAAGATATTCAAGAGAAAAAGATTTTGAATCGCTTGAGCAAAACAATAAGATTCAAAGTACATATGCTATAAATATCATATAAACCACCCAATTAAAAGATTCGCAATTTTTATTCTCTTATCATACATTCTCAAAACATTTATTACACAAAAGCCAAAAACAAATATTTTTGTTCGTAGAGTTTAATGTTTTTTTTATTACAATCGTTTACTATAAAGTTATTAACTTAATTATTAAAAGGTGTCTAAACCTCATAAAAATAGTTTGTTTTATAGAAACCGAGAATTCTACCATAAATTCTTTGATATTTCTATTCGTAGAAATAGAATAGTGACATAGAAGTGTTATAATATAATTTTCAAGTACTCAAACTCTCTCATGAGCATATTAGATCCTGAAAAATAATCAATATATAAATTGTTATGGCACACACATTACTAGTTTCCTCACCGATGAGCAATGGTTTGAAGATGGAAGTGCATATCAATCTTTTTCCTCAGGAGTTTGCCACATAATTCCTTTAATTTCCCTTGTCATTGCAACCTGGGAGCTTCATCATTTGTTTGGTAACGCGGTTAAAAAGTTATTTATTTAAAGTTTTATTTAAAATTAATTTTATTTATGTTTTTGAATTATTTTAATATGTTAATGTAAAAAATAAATTTTAAAAAATAATAATAAAATATTTTTTGCATATATTTTTAAATAAAAAACATTTTAAAATACAAATCCTCCCAAACAATCCTAAAATCTAGGAGGACATCGAGAATTTTATTTATTTATTTATTGTGAATTTGAATGCTGTGAAGACGGAAAACATAATTAGAAAAAAAAATAATTTTAATATAAGTTAGATAATCTACACTAGAATATACTCTGATCGTTTTTATTTATTTATTTATTTAAAAAAAGCAATTCGACTAGGTTAGGTTGATTAAGTCAGTCCCATATATGTTTTTTCTCCTTCAGTTTGATAATAAATTATATTCTCAAATAAATATAACATAATAACTTTAATGGTACAGCTCATAACAGTTTAATACATTAAAAAAATACAGCACTCTATTTATTAATTTTAATATTCTAACTTGGAAAAATAAGGATATTGTTTTCTGTTGTAAAGTGGTGACATGTCAACGAGCACTGGGCACAGTATTTCTATCTTATCCATCGTATGATTATCATTTGAGAAAAAAATCAAACACTACTCTGGGAGGAACCCAAGTCAAAGTATCTTAACCATCTATGGTCTTGTTCTGTAATCAGGGCTCGGAACCCATCTTTCACTTGAAACTAGCCAGAACCAATATTGGAAATTTGGAACCCTCCTGCCCTATGTGAGAGCTAGACCAAGCCAGCGGTCTCGTGATCTAGAACCAGAAATAATTAGAGCTCGAGCCCATTGACATGTCAACGATATAAGGCCATTGTGCAACTTCAGAAATAAATAAAGTTAGAGCCCACTGATCTGTCAAAGATACGAGACCATTGTGCTAAGAGTTGCATGACTTAGTATTATTTAGCCAAATTTGGTCCAAGCTCAGATCATCTTCGATTCTAAAGCTCACACCAGCAAAAGACTCGGCTAATGGGCTGTGGGCTGCATGAAAAATGAGCACTGCTATTACCGTTTGTTTTGATGGCAGCTGTTCTCAATTGTATGGTGTTTGGTTACAAAATGAACTTGTGGTTTGGTTCATGGAACCCACCAATAAATGAGGTTTGACCTCAGTTTTGCATGACGCAACTTTTACATGCTTCTAGTGAACCACTCATCCTGTGTTTTTGCCCAATCTTAGTATTTTATTGTTGATAAAACATACAGACCAAAACAACTTTTGAAATTTTCCTTAGTTCAAGAAACAACTGTATAAACAAATTATCTTGAAGAGTTTAGAGAGTTTCCATTTGCACAGATCTATGTCAAGCGTGCTTGACGCCAGGAGCAAAAGACCAAATTTTTTGACAAATTTGAATGAATTTCTTGATGAGATATAGATCACAAAGTTTCGATTATAATTGTTACTTACATGTTTTTTTTGTTATTTTATTATAATATCAATTTCAACCACAGTATTAATCAAACACATAGAATATATATTTTACTAGATAACAACTTCAACCATAATTTTAATCAAACCAATCATAACTAAAAATAATTATTTTAAACTTATTTTTTAAAAATCATGAACACAAAAACTATATTTCCAGTGGAATGGCCTTGGACATATCGCGTCTCCCAGCTGTTAATTCTTACCAAACCTTTCTAGGCTGCATGCTGTACTAGATATATAACAACAGGGGATTTGTTTCTGATGCAGGTTGGTACATCTGCTAAGTTAGCCATGTGATTCGTACAAAAAGGGAGGAAAATTAAAGATGCTGCTGCCGCTGTAAACACATCAAGATTGCTAGCCAAGAAATCATGTGGCCTCCTGCACGGCGGTGTCAATTTATCTATTTAAAACCAGGCACGGAAGGGAGCTAATTGGCCATTGTTAGTTCCTGTGAAGGATTGACTGGGACGTATGTCCACCAGAATAAAACTACGAAGAGAGAGTCCCAAAAACGGAGTACAGATTTTCTATAACTGTCATCGGGAAGGGCGAGTCACTTTCTCCTTGACCTTGATGCTTTGATTATTGGTAGTTGTTTCAGGCAAAAGCTGAGACAAAAGCTGCCCTTATCACGTGGTTTTTCAAGACCATCAATTCTGTAATTTGAAACTTTCCTCCATCTCGATCCATGATGATGCCCACCATGAGCTACAGTATATGGCCTCCTGTAAAATGGGTACCTCTTGGTCAATATGACAATAATTTCTGTGGTGATATCAGATTACCTCTAGATGCTTCATTTTTAGTGGTATGTCTTTCCACTACCTAATTTAACAGTTTTATTAATAATTTTTTTTATCAGAATTTATACTCATAGACTGTCAATAAGTATTTTATAAAAACAGTCTGTAAAAAAAATCTTGTCAGTAATTTATGATATGTTGAAGAGTTCATCGATAATAAATTTACCAATGAATTTACAGACGGACAAAGCACACCAAAATTTTTTTATCAGCTTCATTCCGTTGGTATTGCCCTCGGGAAGTTTGCCATATAACTGACAAAATATCACTTGCAATTCCGTTGGTGTTTTTATTTGTTCGTCGGTAAATATAACATATCATTGACGGAATATCAGCTGCAATTTCATCATGGAGTTAATAATTACAGTGGCATTTGCAGTAATTCTTTTCAAATTCTTTGGAATATACCAACGAATGTAGTCTATCGGTAACCCCCCCTGCGGTCAATAATATTTTAAAATACTTTTTTTAAAAAAAATATATTGAACAAAAGTAGAAAAATAATTAAAATAAATTAAAATCAAATATATAAAATGAAATTAAAATAATATAAAAATTAAATATTTATTATAAATTTAAACATTTGTATGTTCAAATATAATAAATTTAAAATAGAGACGACATTGGAGGAGGAGGAGGTTGGTTGTCGTCAGGATCATGGGGCCAATAAGGAGGAGTACATGGATCACCCATGTATGATCTCATCTCCATTACCACTTGGCAGAGTTATTCATAATCCACCATGAGTCGTTCAAAAGTTTCATTAAGATGTGTCGTCCAATCTTGTACTCGTTAGTCTAACATCGCCTTGAACTTCGAAGTTTGATTGCTCATAACCGATTGTGAGCATCCAACTATCAAAATATTAAAGGCCATTCTCAAGTTCTCAGCTGTAGTGTTAGAGAGTCCGTACACCCGATTTCTATAGGGCTCACCGAATGATCTTGCCTCTAACCACAAATCTGGATGGGTCGAAGGATCGTCTTCGTTTCTCTTATTCAAACAGTTGTTATATGTATCCTGAAAAGAAAAAATAAATTCATCAAATTGAAGGAGATTATAACTTAATAAAAAAAATGGTTGAAAACCAACATACTACAAAGTGCTGAGCTCGGTTATCCATGAACTGCTGCATCTTTTTTTGGTAGTCATCACTCTGCACATGCATTTCAACAAAATGTTCCATCCGACTTAGCTTGCATTCAAGAATCATAGCCTGCAAGATAAATATGTTGTTAGTTAAATATATTTTTAAAAAATAAAAAAATGAAAGGAATAAAAAAATCTTATTATCTGCTTCACATGCGAAATGAACGGAATGGAGCTGCCAATATACCTGGTAACGGAATAGTGAACACACCGGTGCTGGTTCTCCGCACCAGATTGTGACAATCGAGCAAAACGCATGGATGTTACATGTTGAATGTAGTCCGCTCAAACAACCTTCAAGATATATGGTGGTCTAAAATCCTTCCAAACCACCACGTCATTTCAAGTTGGAAGCTCACTTTCTTTCGCATATTTTCTTGCTTTTTTTAATGCCTCATACCATAAATCACGCAACCTATATGTTACCAATAAATTATCTGTTAGTAAATGAAAAATAAAATTTTAATATTCAGAATAAAAAAAATTATTTTGATTTTGATCTTACCGAGTTGCAGCGTAATTCTTCTAAACCGTTTTCACAACATTATCATTAGCTCTCTCCATTCAAATTTTCCCTTGCAGTAAAAATTTATAAAAAGAAAATTTCAGTAATTTCAATAAACTAACTAAATTAACATAATAAAAAAATATTTAAGTTAATACTAACCTTAAACCTTGAAAATCATGCATCGACTTGTGGTTTCCATTCATGATGTTTGGAAACCTAGCTCCATTTAGACAATGAAATTTTCATTTATGATTTAAAAGCAAATGTTATTGTTCTTGCAGTCTCAATTTTTATAAACCTGAAATTGCATTCGTTAAATAAAATTATTTTTCAAAAAATATTAAACATGTTATTGCGAAAGCAAAACAAACTTACATTGAAAGGTTCTCCTTACACTAGGTCTTGTACTAGCGAGTAAATAGATCTTGCTATGAAGAGACCCCCCTCGACGTTGTGGCATTGCACTCGATGACCCCACATCGTAAGTAAATGCATGTGCCTTAGGTGCCTGTTCTTGGTCGGCACCTAATGACTTATGGTTGTCAGCATCGCTGCTAGAAGAACTAGCAGCGATCTTATTCTCGCGACATGCAATAGACTTTCTCCTAGACATCTACATAAATTAACGGATAAAAAAAATTATATGATTCTGATTTTTTAAAAACATTCGGCAGCAACTTTCCTATATGACTACTCAAAATTTTTAAACCTACAAATACATAATATATGTACCACAAACCAATTGATTTTATTCAATTTCTTCTAACAACTTAGAATAATTCAAATTTGCACAAAATTCTCATTTTCTAAGTGGTAATATATTAATTAATCCTAAATTTACAAAACAATTAATCTAAATTTACAAAAAATCAAAATAATAATTAAAATTAATTCCACACATTTAATTATAATTGAACAACAAAATTGAAAACAAATAAGTAAAATTCTAAAAAATAATGAAAAAATTATTTAAATAACAACTAAAATTCAACACAAACTTAGAAAAATTGAAATTGCAAAAAATGCAAAACCAAAATCACACATAAGTGAAGAGAAAAAGGAATAAAGATTTTATCGATGAAATTTTTAAAAAAGAAAAACAAAAATGAAAAAAGGAAAAAAAAAGGAGAAAGATGATGAAAGACAACATACCTTAGGATATGGGTGAGCAAAAAAACCAAAAACAGAAAAAAAAAACAACGGAAAAAACAATTAAAACTTTGAAAAAACGGTTCGGTTTGGTTTCAAGTCAAAACAAAAAATCCAAACAAAAAACGAGCCAAACCGGTTTGGTTGATTTAATTTTTTATTTTTTTAATAAAAACCAAACAGAACTAAAAATGATCACCCCTACCTTAGGATGAGAAGAGAAGATGATGTTTGATTTCGGCTCGGGTCATGAACAAGAATAAGAGAATGAAGAAGAAGAGAGGAGAAGAGAGAGGATGAAAGAAGAATAATGAAGAAGATGAAGTCTTGTCTACTATGTCCATGATTTTTTATATTAGGTTTTATCGATGAAATTTTTGATGGAATATTAAATATTAATATCTTTAAAAATTTTGTCGGTGATTTCGTCTATGAAGTCAAGTTAGAATTTTCAATTCGCGTGAAAAATTTCAGAAACCCCTCCAAATATTGTTGATGAATTTTCATTACGTCGGTGATTTTGTCTGTAAAAGAGTAAACATTCAACAGTAAAAAAGAACATTAATTACTAGTGCCTTGGAATTCCCAATTCTTTGGTGATTCCATTAGGAAACTTGTACCACAATAAAAAAGAGAATTAATTGTCAGCGCATTGAAATTTTTATTTCGTTTATGATTTTGTTGATAAAAAAAGCTTTAATTATCAGCGTCTTGGGAAGTGAACAGTTCCCATCACCATTGGAATATACGGATAGAAATATTCCGTTGGTATATTCATGTGTAATTCTCATCACCATGAACAGTGCCGGGGAGAAGGGGAACAATTCTCATCGCCATTGGAACATAGCGATGAACTCATTCTGTCGGTATTTCCATCGGTGTAAAACAGTGTCTGATGTCAGATTGTATTTGTATTCCCTATCTATTTATCCTATAAATACTTAAATTTACAGCTGCACGCACAACACAATAATACCAGTTAACATCACAATAATAAAATAAATAATTTCTTGTCATTCAATAATATATTAACATCATTGTCATTACATTGAAGTGAATTTTGTCCATAAATATTACATTATAGTTTATGGCATTATAAATTCGTGTTGTGCAAATTAATCCGAATTGTTTTCTTCTTCGTTAATTGACCCATCTTCATCTCCATCACAACTTCTATGTTAATTTCATCACTATCACCATCTTCATCGACTTGTGTATGTCTGCTAGAGTTCAAAACATCATTCAATTTCTCAGTGTTAACATTAACCAAAATATTATTGGTGATGCAAAAATTTGAGTTTTCTTCTAAGTCATTAGACAAAAAAATATTATTTCCCATAGTTAATTCATCATTGCCATCCTAAACAACCTTAACACGACCCCTGGATTTTATTTTCACTACAGATAACCAATCAGCTCTTGAACGATCCTTTTTAAAGAAAGGATCGTATGTGTAATAAACTGCTGGCATTGCTTGGCAAAAACAAAGACATTGTCAACGTTGCGGAGTTTAGCCTTTAAATTAATTTCGAACAAACCATGATAGGGATCTACTTTGATTTCTCTGTCAATAGTGTCATACCAATAACATTTAAATAAAAATACTTTATTTTGCTCGCTATGATATTGCAATTTAATGACCTCTTTTAACTTCCCATAATAGTCAAATTTAAACTTATTAGAAGTTGATCCCTTAACATAAACCCCACTTTATATGTCTTTCCGCCATGCCTATATTCTTCAATATGAAACAAATGTCCATTGATGAAGTACCCGTTGTAGCACTTCCCTTTTCTTTTAAAACCCAGACTTGGTAAATACAAAGTAACACTAACATTCCTTCACAATTGATAAACCTAGTACATGAAGTACAACCATGAACAATTCACGAGAAATGTGTAATGAAATTAAGTATCCTAAGAGATAAGAATAATTAAACAGTACTTACATATGTTCTAAACCACGCAGAAAATTATTTATCTTATAATCGAAAGATTTGAGATTCAGTCAGCTGTAAGTCTTAGGATAGTAAATATTGACGATGTTGCTATGAGAAATTCATCAATATATCAATTTATGATATTATAAGAGATAAATTGCTAAAAAAGAATGACATATTAAGCAACATACGTACTGAATAAAACATCTTAATTCATCGCAGTTAAATTGCACATAATTATATGTTTGTCTGAATTCTATTTCAGACAAATATCTTTTCCTCATAGCTTTTTTTGGGTATAGATTGTCCAGGATGAGAGATTATTAACAAGTTCCCACTTGAAAACATTTCCCCACCATCATCATGTCTTGGGACGCGATTGCTTTTTGTTCTCAATCGAGGCTCGAAATGGTACGAGATAAATGTTGAGATCTCTTTAACAATATAGGCAGCGTATATTAAAGCCTCAACATGCACCTTGTTTTTTACTTTTCTCTTAAGGTTGAATAAGTACCTGCATAGAATTAAACGAATGTTTGAAATTATACAAAGAAAAACAATTTTTTTTTATTATGATGCATGTGTAATCCCTAACCTCTCGAATGGATACATCTATCCATATTGGACCGGGCCTCCAACTTTTGCATCAAAAGATAAATGTATGGGTAGATGCTCTATCGAGTTGAAAAATAATGGAAGGAATATCATCTCAAGTTTGCATATTATCTAGATAATATTCATTTCAAGCCTATCTATGTGTTGTTTTTGCAACTTATTGGATCATATATCTCTAAAGAAATGAATGATCTTTGTGAGTGCATCCCATATCCTATTTGACAATAAATCCTGACAAGCTAATGGAATGAATGTTTGGATAAACATGTGGTAGTCATAGCTCTTCATTCCATACAATCTGTAATCCTCTAAATTCACCAACCTTGATATGCTAGAGGCATGTCCATTAGGAAAACACAAACTTTTAAGCTATTAATAGACAAATAATTATGCATTCTTACCTAAGGCAAAGCTGGCTTTGGGCTTTGCAACCTGTGACCCAACATAAACCACCTTCATATTTTTACGGTGAGAAAACAAAGCTATATCCATTCTAGCCTTGATGTTATCTTTTGTCTTTTTCTTCACATTCATAACCGTGTTGAAAATGTTCTTAAACATGTTCTTTTCTATATGTATAACATCAATGTTATGGCGGAGAAGACTGGTCTTCCAATAAGAAAGCTTTTAAAAAATACTTTGATTAACTCAATTGTGGGTCAAACCAAAATAAAAAAAACTTCTACTCATCTGATTGAAAACCAAACACAATGTCATTGTACTCTGACACCAAGTAATCGAATTCCTTCCCCGAAAGAAGCGGCGGTACATTATCCCTTTCAACTCTGCTAATAAAAAAGTCCTTATTCTTTCTGTACTTGTGATCCGTTGGCAAAAATCATGGGTGACAATAAAAAAAATGCTTTACCATTGTTTGTTAAAGTGAATGCCTTTTTATTTTCCATACAGTATGAACATGCTAGTTTTCCATACGTGCTCCAACAAAAAACTATTCTATAAACAGGAAAATCATTGATAGTCTACATCAAAGCTGACTTCATTATAAAATTCTGTTCTTCGATACATCATAAGTCAAAGCCCCAGATAACCACAACTGCTTCAACTTATCAATCAATAGCCAAAGACAAACATCTATATTCTAACCCAGAATATTAAGATCGGGTATGACCGTAGATAAAAACATGAACTTTGGTTGCTTCATACACATCCCCGGTGGTAAGTTGTAAGCTATAAGTATCACCGGTCAATAAAAATAAGGTGCAATAAATTACCCGAATGGATTGAATCTATTTATACATAACCCAAGAGGCACGCTCTTTAATTCCACTGAAAACTAAGGATGCACACTGTTAAAGTGTTTCCAGGCTTCATCATTGGAGGGGTGTACCATCACTCCATCCATTGCACCACTTGATTGGTGCCATGCTCATCAGTCTTTGGTGACGTGAATAAACTCTACAATCTAGGTGTGATTGAGAAGTATCTAAGTTTTCTGTGTGCGAAAAAAGTCCTTCCCCTGTCAATTCTAGGTTTATAACGAGAATGCCCATATGTTCTGCACTCAGTTAACTTTGCATTTTAAAGGTAGTGCAACATGTAGAAGTTTGGACATATGTTAATTTTCTGGTATTCTAGACCAAGGGGTTTCATCATGGACTTAGCAGCATAAAAGTTCTCTTTTAGCCTGTTCCCTTTAGGTAAAATGCTTCTCACCTATTTGACAATTCTATTATAACTGGTCTCACTCAACCTATGATCCAACTTGATGGTGAACACCTATGCAACGATCGATAATTTACTGTGATTTGTGCAATCATCCTATAATGGTTCATTGGAATCTTTTAAAAGATAAAAAACCTAGTTGTGTCCGTATTAGGTTCTTCATCTATGATTGGACATTGACCGATATGACTCTGATTCATTCTCATCACATCTATAACTATATTCTTATAAGGATTACTATTGTCATATACAACTCCATGCACATTGCTAGCACTAGAAGTTGACCCAACCATCCTCTATACAATTACATCGTGAAGAACATATGGTTCTCCGTATGCATACCAACATATGTATTTCTCCATGAACTTTTTTTTTATAGAAGATGCATCGTTACAACATCTAGACTGATAAGTTTTTTTTATTCTTACATCTCTTGCATGAACATCTAATACGACCTCCATTAAAATTTCTCAAATTATATAGTGTGTAATTAATAAAACCCTAAACTCCATTACAATAATCCATCATTCGCAACCCTTGGGGTGAATCTTGATACATCCATGAACAATCATTCATTACTTATATCGAACCTATTTAAATAATGATGACAAAATGCATTAATTAACTATGTTAACTAAATAATTTGCAAAAATATTGGTTTAACTCAATCTTATTCAATCTATTTTACTAGTTCTCTTAATTCATTATCAATTTTATCTCTATATAAATTAAAATTTCTACACATTTACCAAAAATTACAACTCGGCAATAAAATTGACAAAATATAAAATGAACATGTTAAATAAACCATTATTTATTTCATCATAAAACACCAAAGTAAAAAATTCAACATAAGTTTCATCAATTTACAAACAAATATAATTTTACAAAATCCAAAACAAACATAACATGCACAAATCATAAATCCATACAACAAAATTGTATGAGAAAAAACTATAAAATAAGTTAACACCCAAACAAAATACATATACTATAAAAATATGAAAAAAATAACATTTAAAAATTATGTTTAAAAGAAAAAAAAGGATAGATTTGTTTACTTAAGGTGGAGAATCCTCAATAAAATTGAAATAAGAATATGGATTATGACAAACCAAGTGTTATGGTGGCTAAATTTGTTGTAGGAGGTTGAATTGTGTTTAGATTGAGGGGGGGTGACTGTTTGTTGCAGAAAAAAATGCATAAAAAAAAAGGAGAAATGAGGGAGGGGAGAGAAGGGTTGCCCGTCAGGTTAAAAATTAAATATCACAGATAAAATTATTATGTCGGGCATTCCATCGGTCATTCTATTGGTAAAATGTGTCACTTCACCATACGATTTGCCTTTTTAAATTTCGCTGTAATACAATGCGTAAGTCCATCGGTATATACTGAGAGGCTATTTTTGTCGGTATATTTACATACAAACTTTACCGTCGGGTTAATTCTGTCGGTAAACCTGTTGGTAAAAGTTACACGACATCATACTGTTTTAGCTTTTTTATTTTTTCTTTTCCTACTGCAATTCTCTTGGTATATACCAACAGAATGTTTCTATCGGTTTTTACCGAGGGATATAGTGATGGAAAAGTCCATCAGTAAAATTCACCACAATCTACCGACGTAAAAATTATATTGATGTTTCTGTTTATATTTGCCAAATTTTTGATAGTGTCAACTATATCACGTCTCCCAGCTGTAAATTTTTACCAAACCTTTCTCCTGTAAAATGGGTACCTCTTGGTCAATATGACAATTATTTTTATGGTAATATCAGAGTACCTCTGATTCTGCATAATTGACTACTTACACATAGTTGATTAAGAAAAGAAAGGCTGGCAAAATGGCATCTTTAACTAATTTGTTACTCTTTTATTATTCTAATAATTATATGAAACTATTGCCATCATTTAAGCTCCTCCATCGGTTGGAAAAAAAAGCTCAACGTCAAAAAAAGATGTCAAGAGACCACAAGTGTATTCTAAAAAAGCAAAATAATAATAATAATAATAATAATAATCATCATGATTCAGGTATAAGAAGGAAAATAACATTCATTTATTCAAGGTGAAAATTGAAAATATTCAAACATTTTATAAAAAAATAAAATAAAAAACTCAAAATCAAAAGAAAAAGGATCAAATATGAAAACAAAACAAAATAAAAGAGCAAATAGCATTTCAATCAATGATGAAATTAAAAAAAAATTTAAAGTTTACAAAATAAATCAAGATGAAAATCATACAAAAAAAAACAAAGAGGACTAAATCAGATATCTCCAAACAATAAGAGGACATCATGGATTTTTTTTTTTGCTTGGACAACTTGTTTTTTAGAAGAAGAGAGAGAAAAAAAAGAAGAAAAAAAGAAAACATTGCCAGAGTCAAATCTCTACACGCCTCACCATACACTTTACCTTATATAGGCGAGGACTCTACGAGCTTTTGAAAGTTGTCGCAATTACATAATTCTCACCTCCTAACACCGTTACATGCGCTATTTTAAGCATGCAGAGCAGTTTCAAGCGTTGACACATGCATTGCACGCTCCAACTTTTCTATAAAAAACATTAATTATTCATTTTAAATATATGAAATTTTCTATGTATTAACCCCATAAGCCCTTTGATCTCAAGCTTAAAAATTTCTGATTTTAGGTGTAACAAAGTAAATTCAACGCGCATTTATTTCTAAAATATTAATTACTCATTTTAAAATATGAAATTTCCCCTGTATCTATTCTATAATTACATAATGACTACATTGAAAAGATGAATAAGCCCTTAGATCTAAGTTTAAAAAATTATGGACTAAAGGGTAACTAAGTAAATTGACTATGTATTTTTAAACAAAAGATGATTTTCCCCATCAAGAGAAGGTAGATTTATTTTGATTTCAAGGGTATTATAGCCATTACACTATGCACTTAAAAAGTAAAAAGACTTCTTCGACCTTATAAATATTACAATTGGTCCCTATGCAATTACAAAACTACCCCTAGAAGCCTAGCAAATGAGTTTTTGGGGAAGAACAAAACAGTCATTACACTATTTTCATTTACTGTGCACAGAATCTATATGCACAATCACTACGCCATTAAATAGTTTTACCGACAGATTAATTCTGTCGGTATAAGGAACAAAAACCATCGGTAACATTATTACCGTCGACATCTCCGACAGAATTATTCCGTCGGTGTCCTGAGCATCGGTAATTTCGCATCCCGTCGTAATTTTTGTCGGTAATAAAAAAATAAGTGCCGACGGACATTCCGACGGTACTACAGACGCCTACGCGCGTAAAAAAAAAAATTTCCCGCCACCAAGTTACCGACGGAATATATCCGTCTGTATGTTCAATGGTAATTACCGACGGATATTCCGTCGGTGATTGTGGCATGGAATTACCTACGAAAGTATTCCGTCGGTAAAAGCCATGGTAAATCCGTTGGAAGTTTACTATACTAAAATACCAACGGAAATATTCCTCTGTAAATCCGTCGGTATTTATTTAAAATATTTTAAAAAATTTATTTATTAACAGTTAAAAAACTTAATAACCAAATAAATTTGCATTAGACATTAAAAATGAAAAAATAATGTTAAATAATATTCATCGAAATATTCATTACAAATTTAATGTTTTTTTTAAAAATTAAACTAATTAAAATAGCGGCGGAGCTGGAGGAGGAGGAGGAGGAGGAGGTTGGTTGTTGCCGGGACCGTACGGCCAAAAAGAAGCAGCACATGGATCATCACCAATCTTTGATCTAATCTCCATGACCATTTGATGGAGTAGAGCATAATCCGTCGAGAGGCGTTCATATTGTTGTTTCAAGGCTAAAAACTCCTATGACTGGGTGCTCGATACTAATGGAGAGCTCCCAACGGTTGAGACACTACCGGTCGATCGTAATTTTTCAGCCGTAGTGTTGGAGAGCCCATAGACCTGATTTTTATCGGGTCCACCACACGATCCAACCCCCATCCATAAATCCGGATCGAAATCTGATTGGGTCAAATGATCGTTCCCATATCTCTCTCTTAACTGGCTATTAAAGGTCTCCTGAATTTTTTTTTAAATCATCATATTCAATTTAAGAAAATAATAACTTACGAAATAAAATGATTGATCGAACATACCATAAAATGCTGAGCACGGTTGTCTATGTACTGCTGCACCTCTTTTTGGCGGTTTTGACTCCGCACGTGCGTCTCTACAAATAGCTCCATTGGACTCAGCTCACGTCCAAGAGACATAGCCTGTAAGGAAAAAAAAGATTGCAAGTGAAATATATTTATAACCAACAACAAATTAATTAACGATATATTTCATTTAAATTAATCTTACTATCCGCTTCGCATGTGCGCTGAACGGGATGGAGCCGCCGGTGTGCGTGGTCACCGAACCATGAATTTGCCAGTTCCGGTTGACGGCTCTGGATTGTGGGCGCCGTGAGAACCGCTTAGACATCACGTGCTCAATATATGCCGCCCATATATCTCTCGAGATGAATGGCGGTTTAAATTCCCGCCAAACCGCCACCTCATTCCATCCTTTAAGCCTGTTGTCCCTCGCATATTTTTCGCTTTTTTTTTGGGTGTCATACCAAAAATCACGCAACCTACTTCCATAGTAACTGAATTTAGAACATAAAATTTTAAATAAAAAATAAATATTATTTTTGATGTTACCTAGTTGCCGCGTGATTCTCCCATACTCTCCTGACAACATTGTTGTCCGCGCTATCCCACTCAAATTTATTCTGTATATCTAAATAATTCATTGAAAAGAAAAATAGTACAAGATATAAAATTACAAAAATTATTTATTAAAAATAAACTGGAAATTAAAAATTAACACCTACCTGAAATCGCCGAAACCAAGCATCGATATCAGGTCTCTACTCAGGATGTCTGGAGAAATGACTCCATTGAAACAATAAAATCTCCATCGACGATTTCAACGCCAATGTAATTGTCCTGGCAGACTCAATGTTTGTGAACCTGAAATTAAATAATAAAAAATTAATTAGTTGTTCATAAATTATGTTATAAGTATTAAAAAAAAAACTAATACCTAAACAAACTTACATTGAGAGGTCATCCTTTCATTGTGCCTGGTACTTGCGGGTGAATTGACCCCACTGTGAAGGCACACCGCTTCTGCGTTGTGAAACCGCACTAGAAATGCCAGCATCACACGGTTGCGCAGATGCATCACCGTGATCAGCACCTAAGGAGATGTTCTCCTCGCTGCTAGAAGAACTAGGTGCAATTGTCTGCTGACAACATCCTGTAGATTTCATTCGACGCATCTACACAAATGTATATGAATTATTACATAAATTAACTTTGATTATTTAAAAAAAAAATTCGGCAGAACCTCTCCTATACTAGAGACTACTCACAGTTTTTAAACCTGCAATCTTTACAATACCCACAATCCATATAATCTCCATCAACATCATATATACAACCTAATATCTATACCAATTCAATCATTAAAAAAAAATATAAACATCACCTCCCTTATAGTAGAGATTACCCACAGTTTTCATACCTACAAATATTGATAATTACACAAATATTGCAAAATCAACTATATACAACCTAACATCTATAGAAATTCAACGTCTATATATTTTCAACTACCATCAATACAAATTCATAAATAACAATTAAAATTAATCAAAATAAGAAACAACATAACATAAATTGAACAATATCATAAAATTAATATAAACTAATTAAATTTAATTCTATATATCAATTCACATTTATAACATAAATTCAACAATAACAATTATTCCAATACAAACAATAATATCCTAAAATTAAAATTAATATAAACTAATTAAAGTTAATTTAATTCTATATTTCAATAACATTAAACAAAACATCTTAAATACAAAACAAACAATACACAAAACTAAAAAAACAATACATTAATTCAAAACAAATTTGGGAATAAAAAATGCTTACTTTAATAGTGTGTTGATTTTTAGATTTTATCTATAAAGAACACACAAAACAAAGAACACCAAAAAAATAATGATAATTAAAAAAAAAAATAAAAAGATAAAGAAAAATCATTACATACCTTTTAATATATTGAAAACTACCACCAAACCAATCAAATCTCTTCCAAAAACTAAACTCAAACGGAATGGAGAAGAAATAGAGATGAGAGCCAAGAGAAAAAATGAACCAAATGGGGGAGGGGGAACGGTTTTATATGCCTACATTTTCGTTAGAATTACCGACGGAACATAAATGTTGTCGGTGGCATTAATTTCCGTTGGTAATTCTGACGGAAATAAATTGAAATACGCACCAAAAATTTCAAAAATACTGCCTTTGTTTTTGATCCGTCGGTAATCTCGACGGAAATTACCGTCGAAAATTGGGTCGCCGGCAATTCCGTCGGTAATAGTGCCTCTGACTGGCGTGCGCTTTGGGATGTGTGATTTCCGTCGGTGATTTCTGTCGGTGATGTCCGTCGGTAAATGTGGCACAACTCCGTAATTTTTTGACAACTCTCTGTGAAATATCGACGGCACTAGGCCTTCGGGCCGTCGGTAGTACCGTCGGTAATTTTCCCATTCTGTCGGTGAACTCGTCGGAAATTGTGGCACAACTCTGTAATTTTTTGACAACTTCTCTGTGAAATACCGACGAAAATAGTACGACGGTGAAGCCGTTAGTGAAACAGTCAATATTTCTACAGCTGCTCCCTGTATTTTTGTCTATCCTCCTGCACACTTAGATCACACACAGCACAATCACAGGAGCTGACAATTAAAAAAGAATAAATATTTCATGTTCCAAAATATTACATTATAAAAATAAGGTTTTACAGCATGTTTAGTCAGAATTTTCATCTTCATCCTTAATGAATTGTTATTATCCGCTTCATCGCACTCTTCAATGTGGTAATCAACTTCTTCATGAACATTCTCTACTGCATTAGTAGAGCTCAAAATAGCATTCAACTTCTCTGCGTCAACATCAACAAAACTATCATTGAAAACATGAAAATTCAAATTTTCTTCTAAGTCAATCGAAGGAGCAACTCGGAATGGTTCAACCAATTCACTAGCTTGAAAGACTTCATCTATCACACTTGTGTCTTCGTTCTCATCCTGAACAACCTTGACACGACCCCTTAGTTTTTAAAATGGATAACCAATCAACTCTTGATCGGTCCTTTCTAAAGGAAGGGGTGTATGTGTAATAAACTTGTTGGCATTGCTTTGCGAAAACAAAGACGTCGTTTACGTTGTAGTGTCTAGCTTTTGAGTTGATTTCAACGAGACCATAGTGAGGATCTACTCTGATTCCTCTGTCAGTTGTGTCATACCAATAGCATTTGAATAAAAATACTCTATTCTGCTCGCGATGATATTGCAGTTCGATGACCTCTTCCAATCTACCGTAGTAGTCAACTTCAAACTCACTAGAAGTCGATCCTTTAATACAAACACCGCTGTTGTATGTCTTTCTTCCATGCCCATATTCTTCAGTATGAAATACATATCCATTGACAAAATACCCGTTATAGCACTTAACTTTTCTTTCAGGACCCAGGCTTAGTAAAGACAGTGAAATAGCAGCATTAACTCCCATTTGATGAACCTTATATATTAAATACAAAACCAATCAATAAATGGATATTATGTAATATATATTTACGTACAGTGAATTACATTGCAAGAGATTATGAGTTTGTGATAGGACTTACATGTGTTTTAAACATGTGGCAAATTGTTCATCTTGTAATTGAAAAATCTGGGATTCGGTCAGCTGTGAGTTATTGGACAGTAAGTATTGTCGATGTAGCCTGCAAGGTTGTTTCAAATTATATGAGTTTATGGTATCACAAAACATAAATAGTACACTCTTGACAAAGTTTATGTCGAACGTCTACTTACTTAATAAAAGGTCTCAGCTCATCACAGTTAAATAGGATATAATTGTGTGCTTGTCTGAACTCTATTTCAGACAAATATCTTTCCCTCACGGTATTTTTAGGTGTGGGTCATCCAGGATTCGAGAATATTGACAAGTTCCCACTTGAAGGCACTTCACCGCCATCATCATGCCGTGGAACACGGTTGATCCTCGTTCTCAAATGAGATTCGAAATAGTATGAGATAAATGTTGAGATCTCCTCAACAATATAGGCCTCACATATTGACGTCTCAACATGCGCCTTGTTCTTAACCTTTTTTTTTTTAAGATTGAACAAGTACATGCATATATATATATATATATATATATATATATATATATATATATATAATTAATAAAAAATTATCAATAAAAAAACATTTAATTATGAATTACATAGCAACTATAATATCTAACCTCTCGAATGGATACATCCATCTGTACTGGACCGGTCCTCCAACTTTTACCTCAAACGGTAAATGTACGGGTAGATGCTCCATAGAGTCAAAAAATAATGGAGGGAATATCATCTCAAGTTTGCATATTGTCTCCACGATATTCGTTTCAAGCCTCTCAATGTGATCAACATTCAACTTGCTGGAGCATATATCTCTGAAGAAATGACTGATCTCCGTTAGTGCATCCCATATCCCATTTGGCAACAAATCACGAAAAGCTAATGGGATGAGTGTTTGCATAAACACATGGCAGTCATGACTCTTCATTCCATATAATCTGCATTCCTTGGTATTAACCAGCCTTGATATGTTTGAGGCATGTCCATCGGGGAAACACAGACTCTTAAGCCATCTGTAAACTATTAGTTGTGCGTTTTTCTCTAACACGAAGCTTGCTCTTGGTTTTGCAACCCGTGACTCATCACAAACCAACTCTATATTTTTACGGTTACAGAACAACGCTACATCCAATCTAGCCTTGATGTTGTCCTTTGTCTTCCCCTTCACATCCATGATGGTGTTGAAAATGTTCTCAAACACATTCTTTTCAATGTGCATGACGTCAAGGTTATGCCGAAGAAGATTGGTCTTCCAATAAGGAAGCTCCTAAAATACACTTCCCTTCACCCAGTTATGGGTCAAACCAAAACTAGGAAACTTCTGCTTACCTAATTGGAGACCAAACATAGTGTCACCGTACTCTGAAACAACATCAAGCAATTCTTCACCGGAAAGACGCGGGGGTGCAACATCCTTTTCAACTCTGTCAACAAAGAAATCCTTCCTGTTCTTTCTGTACCTGTGATTTGGCGACAAGAAGCGATGGTGACAGTAAAAAACAAGAAGCTTTACCCCCGTTTGTTAGCGTGAATGCCTTGTTGTTCTCCATATAGGATGGACATGCTAGCTTTCCATACGTGCTCCAACCAGAAACTATTCTATAAGCTAGGAAATCATTGATAGTCCACATCAAAGCCGCTCTCATAACAAAATTATGTTTCCTCAAGATATCATAAGTCAAAGCTCTAGAGGACCACAACTGCGTCAACTCATCAATCAACAGACGAAGACAAACATCTATATTCCGACCCGGACCTGGTATGACCATAGATAGAAACATGAACTCCGGCCTCATACACGTCCCCGGTGGCAAGTTATAAACCATCAGTATGACCGGCCAACAAGAATAAGGAGCAGCAAATGACCCGAATGGGTTGAATCCGTCTGTACACAACCCAAGATGCATGTTCCTTGATTCAGCTGAAAAGTGAGGATGCACATTGTTAAAGTTTTTCCAGGCTTCACCGTCAGAAGGATGCACCATCACTCCATCAACTACATGATATGATTATTGCCATGTCATGTGCTAAGCAGTCCTTGGTGACAGGAATAACCTCTGCAGTCTAGGTGTGATTGGGAAGTATCTAAGTTTTTTATATGCCACGAGAGTCTTTCCTCTTCCAGTTCTGGGTTTGTAATGGGAATGCCCACATGTAATGCACTCGGTCAGCGCAGTATTTTCAAGGTAGTATAACATGTAGAAGTTAGGGAACATGTCAATTTTTTGGTATCCTAAACCGAGGGGTTTTATCATGGACTTGGCAGCATAGAAGTTCTCTTTCAGCCTGTTCCCTTCAGGTAAAATGCTTCTCGCCCATTCGATAATCTTGTCATAATCGGCCTCACTCAACCCGTGATCTGACTTGATGGTGAACACCTGTGCTACGACCGATAATTTACTGTGGTTCGTGCAGCCATCCCATAATGGCTCGTCAGAATCTTTCAACAAATCAAAAAACCTTGCTGCATCTGCATTAGGTTCTTCTTCTACGTTTGGAAATTCACTGACATTACCTTCACTCATTCTCCTTGCATCCATAACCATATTCTTGTAAGGATTATTGTTCTCATTTCCAACTTCATGCATGTTGCTAGCACTAGAAGTTAACCCGACCACCCTTTCAATCATGCTCTTATTAGAAACAAATAGTTCTCCGTGTGCATACCAACATTGGTAGTCCTTCATGAACCATTTGGTTAGAAGATGCATCGTTACAACATCTTGATGCAGAAACTTTAAATTTTTACACTTCCTGCATGGACACCTAATACCGCCATCAGTAAAATTCCTCGGGATAGATGTTGTGAAATTAATAAAACCCTGAAGACCGTTACAATAATCCATCCTTCACAATTCTTGGGGTGAGTCCTGATACATCCATGACTTCTATTGAATCTCTATAAAACATAAAAAAAATATTGGTTTCCTATGTTAAATATTTATTATCAAGTATCCAACAAACTAAAAAAAACACTTATGTTAAATATTCATTATCAATTATCAACTATATATCAACTATCAACTATCAACGTTCATACATACAAATTTATACATATATAAATTTACAGAAATCACAACTTCGTAATAGAATTGATAACAATTAAAACAGACCCGTTAAACAAGCTATTATGTATTTCATCACAACACATATAATTCGGTGTAATTCAAACAAAATTTCAACAATTTAAAAATAAATATAATTTGATAAAATCTAAAACAAACTATAACAACTACAAAATTATACATTCATACAACAAGTTTCTTTAACAAAATACATATACTAAAAAAACAATAAAATTCACATTCAGAAGTTAAAACTAAAAAGGATAGATTTACTTACAAAAAATGATAAAATCCATAAGAATTAACGGATGTTGTGACCACGTACAAAAGTATAAGAAACTTGAGTGCTTGTGTTGAGAAGAGGGGAAAGTTGGGATGGGTGGTTGGCTGCAGTTTAGGAGGGGAGAGGTGGGATGGGGAAGAAAAAGGGAAAGAAGATGGAGAAACAGAGTAAAAGAGTGTCGGCAAAGTAAATATGTACCGCCGTTTTCTGATGGATTCACCGACATAAATTTTTCGTCGATGATTCTGTCGGTTATTCCGCTGGTGTTAGTGACACGTAGCTAAATGGCTATCCGGTTTCGAATCCCTTGGTATTTCCGTCGATAATTCCGCTCGAAAAAAATCCACGTCATCACGTCGTTGCAACTTTCAAAAAAAGTTTCTCACCGTCGGCGATAGTGCCGTTATTTGCCGACGGAATAATTCCGTCGGCCAATACCGATGGATTTTGAGATGGAATTATTCCGTCGTTAAAAATTTCCGACGAAAAAATTCCGTCGGTAATTCCGTGGGTGTTATCTGATTTTCTGGTAGTGAATGAAATCACTACTCTAGTAAGTTTTTTATTTTTATTTTTATTTGTTGTTGATTATATGTTTTGGTAGCATGATTATTTTAAAATTTTATGTTCAGAACATCCGGTTAATATGTTTACCGTTTGTTATAAAGTAATAATTTTGAATGAATTAATTTCAGCTTGAGCAATATGTTAGAATGTGCGGTTTAAGTCTGAACATCCAGTGCACATTTCAATCTAATGTTCAAAATAAAGATCCAAAAGATACATTTTCAAACTTTTATTTTTTTACGCATTGATCCTTAGACATTTGAATTATTTTTACATTGATACTAAAAGCCTTTTAGTATTATAATCTAACCCTTAAACTCAATATATATATATATATATATATATATATATATATATATATATATATATATCTTGAATTCAACAATAATTACTCCATGATACCTTTTCCATCATATTCTCGAAGAAAAATAACAATAGTTACTACTACTTTCTTAAATCTAAAAGCCAACAAGAGTTGCAGATTTCCTCTAATACGATGCTGCCACCGCTATAGATCAGAGTGCTCGCCCACTGTCACTGGTCCTTAACGAGCAAGAAAGGTTGACTACTAGCAACAGCACGAGGGCTTTCTTTATTTCTCAACATCGACAATGGAAAGCGACATGCGGAAATATAGGTCTAATGACTACATCAATCACCAGTTTAAACTAGTCTGAAGGGATTAAAGCACATAATAACGGGAGCCATACATACAACATCAGAAAAAAAGATAAAGGCACCTGTCTGTCCGGTGGGGGTCGAAATCTCCGAGGTGGCATGAGACATTTGTCTCGTATGCATAACAAAGGAATGCTTCTTTTAAAATGCAATCGCAGAGAAGAGAATCCTATGTAGCCAACAACAGTAAATCAAAAATGGGCGATATTGATGAAAATTTTGCAAATAAAGTAACCAAAAGGCGCTAGAACCAGCAATTCCTGGGCTCTGGACTGTATAAAAATAACCATGAAAACAAGATTATTAACACATCGATCCATTTATACATGATCGCTAGCAATTAGCAAAGTTAATTGATTACGGATATTATTAAAACCCAACCAATCTCTTGAGTCTCAAGTATAAAAAAAACGAGAGTGTTTTTTCAATGAGCATAATCAATATTTCATTGTTATTAATTTTTATGCTAATATATAACAAATCAAGACAAAGCCTTCAAGACTTGAGAACTTCATCATGAACTCCAATCCAGTTCAAAGTTGAACGAAACGAAAATGGATTGTATTTCATTAACGTGAAAATGTTTTCGTGCTCAGGATTTTCATTCTATGATGTCGCTTATCGGTCCCATCAAAATAAACCCTGAACAGAACAATGAAAAAATAAAAATAAAGAAAGAAAACTGATTAAACGAAATCAAGAAGCAGAAATCCCTTGAAACTCGATGATATACTACTAGTATCGAGAAAGAGGGATCAAGATCCACTCGCACTTGGATGTGGCTTATGTTCACTTTGTTGTTGCTCTTGCTCTTCTTCTTTAATCTCTTGGGGACCCTCCTCCACCACCGGAGCTGCCACCGGAATTTCTGCGTGTCGGGTCGGAGGCGGGTCAACATGGCCATCGAGACAAGAGGAGCATTTTCTTTCTACCCAACCCTCAAAATCGTATTGTCCATGACCCAAGATCCGACGACCTGAACAAAGCCTGCCAATCATTCCTGCTATGACTCCCAATATTGTGATCACTGCAAGAACTGCTATCACTGGTCCAACCGACCCATGACCATTGTGGGTGTAGGCAGCTTGTTGGCTCACTTCCATGGATGGTGTTTCTTGCTGCTGCTGCTGCTGGTCTAATGGTGTCGACATTGAGAAATAGTTTCTAAGCAGGTGCACTTTTTGAGGGTTTTTGATAGTTGGGCTTTTTATTATTTTTTTTTGTTCTTTTTGCTTGAAAAAAACGGATTAAAGATTGGTGAAAATGGAAACTTAGGAGCGGGTTTACTTCAATGGGTGGTTTTCATGTCCTTTGGAACCTGAAATGCAGGGGTTTTCAGGATTCTGAGTGGTGTTTGTGTGTGGTATCGGGAGAGGAAAAAATGCAGACTTGGTTTCTCACTACAAGTTCAGAAAGAAAGACAAAAGATGTGAGAAAGTGTTTGGAGGTGATGAGCTTTGGAACATAATAGAAGGAGATTAGTAGGGATTTGTCTTTATTTTATTGGTTTTCCTTGTAAATAATTTTTTTTTTTTAAACAATAAGGGCAAAGTGGTGTAAAAGTGAGGAAAAAAAAGGTTTGGGAGGTTCTTGGAGAGGAAATGCGGAATGTTTTGAGTGGAAATCAAAGCCCAAGAAAACCCCTTTTGAAAATGGAGAGGAGCTTTCTGCTCACCTTTCCCTGGGATTGCAAGATTTCATGCAAAACAGTTTTGACAAATATTGCTTTAGAATAAAAAGCCATGGAGGTCTTGATGTGTAAAGGTCCTTTGCTTTGGAATCCTTGCTGTTTACACACGTACAAATGTATTAGCCAGGCAAAGAAATAGTTGGTAATTTACGAGTGAATAATAAATTACTATTAAAGAATATATACTTGTTTTTTCACTCAAAGAACTCTTGATTTTTTAGATTTATAGTGGTTAATCAATAATTGATAATGTTAAGAATTAACTTTTATTATTTTTTTAACTTTTTAATTTTTAAAATTTACTATAAAAGAAGAGGAGGTGCAATAAGAGTTTCTAACTTGAACTTTTCAGATTTTTTCATACTATTTCTCACCTCTTTTTTAGTGTTTTGATTCTCTTTTATACTTTGTTTTTCCTTCCAAATCAAGATTTTAGATTCATATTGTTAAGAGATATTTGAGTTTCATATTTTTTGGTTCAAAGACCTTGTTCTGAAATGCATCTAAATCAATGTGGTGTTGTTGAAATCTTGAGAGATATATTCTAAAAATTCTAATTGTACATGTGAGGAGCAATAAAGTTTAATTTAAGAACAAATGATTCATCATTGATAACAATAAAAGTCTCATTACTTTAAAATACTTTAATAAATAAATACCCCTTTAGTACACATGCTATGACTTTGAATTAGTATCAATTGTAAGTCTGGATATATGTTTAGTATGCATTCTATTATTATATTTATGTTGAAAACATGTTTTTCATAAGTTATTTTGTGTAAACTTATAGATTTAAACTTGTATGAACTCTAGACTTTTCTTGAAAAATTTATTATGTTTAGCATGTCTTGTTATGATAAACTAAACATCATTGATCACTAGTTTAATGTATATATTTACAAACTTTAGTTTAACAATCTTAAGGCTTTATTTTCTTTTTATATTAGACTTTGTGTAGTTTATCTTGTGAGAAAAAAATAATAAAAATAATTATATATATTAATTGTTAAAGAGGTTTTTAACATAATTAAAATTTAAGTTATATCATCGTATATCTCTATATGAATGATATGCTAATTTTGAGCAAAATGATTCCATGATCAAGTCTACTAAGAAAATATTAACTAATAAGTTTGACATGAAAGACTTAGGTGTTACAGATGTCATGTCAACAATAAAAATTTCTAAGACATCTAATTTATTGGTATTATTTCAATATTATTATGTTGAGAAAATTTCTTGAGAAATTTTCTAAAGATAATAATAGCACTATCAAAACATCAATTGATATAAGTGTATATCTATCCAAGAATATAGGTAAGAGAAGAAACCAATTAGAATATTCTTGAATAATTTACTGTTACTATACATTATATATTGTACAAGGCCTGATACTGCTTTCTCAATTAGTAAACTAAGTAGATTTACAAGTAATTCAAGTATGGATTATTATAAGGCATTAAAAAGGGTACTCAAGTATTTAAGATACACCTTAGACTATAGACTATACTATATTAGTTACCCAACAATACTAAAAGGGTATAATGATGCTAATTGGATATCTGATACTAGGTATTCAAAATCTATAAATGGATATGTTTGGTGAAGTAGTTGTATTATGAAAATCCTCTAAACAAATATCTATTACTAGGTTTATGATGAAATAATAGTTTATTGCTCTTGATAAATCGAAAGAGGAAACCAAATGTATTTGAAATTTCTTATAGGATATTTCATGTTGGCCAAAATTAGTGCTAGCTGTTTGTGTCCATTGCAATAATCAATTAGCAATTGAAAGGGCACAAAGTAGCATGTATAATGAGAAGTCTAGACATATATGTAGTAGATATAATATTGCTAAAAATTTATTTTTGAATGGAATTATTTCCATTCATTATGTAAAGTCAAAGAAAAATATTATGGATTTGCTAACCAAAGGTTTGTCAAGAGAGCTCATGTATAATTCATCGAGGGTAATGGACATAGAACCTTAAAAGATAAAAGAATATAATGATGGTAATCATACCTAATTGATTGGAGATCTTAAGATCTAGGTTCAAATAAAAAACTAAGTCATATAACACTCTTAGTAGCACTAATAATTATTGTTTCCTGCTTATTCCTATGATGAAATAAATGTTAGATGCAACATGATAAAAAGAAGCTGAGCTCTTAATGATTTTTATATCTTGGTACACCAAGTAGAGTATAACAAGATACTCTTAATGAATTATCACTTTTATAAGTGAGAAATATGGTTGTTTCTTTAAAAATTTTGACAACGGTTGAATTTTCTAAAGCACTCATGAATCCAAGAGTTATTCAGGGTCAAAATAAACACAATGGTGAGAACCAAATGAAATCTCTAAGTAGAGAACTATGTGAGTACTATTGTCTTGATTTATATAAAAGGCTAAATAGTTCAAGATATCATGTTCACTATTTAGCCGAGTAAATCCAATAGTATTTCATTAAGAAAGGTTCAAAGCCAAAAGCTACATATATTGATATAGTAATCTACCAAATCAGTATCTCTCAATAAATCTTTGGATCGTTTTTAAACTGATGAGATAATTTTCATTCATGTGAGGGGTTATTGGAAATTTGTTTTAAATAAACAAATTATGAGTGAATGAGAAGTTAATCTAAAAAACCCATTGGTTTTCCCACTCAAAGAACTCTTGGTTTTTCTAGATTTAATTTTTGATTTATGTGGTGAAAGAAAAGTTTCTAACTTGAATTTTTCAGATTTTTCCATACCTTTTCTCACCTCCTTTTTAGTGTTTTCATTCTCTTTTATGCTTTGGTTTTCCTCCTAATTCTAGAGCTTAAGTTTATCTTGTTGAGAGATATTTGAGTTTCATATTTTGTTCTTCAAAGACCTTGTTTAAAAGTGCATTTAAACCAAGGTGGTGTTGTTGAAATCTTGGGAGACATATTCCAAACATCCTAATTGCACAAGTGAAGAGCAATAAAGTCTCAATGACAAAGGATTCGTTATTGACAATAACAAAAGTCTCATTATTTTAAAATGCTTAAACAAAAAAGCACCCTCCATTATTTTAATTATATATATATATATATATATATATATATATATTATTACTATGCATGATAGGACTTTGAATTAATATCAATTGTAAGTCTAGATATATACTTAGTATGCATGCTAGTATGATATTTGCGTTGAAAACATGTTTGCCATAAATTATTTTTTGGATGCTTATAGATTTAAACTTGTATAAACTTAAACTCTAGACTTTCCTTAAAAGCTTTTTTTTATGTTTAGCAATTATTATTACGATAAATTGAATATCATTTCTTGCTATTCTCTCTTTTTATATATATATTTGCATTCTTGGTGTGGTTAATTGGAATGTTTGTAGTTTCAGGTATTTAATTACATCATCCAAACAATGAATTTAATTCCAGGCAAATGTCATTTATTGATATGTATTGGATTCACATAGAAAAAGAAAAAGGACTGGACCTTGCCCTTCAATATTATTCATATCAACTTTATTGATATGTTTTGACTAGCTATGTGTTCTGTGAGAGGAATATATGCTCTTGCTCAGAACAGAGAAATCTCCATGAATTCTTCGTCCTTTTGTTTCTCTGGCCCTTCTCAATAGGCGACAAATTACTTTCAAAGCGCCAAGCAGAACCTCAGATGTACAGCAGAAGAGGCAAATCATTCATTCTTCGATTCTAGAGTTGTCATTCCTAGCTAGCTTCTATGGATAAGTTTTGCTTTTATTGAAGGTCAAAAAGCTTCAGATTTTCTTTTAAAATAAGTTGAAAAAAGCTGGGAATTATGTTCAAAACTTTGAGCCAGCTGGCCAACGTCACCCCCAAATAATGCTGGTTGAACACTGTATGCTTTTGCCTGTGATGACTAGTGGAATGCATTAACTTAAATTAAAATCACAATAAATTTATATGTATGATATCATTTAATCAATTGTTAGACAATTAACTCTTTTATCATATAAATTAGAGCAGTTTAGACCCAATAATATGAGTTGATCAATTGTTGGATAATTAACTCCATGTTTAAAAATAATTTAATTCAAAAGATAAAGAATACATGCCATTTTTCAAAGGATTGACAGTACAAATCCTGTAATGCTAATATATTTAATATAATCAATACACAGCAGTATTGATTATTAAATCAAGTTGTTAATTTGAGTTTTAGCGTTGTATGTGTCATTATATAATAATAAAGAATCATTTATATGATTGTTAATTTCAGAGCCCGTAAAATTAGTCGAGGTATGCGTAATCTAATCCGAACACCCACAATAATAATAATAATAATAATAAAAAGAATCTTCTTCCTAGAACATGCAGTAATATCAATATTGCTGCTTCAACATGTAAAATATATATAAGATTATTTAAGTCTCTCCTTTCCTCTCTAATCTCTAATTGCAAGTGTCAAAGAAACTAAATCTGTTTGAATATCACTTAGAATATTGCATCTAAGACAACATCATTTAGAACTGAAGGCTAAAACTTCATTAGCATTGGATAAAGAGATTATCCAGTTGGAGGAAAGGGTTGGGAGGCAGGAGTTTCAAGCTCGCCGGAGGTCAGTAGTTTGCACAGAGAATCTAATGTGGAAGCAGAGAAGACGTCTTTGTGTGATGAATGATTGTGATTGTGATAGAGATGGTGATGGATCATAATAATAGCATACAATAATTTGGCAGATCCAACCACGTAGAATTTTTGAGAGAAGAAAAGTGGTTTTCGAGACAAGGACAAAGCACTCAAGTATACATAGGGTTTGTACAAACTTTGGCCAGGAATCTACCAGCTTTTCTTTATATTCTTTTTTTTTTTGTTTTTTTAATCCAAACGATCGTTGTCAGCTTCTTTTCTTCTTCTTTATTTTTTTTTTTTTGAATCTGTGTGAATGTTTTTTTAAAAGAAAAAATTAGCATAAAATATTGGTAGAATAACATTATTTAGAAAAATTAGTTAAAATAACATATTTTTTTTTTTATCTTATTGCATTTTAAAAACATGATATTTAGTAAATTTTGTGTGTATAAAGCGCAATAAAATAAAAGTCTAATTATCTATCTTAACCGGTCGGTTAGTTGGATCCAATTATATTAACCGGTCGACCGTTTCATATAAAAACAATAATTTTATAAATTTTTTCTTCCAAATATATTTTATCAATTAAAATATACATCTTTATCCAATTTGTAGACTAAAAAATAGACTCCAGTTAAAATCTCAAAATACACACTTGTTTTTCAATGTTAATGATGTAGTCGGACTTCTGATAATATGTGATTCTGAGTAATCATGTGTGAGTTTGCTACAATTAAATGTTGATCTGCCTCAAACTAATTACACAAATGACCTAGCAGATACATTTATACATAGTTATCAAACTCGATCTGGGGATTGACCCGGCTTATATGCGTTGACCCGAATTAATCAACTCAAAAAAATTAAAAAAATATATATTTGAAGTTTTAATATTTCATATGAAAAAATTAAAAAACAATCCATGTGAATATAAGTTATACATGTTGTAAATAATGAAATTTAAAAGATTATTTCAAAAGATTTTTTTATCCCACATTAAAAATATAATATGTTATCCTTTTAAGTTGAAGTATTTAAACAAAAAAGATTATTTATCCCACAATTAAAAAATATAACTTTTTTCTTGTAAACATAGAGTATTAAACTATAACTAAAAGGGTGTTTCTCTGAATGGACATGACTGCAGACCACAGAAAACGAACACTCTTCCTTAGGCGGTTGTTTGTTTTTTTTTTTTTAAGGTTATCTAAGTTTTTTAGCTTTTTTTTATATTTTTGGGATTTTTTTGCTTTTTCTTTATTTTTTTAATTAATTTTTTCGTTTAGTTTAGTTTGTTAATGTTAAATTTCTTTCTATTTAGTTATTAGACTTTCATGACACATATTTCGAGTTCCCCGGGGTGAACCAATTAATTCGGGTTGACGTCAATTTTATTTTATTATTATTTTCAAAAATTTTTTTAATTTAGTTTGTTAATGTTAATTTTTATTTATTTAGTTATCGGTTATCGGCTTTTGACGGACAAATATGGGATTAACATGGTTTGACGAAGTTAACCCGGATTTTTTTCTTTTAATTAATTTTTTTGTTTGGTTGGATTTAATATTCAATTTTTTTTTTTGGTTCCAACTCGGGGGGGGTCGGGTTAACTTGGTTTGGAAAGTTAACATGAATTTATTTATTTTTTGCTTTTTTCTTTTAATTATTTTTTTCGTTTCGTTTAGTTTAGTTTGTTAATGTTAAATTTCGTTTATATTTTTTTTCTTCTAAGTGGTTTTTTTTTCTTTTATTTGTTATTTTTAATTAATTTTATTTAATTAATTTATTTTATTAATATTAAATTTTTTCAAAGTAGTTTTTTTTTATGTCTTTGGTTTTGGTTTGATCCCCAGGGATGCTTTTTTTTTAATTAATTTTTTGTTTAATTTAAATTGTTAATGTTAAATTTTTTCTATTTAGTTATCAAAGTTTCATTACATGGATTTCGGGTTTGAGAACAAAGTAAGATTAGGGCGGGTTAACCCATTAATTTGTTTTTTCTTTTTAACTATCAAGCTTTCGCGATGCAAATCAATGTGTGTGGCGGGTTATGGTTTCAAGGGTTAACCCAATTAATTCATATTTTTTCTTTTTTTCATTAGTTTTTTTCCTGTTGGTTTTTTTTAACTAATTTATTAAATTATCACACTTTTTTGGCCCAACCACCGGCCGGACCCATATCCAATGTTATTGGGTATGATATTGCAATCCAGACACTTTTATGCTAAGGGTTAACCTAAGTTTAATGTTATTATTAATATTATAAACATTACTCTTGGTTGGGGGGGAACAAAACAAGGTTGAAAAAATAACTTTGTAAATTCTTAATTTTTTTAGATCTAAACTATTTTTAAAATGCAAAAAAATTGGCCCCAGGGGGGCGGGGGGGGGGCATGTAACTAGTATATACTAAAGGGCTTCAAATCCCACATTGAAAAAATAACTTTTTTTTTCTGGTAAACATAGAATATATATACTAAAGGGCTTCAAATTTCATATTGAAAAAATAAAATATTCTTTTAATATTTATATAGTGAACTTTGAAAAGGGTTAATAACCAATTAAAAAATATATATAAAAAGGGTCTCTGGCTATGAGAAAAAACACATTTGAAAAAAAAAAGGTCTTTACTGGGTTTTGCCGGGTTTGTGCTCAGGCGAGTCTTTTACCTTACCCTGACTGGTCCATCCATCGAATCGATCGGGTCCCGAGTTTAATAACTATGCATTTATGGATCAGTGTGACATATTTAAGTTCGAAAGAAGGTTTGGTCGCACCAAACCAAAATAATGACTCAAAATGACCATAACTTTTTGATTCGATCATTGAACCACATTCAAATTGTTATTAGCAAACCGTCAGATTTTTAAATATAAAAATTCTAACCGAGACCCACTAATTTAGCACCTTTTAGATTTTTCATGTTATTCTCCGAATCGGTTAACTGATTTCACTGACTATTATAAATCGGTTGACTGGTTGAGCTAGATAATCATACTTTCACCTTGTCTCGCTTTAGGTTTTCACCTTGTTTTGCTTTTGAAGGACGACAAGGTGAAAACATGTTTTACTAAATCTTTTTCAAACCATGTTATTTCGTTAATTTTTATATTTATTGTGCTAATTGCCTAATTTGTCCACATTTAAGCCTTTTCTTCTTTATCTAAACAAAAATTAAATTGCGCTAGATCGGAAGTAAAACCAATAAATTAGCCAACAAATTTGCTATAGCAATGTATTATTAGGCAAGACTCAATGGAATTGAAAATGCCTATTTGCATGTCCCATTAGGACAACAATACAATTAACCAAACACTGACATGCTCTCATTACATAAAGCATCCACATGATGACACATGACCACATTTGGAGCACACTATCTTTTTTATTTCAGCGGTCTGTTTATGCTTTTCAGAAAATTTAATTTTTTTAAATATATTTTTAGTATTTTTAGATTATTTTGATGTATCAATATAAAAAATATATTTTTTTAAAAATATTATTCTAGTATATTTTTAAATAAAAAATATTTTAAAAAACAATCACTACCAGAAATAGTAAACATTACCTAAAACTAGCCGCATATACGAGTAACAAGAATTACACAACCAAAACTTTAAGGGGTAGCTCAACTAGTCAGGTCATGGGTTTGCTCTTCAATGATTACGAGTTGAGTTCTTTTAAGGTTACTGGAGGCTTACATGGTCAATAACACAGGGCCCATAAGATTAGTCGAGATACACACAAGCTGACCTGAATACCTACCGTAGTAGTAGTAATAATAATAATAAAAAGAATTACACAACCAATCATGTAAACCGAAAACAGTTTGAATGGGTGGCTGGTGAAGTGATCTTGTTTGATCTACAGTTGATTAGTTCAGTGAATCTATTGCTATATAACCTTATTGGTTTGCCCACTCCGACGACATCCATAAATATTCCAGGCACCAAAATTGCGTGTATATATATATATTTACCAACTTGGTTCACAGATCTATATTAATTAAAAAAAAAAAAAAAACTAGAGGCTTGGGAATCACTGTGGATGTCACCACAACAGTGACTCTAGAAGCCATTTTTTTTCCTCTCTTTTGCTGGGCTGTGGGGTCATCTTTTTTGTTGCTCTTAATTCCTCTTTATTTGGGCTGTTAGATCACTTTATTTGGGCTTCATTTTTTAGGATTTGGGCTGGGGAACATATTGCTCAGCTGGGCCTCTTATGTGTTTGGTTGGGCTTAGAAGAGAGTTTTTTCTTACCGCAACTCTTGTGTTTTTCCTGCAGCCATTTCCTTCGGCTGGCATTAAGGGTGTTTAAAAAAATCGAAAAACCGATTAAACTGAGAAAACTGGAAAAAAAATAACTGAAAAAACCAAACCGTAAAAAAAACCGATTAAACCGATTAAAATTTTGAAAAAACCGACCGGTTCGGTTCGGTTTCGGTTTTTTAAGCCTGGAACCGGAAAAACCAAACCGAACCGAAAAAAACCAGAAAAAAACCGAGCCAAACCGAAAAAAACCGAACCAAACCGAGCCAAACCGAAAAACCGAGTCAAACCGGTTTGAACCGGTTTTTTCTCAAAAAACCGAACCGAACCGAAACCGGTCGGTTTGAACCGGTTTCGGTTCGGTTTCGGTTTTTTTTAAAAAAAAATTTCAGTTTGATTATTTTTTTTGATAAAAACCGAACCGAACCGTGAACACCCCTAGCTGGCATGGTTCTTTCCCCAGAATTCTAGGTGTTGCAGTGCGTTTGTCAGATCAATTTCATGTTGCCCATAAGTTTCTTCCTTGAATCATGGCACTCTGTGTGTTTGATGGATGCTGTCTCATATCCTGGAAGCTTTTCGTTTGGCAGCTACTCAGTCTCTACTATACCCAGGAAAGGTGGAAATTCATACGGTTTTGGACTCAGTGAGTTGACGTCCATTAAGGTGTGCATGCTTCTGGTGTTGTTCTTACTTCTTTGTGGAGGAATGGTTGTCATCCTTTTTCTTTGGTTGGGCTCTGCGTTTTCTTCAGGCTTGAGAGTAAAAAATAAATAATAAAATAAAAAAGGCTAAAAAAGGTTGGAAAACACTGTGCACCCACATGTCACTGTGGACGGCACGGCAATAGTGTTTTTCCAACCTTTGAACTCCAAAAAAAAAAAAAAAAACTTGACTGAGTTTTAAGGGTATAATTGCCTTTGCATGTGGACAATTTTGGTGCTCTAAAATTGAATGGGCAACAGGGGTAATTTTTTGTGCTTTTCATTACAACACTTCCCTTTAAATTTTTTTTTCCTTATCATGAGGGTTAGTTTTGTATTTGAATATAGTTAGTGCACAAGAAAAATTCCTACTTACCGTTGGAAACCTAAAAAAAAAAAAAATTGATGGAGGGTCGTTTCATAATATCCATGAATTTACCTCTCAAATTAAAGGATATTTGTATCATCTTATTCATGGTTTTTTTTTTTTTTTGTAATTAATGAGTAAGGATGGGGAGATTTAAGTATTTTTCAGAATAAAAAAAGAAAAAAAAAGTTGACAAGTGTTGGGAATGCATCAGCCGCTCCGTTGTTTTTGTGCGACATATGGAGCTGATTTGAGCAACAAAAAAGGATGTTCCAAGGTGGCATCAGCTTCGACGTCCCCATAACAAATCATTATCTAAGATGCAAATGAATTTCTAACTGAGGGGGGATTATTACATTCACGAGACAATCTTGGAAGTGTAAGCGGAGGAGGGATGCAGCTATTCTGGAGTCACTATGTAAAGCCTTCTAGACAACATTTCTAACAGTCAAGGATAGATTAAGGCATGATTTATCATAGTGGATGTAATAATCGAACTGGTCAGAAACAGGAGGAAGAGGAGTGACTAGATGAAAAGTAAAGAAAAGAAACGAAACGAAGGAATGGAACGCTGAAGTATGAGAAAAATTCCTGATACATCAAATTAATATTTGCTCGAGTATGTGAACAATAACGATGATGACCTTGAATGAGGGCCTTATAGAATTTGTTGAACATAATTTCTTTATTGACGTGAACTCCTTTTATAAGGTAACGTACAAGTTGCATATTGTAATAT
>CM027573.2:7482189-7542375 GCA_015852605.2 Populus deltoides | reverse complement strand
AATGGGGCAATCAATTATGCAAGCAATTTCACAACTTAATAACAGAATATATCATCTATACCACAGAACAAATGAACTGTCAAATGGTTGTAGTTATCCCAAATATTAGCCAACAGCACAACATTGACTTTTTGAAAGACAAAAGACATATCAATGTACAAATGGCCATGCCAATGATAATAGAATTGTACATAGATCTCATGAACACACACACACACACACACACACACACACACACACACACACACACACACACACCTCTCAACACGCATGGAAAAAAAGAGAGATGAATCTGATGCAAGTTTACAAACAGAATAAATATTGAGTTCAACCATCTTAAATTTAATTCAAATTGTCGGATCAAAATGTGATTTGAAGGTAACATAGCTCACCTCATAGTAACGGCGAAAATATGCATCACCCAAAACTCCTGGATTGGTGAAGTTAACCATTGCAAAAAAACTCTTCTAGGTCATTCTGCAGAGTTGCAAGAGGATATGAATCATGAAATATTAGAAAAAGTGATAACTATTAAGATAAATAGTGCGCGGAAGATATTTCTCACTTGCATTGGAGTTCGACAACAAGATCGCGGCGTTTGCATGACAGGGGAAGCCAGTGCCTATGAGAATGTTCACAAATAAACACAGATGAAGAACAAGAAATTGGCATGCATCAGATGTGAATACTCAATGAAAAACAAAAGCATCTACAAGCCATACCCGATTTGTTATTGTCTGATCATTTTTAAGTCTGTGGGCCTCATCGCATATGAGAAGGTCACAAGATTCACTATTGCTAAATTTTGAAGAATGCATCCGGAACGTCTCATATGAAACAATCAGAACCTGTGGGATATAATTTGAATTCAGCAAACGTTACCACAATATTCTGGACATTTAATGCAAATTTTACCTGGAAAGGGCTGCTAGGATTTGTGAAACTGTCAATCCCAGAGATAACATCTTCTCTGGTGCTTTCACAGAGAGCTATAAGCTTAACTCTTTCCCCCAACCCACTTTTTGATTTCCAGCCTCCCAATTACTTACAAGGCTGGTTGGGGTGGCAATAATGATTTTTTTAACCATAGGCTTTCCATCAAACCCTTGACCAAGAAGAGTGTACAGCAATGTGATTGACTGCAGTGTCTTCCCCAGACTGCCAAAGTAAGACCAAAAAACACTAACCTTGAGTACAAGGAAAAAATTAACACCCTTGAGGAAAACTGTGCAAAACACTTCATGGATTAAGTCAAAATAAATAAGGAATTTACCCCATATCATCAGCCAGAATGCATCCATTAATATTTGCACTGCTATAAAATCCTGAAACACATTCAAACATGAACTGAACCCCTTCTCTGCAAACATGGCCAACAACATCAAGATATGGCAAATTTCATTTATGAGCAGTCCTTATGCACATATTGTTGTGTAGATATCAGAAGCAAATATTAGACTTTTACATTGTAACCAATACCTTTGATGAGGTCGAAGGAACCGAACAAGCAAAGGATCCACCACTATCGGCATCAAATTACCAACTCCATCCTCAGACTCTTCAGGTTGCCACAACACCAAAGGATCAATACCGGGTGGCAAAGTCACACTTTCCTCCACTACTTCGTTCTCCACCACACTTGGTACATTAAATATATTTGTTACTGCAACCAACACTGGTCTTGAAGAACCCCATGGAACGAACCGTTTCCGGGCCCAAAGTCGACGAGCAAGCTGTTCATTTCCATCATTATAACCATTGGAACATGGGGGTTTAAAGGGTTTCCGACAAATAGCTGCCCCTTCTGTCACTGAAAGAACTCGAGGAAGCAGTGACTGTCTCCTTACTACAAGGTTGCCTCTGGTAAACCACAATCACCAAAATTTCACCTTAATTTATGCAGAATCAATTCAAATAAACAGTTCCATTGTTGAAATTAAAGAGCTAAATTTTGAGAAAAATGAGCTTTTGAGCAAAAACAACAGAATCCTGCAAAAAACTTATTTCTCGTTTCCTACCATTGTCTCAGCAAACAAACGGAAAATCTCACTTTGATTTATTCAAATTCAATAAAATAAACAATTAGCTCGATGCAAATGAAAGAAGTTCCACATTCTTATAACAATAGCTATTGAACCAAAACCCACAATTCAAGAACACCAAAATCTTTCTAATTTCCTGCATTTTTTATCAGTGACCAAACAGAAAATTCAATTTAAAATCCAAACTGTACAATTTCAGACCAATTGAGCTATAAAAGCAAAGTAGGAACCCTGAGTTATCGATTCAGCGCCAGAAGTAATAAAACACTAGGTTAAAAGGCACAGCATTAGCTATTGAACCAAAACGAAAAGGTCTCCAAACTTTTTCTCATTTCGTGCATTTTCTCAGAAACCAAACAGGACATTCGATTTCAAGACTATTAAGCTATAAAAAGCAAAATAGAAACCCTAATTTTATCAATTTTTCACCAGCAACAACAAAAAAAAACCCTAGGTTTCTGAACAACCAGCTTTTACCAAATTCGAAACACACAATCCAAAAATCGCTGCATACTAAGATAATGTTGTTGTGGTATTTAGATACCTCAAAAGATCGTCTACATTCTTCGACTTGCGATCTTCATCGAACTGTGGATATTGTGCCACTCGTCGCTCTCCCTCCTCGCCGTCGTCGTCTTCTTCTTCGCGATCGACAGTGTACTCGTCGCTTGAATCGGAGGGTGAGAGACTCTCTTCTTCTTCTTCTTCTACTTGATCGTCTTCCATTGAAGGAGCTTGTTTTTTTTTTTCAGAGATCGTTTTGTCTGTGAATTTTAAAGAAAGCTTTGCATTTATTTCTTTCTTCTCTTTTAAAGTGGGGGGTTTGGCGGGAAACTTAAGGAGGTGTGTTTTTTTTTAAGACAATATTAAAATGTTAATATTGTCTTAGTTGTGATAATGAATGTCTTAGTTGTTGAGAGAGTTGTTGAGAGGTTATTTGGTTTTAAAATATATTAAAATAATATTTTATAAAAATCTATTTTAAATATTAGATGATATGATTCAGGTAAAGTTAAATTCGGATTTTGATGTAAAATATGCAACTATCCAGTTTTACGATAACAGTCATAATTCTTAATCTAACCATTGGATTGAGCTGAAATTTTACATGGAGTCTCCTGACATGTTTTCCTACCTTGGGTTAAAATTTCAGATCAATCGGAGTTCAGGAAGGCATCTCAATATGAGTCAACAGAGGTTGTATGAATTTTGTTATTTACTTCATTTTGACTTGTAGACTTCCTATTTAGCAATGATTCTTTTTCTAAATGGGATGTGACAGCTTGTTTTGGAAATCTCCTAGCTCTACAAGGATTTGTAATGAGCTGCAACATAGTTTCCAAGTGTGGTAAGGATTCATAAATGTTTCAGAATCATTTTCTTACAAAGATTCCTTATTCATCCTAGCTACAACAAGGAAAGAAGACTTCAAAATTAATTCTACCTTTAGATCAAATTTTCTAGTTTATTTGAAACTTCTTAATGGTGACAAATCTGATTTTAGCATATTTAGGATAGTAATTTTTGAATTTTTATTATTTTCTTCTTAGTCTTTGGGTTATTATTACTTATTTGGGTCAATTGTAAGTAAGCCTCATATAAGTTCACCTAAGGGGGGTCCATTAGGGTTTATTTAAGTCTAGAGTTAGTATAAATAAAGGCATAACCAGACATGTAAGTTATGTAATTCAGATTAATAAAACTTCTTGTTTGTCGCACTTTGTGTGTGTGTGTGTTGGTGAGATAATCTCCCTTCCATGGTTCTCTAAAAAACTGAAAACGACTTATCGAAGAACAACTGGCTTCGTGGCATCATCCTTATACTTCTCGTTTACGAATCAATATTCGTTGGGTGAGGGTTTTTCGTTTCCAATAGTGTTGGTGCCTAGGTACAAGTTAACTTTGTGTCACACTTCTAGCAAACCTGATTTACTTGGCTTTCTGGGAATTAGTGTTTTTACGTGTGGGTTGTGTGACCACGTGATCACGAGGTTTGCATCATTAGATTTTTAAAATATGAAAAAAAAATTATACCAAACACTATCTTAATCAAAGTCTCATAATAATAATCATCTAGTAGGTGGCTTAGTGGTAAGAACTTAAGATTAAGGGGTTTGCTCTCCTTATGATCTCAGGTTCAAACCTTGTGGTTGCTAATATGATGGTCACTGAAGGCTTACATAATCGTTAACTTCAGGGCTCGTGAGATTAGTCGAGGTACACGCAAGCTGGTCCAGACACTCACATTAATAAAAAAATACTTCTAATAATAGTGCATTACCTTTATATAATGAGCCACCGTATAAATTATAATTATGAGTTATTTCAAAGTTGTTCAACAAAATTTGGTGCCAAAAATTATTATAGTAATCAACAAAGAAACCATGCATCACAAAAATTATTTTAGAATTTTTTTTTATATAGATAGATTTCTATTAATCTAAATAAACTAGGTTCCTGGAATATGCTAATGTTTCGATAATTGTTTTAAAGATGAGCTCTTACTATTATTTTTTTAATCTAGGTTTACAATTAATAGAGTATTTTATACATTAAAAGTTGCTCATAGAGAAACACTATTTTCGTTAAAAGGCTAAATTTTTTTGTTGCGATACCACAACAAAAATAACATGAATTATAATTGTTTTCATGGTGATTAATTAAGTTGATATGATTATTAAAAAAATAATATTTAACAATGATTTTGTTTTGAATGCAAACTCACATTAATTTCAGGCAATTAATACAAAATATATATGATTTTTAATACATGAAAACACAGAGCTTCGAAACATTGGACCTAATAGAAATTCTCCTAGTACATCAATGAAAAAATTACAAACATAAAATAAGTATTTATCTGGAAAAATTAGCTAATATATCAAGATAAATTTAAAATTAAAAAAATATATATATTTAGTATCATCATGTAGAATATATTTATTTTTGAGGTGCACCGCACACATACAAAAGCATATATTATATGTTTTTTATGAGATGTAAAGATCTTAAACAAACATTGTTTAAATATTCTCGAACTTTGATTTATATTAAGATTATTATAATTTGAAAAATTACTATTTATATCAATAAAAAAAATTAAATATAATGAAATAACTAAATTAACCATATATAATATATTAAATATTATAATTTTATAATTAAATTAAAAAAAAGAAATTGAATGTCCTCTTCTTCAACCTCTCACCAAATCCTTTTGATCTCCACTTAAGAATCGGCCTCCATGGCTTTCGGGCCAAATGAACCAATAGTCCTTACCCATCTCCCCTTTCTACTATAATTAACTATAACTAAAAGACATTTGCATTTTACCGTGCTAGAATTACTGTGTACTCTCTCACAATATACTATGGATTAGAGCAGTGCACTTTTTGGTCATTTTCACTTTGATCCTCGAACTTTTATTTTGCGTGATTTGACCCGTTTAAGCCCAAATTAGCCCCCAGTTGCATATGTTTTTAGGAGGGAGGGTTGAATTGAAAGCTAAGAGACTGAAGTGAAAATCTCGGGTAATATAGGGGGCATGTTGAAAGTATCATTAAAACATTCATTTTAATCCCCTAAAATTTTAGATATTAGGTGACCAGTCTCTTGAATTTAAAAAAAAAATATTTTGCTACCTAACTTCAATTTCCTTTTTTTCAGTATTTTTCTATTGGAAAAGAGAGAGAGTTGCCGGATTCTGATTTAGAGAGAGAAAGTGGTCGCTGGGGAAAATTTCGGCCACCAAAATGATTGATTTTTATGTCAAAAGGTTTCATATGATAAAGGAGGTTACATTTCGGTGTTTGTTTACCTTGAAAACACCTAAAACAATATATCTAAGCTCGGGAGCTTTCCACATCAATGATCTCATAGTCCTTCTAGAGATCATTCTCATCGATGTGAAGCTCTCCCAATAAGTGGTCACTCTAGATGTGATCCCTCTTGCCATCATAGGATAGAAGTTAACTATCAATCTTTTTGTTCCACATTAGAATTCTTTAGCACTCTAGAGCCTATTAAACAATGATCGGGGAAAAGTTTGGCTGATATATACATTCAAGATGAGATTTGCAGTCCTTATAAGATAAAGGGATCATATTTATCTAGACGAGTATTGCACACCTTCATCCCTAAGGAGTACATCTCTACAAAGATGACTTTTAATAATTATGATGGTTTGACAAATCCACAAAAACATGTCCAAAACATGCATATAAATCTCGAGTTGATCATCTAATAAGGTGATGTTATATGAAAGATCCTATTTATAACTTTGGTCAGCACAAGCATGGTATAACAATTTGGATTCAAGTTTTATCATAGGTTTTAATGACCTCTATGCTAAAATTATGTTACGGTTTTACACTAGTATACCTGTCATAACCTAATTTTAGGTTATTCTAAAAAATTCACTTTGTTAAAAAATAAAAATCAAAAAATAAATATAAAAGCCGACAACATGAAGAAAGAAGATAGGGGAGGATTCCAAAAAATAAAAATCAAGCTGTAAATTTGAAGGAATTTTGAGGTCTAATTGTATCCTATGCCCAAAAATAGAGAAAAAAATGCAAATTCAAGGTCATATTAAATGATTATTGGATGAATTTGTATAAAAATTAAGTCCAATGACCTAATTAAATTTTTAATAGGCCATTTTGATTTAATCATGGGTCAAATTGAATTTTAATTTTTTTAAAGAATTAATTTAGGTCTAGTTGAAGGATTTAATTAAGTGTAAGGACTTAATTATACTTTAAAAGGGTCAAATTAATTTTATTAGAGGCTTAATTGGTAAAAGATTAAGTTTGGGAGCTCAATTTGGGCTTAATTGAAAAATTACAATTTTAAGAGATCAAATTTAATTTTTAGCAAGTACATTGATTGAAATCAGGGGTAAAATCGCAAGAAAATAAAAGTTTTGGGGTTAATTAGGGGTTAAACTAAAAAATTTCATAGCCAATTACCATTTTGCAAAAGGCGTCGAACTATAGCGGTTTAATTGACAAAATTATGGGTGAAATTAAAGAAAATTGAAAGTTTAATGATCAATTAGGGGTTAAATTGCATAAATCCGAGACTAATAACCATATTGAAAAACACGCGTATATCCAGGGTTCAAATTGAAGTTTGACAAGGTCCAAAATGCACTAAATCAAACATTTAGAGTCAATTACGGGTGCAATTCAACAATTTTGAAAGTTGAAAAACTAAATTGAAGTTTGAAAAAATCATTTATTCAAAACACCAAAACGACATCGTTTTGTAAAAAAAAAAAGGACTAGACGACGCGTCATCTGGTCATTGTTCATTGTCTTCCCATATTTTTGCCTGAAAAGCTGTCCGGGTAGCTATTTTTCAAGTGCATTTAATGCCTCATATATCCACTAATTTTGACAACACCTGAACCAAAATGATCACCACATATCCCTCTATCCCCAGGCACGGCCCATATAGGCTGAAAGACATCACAGTGGCCCTGGTGTTGGTCTAAAGTGGCCACTTCAGGTAGCCTTGAACTGTCAGATTTAACAGTTCATGATGCCTACTTTGAACCAACGGTTAAGATCCTCCCAACCAAATCAAAGGTCGTAATTTTTCCCTGTGTAGACAAGATTATCCTCTTTAATTTTCTATAAATATGAGTGGATTTCATGGCCTGATCATGAAGAAAATTGGATCCAAAATTGGCAAAAAACCAGCCCCTACCCTCAGTTTCTGCCATTTCTCTTTCTCTCTCCCTCCCTCCCTCCCCCTCCCACCGTCATTCCAGCCACCAATAGCTTGTCCGCCAACAACTCCAACATACGTCGTCAGCGCGACCACCAACCGGCCTTGATCACGTCTAGAACAGCCGTCGTTTCTTTCTCTCTCTCACTTATGCAAAATCCTTCTTCTTTTCCCTATGATCAACTCTGGCCACCGTTCCTCGCAGTGACGCTGCCCGAACCATCAGCTCAACCTCCTGATTACGGCCGTGACCACTGCCTCTGGTAGCGTTCTTTTCCGCCCGTCTCCACAACCATTTTGGTTGCAAGGAGAATGTGAACTATTGTTCAAGTTCTGCAAATAATTAACATTTTGGGTGGGATGGACCTGTTCCAGCTAGCCTAAATGTCTGGGCTAGGTCTAACCCACCCCTAAAAAAATAAAAAAGTATGTGGGGCCGAGATTGGCCCAACTATTATCGAGCCAAGATTGGCCAACCTTTTCTTGGGCCGTGTTTAGCCATCCCATATATATTTAATATATATTTAATTATAATATAATAATAATTTATAATATATTAAAAAAATTCAAAATCCTTTTAATTTTTTTTTATTTTCTAGCATGTTTTTATTTTAATTTTGTTTAATATTGAGATGTATTTTTATACTGTAAGATACAAATCTAATATTAAAATACTCGGTTTCATCCGAAATATTTCTAAAAAAAATTCAAAAAATCTCAAAACTTTTAAATTAATTTCCTTTTTCAAAAGATAAAAAAATATATTTTGTTTTCATGCATACGGTCGAATCCTAAAATGTTTTTTAAGCATATTTTTTGAAAAAAATTGTATCTTTCTCATGTTTTAAAAAGTAAAAACAAAATGAATATCGTAACCAATTTATGATTATCCATTAAGATTTGGCCAAAATATCAAAAAACCCTTTCCACTCTTTTTAGGGTTTAGATGTAGACTTTAATATCTGGGAGTGTAAAACTACACGATATAGTACACCCTCAGGTATTAAAAATATAAGGTGTAAAATAAATGTGATGCTAAAATTTAGACTTTAGAATGGTTAGGATTAAACCCGATAAGATAGATACTCTCTCATAAAGGAAGATCTGTCTTAGACCGTAAAAAAGAGTAATAAATAGAAACCCGACTTAGAAAAATAATCAAACAACAATGCAATTTATCTTAGATAGGGTGCGCTGTGAGTGATGCGTCTTCCCCTTGCATAACCAGTCCTTTACCCAGACTCATGCAGACCATATATTCCTAGTGATCATAATACTAGGTGGCAATTCCTGAACCTTCATCATAATTTTATGATTAAACCTAAAACCTTTCTCTTCACGACAACAATCACACACCTTTTCAGGAGGCACGATAAAAAGCCCGTCATCGCGGATGACATCGCAGAGCACCCCACGACAATACCCATAAAACAAAAGCTCCACATAACTCTTTGGTGTTACCCAATTAGAAAAAGAATCCACCAGGGTATATTTGAAAAGGTTCAATCAAGAAATGTTCAAGGTGAATAAATTAATTGATCTAGTAGCCTTAAAGGCTTTGATAAGTGGAGTGAAAGAACATTATCTATGGAAGAACTTGTATGCTCTGCTAGGTAGAAGCTTGTTGAAGGTAAAACAAGCCATGAAGAATCACATATGAGTAGAAGAAGCCAGTATGTTGAGGTATGGGCCTCTTTATTTTTACCAAGAGGTTGAGGATAAGAAATCTTTCAAATGGAATCGTTCTCCTACCAAAGATAATAATTCCAAGAAATGTCATAAAAGGGCAATAAGGGAGTGCATGCAATATCCCGAGAGGAGATATACAACTCCCCTAAATATCACCTTAACAAAAGTCTTGACAACCATCAAGAGAAAAGACTTTGTTCAATATTCATCTCTTATGGTGTCGCCTTCACACACACACACACACACCTACGAGAAGTTTTGTTTGTTCCACAAGGATTAAAGGCATGATATAGAAGATTGCTTCACTTTGAATAAATAAATTGAAAGACTGATAGTCAAGGGTTATTTGAAGCAATTTGTCAAAGAGTATGCCCACCTAGAATGAGACAGAGAAAAGCTCATCCAGCCTACCCAAGCCTTGCCTATGATTCAAATTTAATGACTTTTCAAATATTTACGTATTCAATACACAAAGACTTGGAGGATACTAATGGATCAATATATTTTATATATTTTGTTTTTGCCTAAGTCCATGTTTAAAAGGGCCAAAGGTAGGGTGATAACCTAACATACTTAGGCTGGGTAGAATGTTAAGTCCAAATGACATGAGTTTGCCTTTCTTTCAGGCCCAACATCCTTGGGTTCAACTCTGTGCTAAGCCCATTTACTTATAGGTATAATGATTTGCCAAACTTAATATTTCTAAGTTCACTTACATGCTGAGCCCAGCATGTAGGTTCGACGAGCTGCCGTACCCAATATCATTGGGTTTAGTCACAAGCTGAGTCCAAGTACATTTAAGGTTGGTGAGGTGCCAAACCCAACATTTTTAGAATCAACTACACGCTGACATCACATAGATGTGGGTATGACAAAATGTCAGACCCAACATCATTAGTCTCATTCCCATGCTAAGCCCAAGTACATGTGAGTTTGGGGAGTTACCATACTCAATATCACTGAGTTCGGTCATATGCTGAGCTCAAGTACAAGTGGGTCTGGTGAGGTGTCAAACCCAACATCCGTGGGGTCAGCCACGTGCTGAGCCTAAATACATATGGGTTTGACGAGTTGTCAGACCTAACATCATTAGGTTTAGCCACGTCTTGAGTCCAAGTACATATGGGTAAGATGAGTTGTTAGACCCATCATCTTTAGGTTTAACGACGTGCTGGGCCCAGATACATATGGGTCTTACTAGCTATGCGCTGAGCCCATGTACATATAGTTCTAACAAGCTGTCATACCCATCACCCTTGGGGTTAGCATCATTCCAAGTCCAAGTGGGTATTAAATTGACAACCGTTATAGACCTCATGTTGGGTCACAATGTCTTATTTTTTTATTCTTAAAACTTTTAACATAAAATAATCATCATCTTATACCCCTAGGTGTATAAAAATCTTCTAAGGGTCTACTATATTTTCATCAATATTAATATTATGTAAGTGATATTTATCCCTTATTAATGTTATCAGGAGAAAAAGTCATTCATCAGGGTCTATATATACCTCCTGAACTATCCAGGTAAATGATTCACAATTTCTATTATCTAAGCATTTATATTTTTATTCTCACAACATTTATTATAAAAAAAACAAGAATAAACACTGTTGTTCTTAAAATTTAAAGCTCATTTTCTTATTTATTGTGATTCCTTCTTAAAATTCATTGACTTTATCATTAAAAGATCCTTAAACCCTATAAAAAAATGATTGTTTTACAAGTGTTAGGTCTTCTACCACCAACCATCAACTTTATGAACTATGAAAAAGAGAAACACTCAAAATTAAATTTCAAACATCATCAATAATCTTCAGTAAATATTTCCCTCTTTAATCATAAGAAGTACATAGCAATATTTTTTTGCTAAGGTATAAGGGAAGTAAATATTTTTTTGCTAAGGTATAAGGGAAGTATCGCAATGTGGACAATACAGGCAATAAATTTGGAGTTCTGATGGTTGATGTGTTTCTAACAGATATGAAAGCTTTGTCCGGAATTTATTTGAGATTGCCTTGAGTTATGTCCTCGGATGCACCAAAATCTAAAAGAAATCCTGCGTTATAAGGTCGTCATGAACCAAAGCAATAATCATGCATAAAATGTTCTACTATATCATGTATATACAGCAAAGAAAAAACAAATTGAAGAGAGAGTAGAAAGACATAAAAAAGGTGTACATAATGTTGTTAGTTGTTTCCTCTAGGGGCAGGAAGTGAATGAACGGAGAGAGGGATGCTAAAAAGCATGGGAGGGAGATGGAGAGGGACATTGTGGGGTCAGGGAAAGGGAACCAGAAAGAAAGGAAAATGGGGAGGTTTTGTTTAATTTTCCCCAGGGCATAGCATGTTTCCAATTCCAAATGGGACACGTCCAAGGCAGTGCTTGAAGATAGAAATGGAAAAATGAGATTGAATGGACGTGCTTGACCAGGTAACTCAACTCCTCGATGTGGCTTTCTTTTTCGGGTGCCGGCACAATCAACTTGGATTTGTTTTTTATTTATGTATGACACAAGCTTATCAGCTAAGCGCCTGTAGCTCAGTGGATAGAGCGTCTGTTTCCTAAGCAGAAAGTCGTAGGTTCGACCCCTACCTGGCGCGGTCCTCTTTTTTGGGCCCCCACAAGTGCTTGGGCCGGCTCCGAATCGGCCCAGTTCTATTTATACCCCCAGAAAATCCCCGACCACAAATTTCTTTTCTTTCTGATACAGCCGCCATCTGCGCCTAGCTCTCTCGTGTAGCAAACAACAATGAAGGCTTTTGACATCAATGGCAGCAACATCCTTTCTCTCTCTCTTTTCACTGATGTCACCAACTCCAAGTAATTTCTTCTTATTTGTTTTTTTATTTATTTCTTGTTTTCACTTGTTTTACAAAAATAGAATGTATTGTTCTTTTCACTTGTTATTTTTGCACTTTGCTTTAGTTGGTGAACTTGCAAATAGTGATGGGGGATGGAATTTGGGAAGTAGTTGGGTTTGGTGGGAATTAGGATTTGGTGTTTGAAGGTTTTTGCTCTTGGGATGTTAAGGAAGAAGTCATTTCTTTGGTTTTTATGCCAATTAAGGCATATGGTTCCAAAAAATATAAAGAAAAATGAGCTTACGTTTAGTTGGTTTCTTTGTTTTTTGGTATTAGCAGAGGAAATATAGGAAAAATGGGATCTTGTGAAGCATCAATTCTTGGTTCTTGTTGCTTATTAATTTTTATAGCAGGCTTTATATTTAGGCAGATATGTTAATCAGGTGTTTATGTAAAAGCTGGTATTTCTGTGGGTCATTTCATTCTGTTGGCCAGGGTCTCTAGACAATGAAATTTCCCGTCTAGTGCTATTCAGATATTACAGATTGATATTAGTTTAGTTTAAGTGCTAGCTTAACATGTTAAACGATGGGAGATGCGGGAATGTTGATAATTGCGTAGCTAGAAGCTAACTGAATCTGATTCTTTAGATTGGACTGTCAGTGAGATATGGTAACATTGGTAAGTATTAAGCTGGACCAGTTATTACATATAAATCACAGTTCATTAGCAGAGACCTGGACACCAAATTTGAATCCTTTACTGGGTCTTGACTCACGAGAACCGAACACTGCAACTTTGAGTGTGCATGTAGTGTTCTGTCACCAAGATTTCTCATCTTTAGTGACTTTCACCAATTAATATAAATACCACTGTCTTGTCAGATGTATCTAATCTAATTTTCCCATCAGATGTGGTTTCAAAATGCCTATCAGTGATTACCATCCAATACCTTTTATAATGGCAATGAACAAGAATCTATAAGCCTTGTATTCGACTTCTTTCTTGTGATTAGATATTTGCATCACAATCATTTTACGGCAAGTTGCAACAGAAGTTTCATGAAGTCCTCTTAGATATTGCCAACCATTGGTTATGCTTTGAGATGAACTGCCAAAGCAGCTCTTTGACCTTGTTTGTTCTGTGGAAAAAAATGTTTCAGTGGATTGCTCAAAAGCATTACTTTGAGCAAATGCATGAAAGAGAACTGAGATTTAGCATAATAATAAGATAAATTTTCTGCACTAAATTAAAGAAATGGCCATCCTATCAGAGTATCAGGCTTCATAATAGAAAATTCTTAATTTTAAATTTGGAGCATTTTATTGAATCAGCTGTGATCTACTTGCTTCTGAGAAATATCAAGCTTTTATGTGCCTTTAGGCTCCTAATACTTGTTATCTTGCAGGGAACTTCTAGATTCTATGCAAGCTGGAAAGCTAGAACCAGAAGTTGCATTTCTCAATGCATCACTTGTATGTTTCCTTACAGAAAAACCAAAACCATTTGAGTCTCTTGTTCCCTTTCTGTATCTCTTTTTTTGTAGTTCAGCCTTCGAGGTGCACTTTGATCTGGTTTATTTTAATGTTGCCTCTATTAATTTCTGTGACAGATACCAGATGTTTTCCCTCTTCTGGCAGCAGCACATAAGACTCTTATAGCCAAGTCCCGGGATTCATTGACCACGCGTACTCTTCATTCTGAGCTAGTTTATAATTACTCAGGATCTAAGCATGTAATGAACCCCTTTCACTGCTTGTTGACTGCTCAAGTTTCTTTTGTTTAAAACTTAACCTTTATTCTTTTTTATCCCTAGATTACAGAATCCTTGAAAAGATGTGGAATCTCTGATAGCACCACATACATCCTGGCAGCTCGTTTCAATGCTTCTCCAGATGAGGTGAGGATTTCATATAAATGTTGCGGTCTCAGCCTATATATTTCATTGCTAACTCAAAGGACATCAACCGTTATGTTGTGCTCGAACTCTATTATAGATGAAAGCTGTTGAGAAACTTATCAATGGAAAAGAAATCGAATTAGAGGAGCTGGAAGGGAGAGCAAACCAAGCGCAAATACAGAAGGTTAGTTGGGAGTGATCATATTTGGCAATATAACACTAGTTATGTGGTTAGCTTTGTCTTAATACTTCTTCTAACTTCGTTTGATATGTTGGTCAGCACTACAAAATTTCGGGCTTGGAAGCAGGGCTATCCTCTCTTGCAGATGCTATTACCTGCCGGATAGCTGCACGCGATGCCTTATAAGAAAGACAGGCTACCATGTATTCATATGTAGTTGTAGATTTCCCGTATGCTTTTTAGCTGTGTGGCTGCTTTGAATTTATAGTTGAAATTTTTGTGGGAATTGGTGCGCAGGTGGGCAGCAGCATCTTTAAGTCCCTGATTTGGAACCTAGGCATTTCAAAATTCTCAGTCATGAACTCTTGCTTAAGGATAAAAGATCAACTCTTGCATATAAGACTTCGGTTCAAATTAATGGAGGTCTCAGGATCATAGATCGGCCTATCTTGAATTTAAAAGATATGTATTTCTAGAAAATAGAAAGAATATAGAAAAATCATCCAGGAGTGAGATGGCTTTTTTTAACTATTGAATTAGAATTTTGTTTTTAGTTTATTTTCTCATCTCAAGAATAAAGGAGCGGAGGAGGACGAGTGCTCGCGATGAAAATATCAATTACTGATAGGATATTTCTTTAACCGCATTTAAAGTTCCTCTTATAACACAATCCAAACACGGGGACAACACGTGGCAGCCTTTATAAGATACTCGCTCCATACGAAGTAAAATTTATTTGTCTTTTCCCTTCTCTGCTCTGGTATTTTCTTAGCGTGATTCTTCATCTTATTTTCTTTCCTAAAGACCCATCAAACTTTATCAAAGAAGAAGATAAAAAAACCCATGGTGTTATCAAAAGCTGTAGCCGCTCGAGAGTCTCTTTCAAATAATTTTTTTATTAAAATGTATTAAAATATTTTTTTTATTTTTTTAAATTATTTTTAATATTAAACACGTTAAAATAATTTAAAAACATTAAAAGCAATTCTCAGTTTAATTGATATTGCGTTCTCAACTATAACGTAAATTACATTGTAGCCTACTTGTGTTTTGTATTGAACCACAACAATAATAAGATATCATAGTTTGGAATCGTAACATCCAGAACGATGCTATTTTATCGAAAACAAAATTGTTAATGTGTTATTAATTCATTATTATTTTTTAATGTTTTAAATACTAATTATTCAATTTATCCCTCACACCAAAAAAATTGTTAATGTGTTATTAATTCATTATTATTTTTTATACTAATTATTGCTATGGTGTTCTAAATATATTTATAACCGTGATTGTTCAAAATATTCCGTTGGACGAGTTCTATACACCGAATCAATCCTTTTATTTTTAATTAAAAACAATTTTAGATCTTCTATTAATGAAGTTATAACACATGGAATTTATGTAGTATTGAAATTTGATGTCTTGAATTTTGTTCCCACTGCATTCGATGCCTTGGTCTTAGTTAGAAAATGCCCGAACATGGAAAAGATTATGAAATTTTGATGTGGGAGGTCAATAAAGATCCTCTATACAATGCTCACAGCTGCCTCCAGCAGATCAGCGTAACAAACTCCCACAACACTGAAAATTCCATATCCATTTTCTCCTCCCAATTATTCCAAATCCAATCTCTGTTTCCATATTCACAGATCCCAAGAATTTAAGAACCGCAAGAAATGGGTACCTATCGCAGCCGTGAAGGCCAAGACTTATCGTCAGATACAGATTCAGAATACCAATCTGACGAAGAAGAACCCATTTACGACTACGTAGAACGCCAGGAAACCCCACAAGCCACTTCCTCGTCAAAGAAAACCCTGGATGAAATCGATTCCAAGCTCAAATCCCTCAAACTCAAATACCCTCCAAATTCCCAAACTACCATCAACCCCGTCAAGCTCTACCTTCATATCGGTGGCAACACGCCAAATGCTAAATGGGTCCTCTCTGACAAACTCACTTCTTATAAATTCATCAAAAACAACGGCCCTGATGATTCCGATTCTGATCATGATGAAAGTCGAGGAGATGGTGATTCTTTTTGGGTTCTGAAAGTGGGGTCGAGAGTGAAAGCTAGGGTTTCTATGGAAATGCAATTGAAAACGTTTGGTGACCAAAGGAGAGTCGATTTTGTCAATAAGGGTGTGTGGGCTTTGAAGTTTTTTAGTGATGAAGAGTATAGAAAGTTTGTTCGTTTATTTCAAGATTGTTTGTTTGAAAATGTTCATGGGCTTAGTGCCACTGAAGAAAATAAGTTGAAAATTTATTCTAAGGACTTTATCGGGTGGTTTAAGCCTGAGATAGCTGACGATTCGATGTGGGAAGATGCGGTGGAGGAGGAGGATAGTAAGAGTGGTAAGCAGCCAGTGCGTGTTGATCAGGATTTATTGGAGGAGTTTGAGGAAGCGGCGAATGGGGATGTGCAAAGTTTGAGTTTAGGTGCTTTAGATAATAGTTTTTTGGTTAATGATTTGGGGGTTCAAGTTTTCAGGAATTATAGTAAAGGGATTCATGGGAAGGGTATTTGTGTGAAGTTTGATAGTAATAGGAGTGGAGGGTCTAGTTTGGAGCAGTCTACGCCAAAGAAGGCAATGTTAATGAAGGCGGAGACAAATATGATGTTAACAAGTCCATTCAAGGAAGGGAAGCCACATTCTACTGGGATTAAACAGCTTGATATTGACACGGGGAAGATCGTGACTGAGTGGAAGTTTGAGAAAGATGGGACTGATATAAACATGAGGGACATAACAAATGATACTAAAGGGTCGCAATTGGATCCGTCTGAGAGTACGTTTTTGGGGTTGGATGATAATAGGTTGTGTCAATGGGACATGAGGGATAAGAGAGGGATAGTGCAGGATATTGTTAAGGGTGGCGATTCACCTGTTTTGAATTGGACTCAGGGGCACCAGTTTTCTAGAGGGACTAATTTTCAGTGCTTTGCTAGTGCGGGTGATGGGTCGATAGTTGTCGGATCGCTTGATGGGAAGATTAGGTTGTATTCCAGGACATCAATGAGGCAGGCTAAGACAGCTTTTCCAGGGCTTGGTTCGCCAATCACTCATGTGGATGTTACATATGATGGGAAATGGGTGTTGGGGACAACTGACACATATTTAATCCTCATTTGCACTCTGTTTACAGATAAGGATGGAAAGACTAAGACTGGTTTTAGTGGTCGAATGGGAAATAAGATACCAGCTCCAAGATTGTTGAAGCTAACTCCTTTGGATTCTCATATGGCTGGTGCGAGTAACAAATTTCATGGTGGCCATTTCTCATGGGTAAGAACACATAATTGTACATGCTTTTGCAGTATGTTTTAGTTATTGCGTATATATGCCTTTTTTGTTGATTGCTATGCTCTAGTTACTGTTAATCTACACATGTTCCCTGCTGTTAATTAATATGCAGCAACCGTGTTCAATCGTGGAATGCATTCATTGCGCCGTAAATAAGACCCTCACCAAAGTTATGCTTCATGCACTCTGTTTTCTAGCTGAAATCTCTGAAACAGCAAGAACCACCCATAAGACGATCTTAAATTTATGTGCTCTTCTAGGTTAAAGTTATTTAAATTTATTTTTAACATCAACACATGAAAACGATCCAAAAACACTAAAAAAGATTAATTTGAAGAAAAAAAATTAAAATTTTAATGAAAAACAGATTAAAACTCGACTCGAAACACCCTTTTAGTCATCTTGGTGGCGATGCAGTCACCCATTGTGATGCATAGGTTAAAATCATTTTCGTATTGTCAACACTCCCAGTAGAGTTAACACTTCAACCTCTATGGGAATATTATCAATTTCTTTCTGAGAATAGATCCACACAAACTTGCTGATGCTATCAAGTGTCCTAGGCAGTTTCATGTCTTAGCAAATATGATTGACAAGAGTTTCATAAGTGGCCCTGTTAATTATCATGCAGGAAACCACGATATTCATGATGCAGTGATTAGGTTAAAGTGCTCTTCTTTCTTGTAAACGTGTTTTCTTGAAGTAATTGGATCAAGATGAGGTTGATTGCATAATTAATTCATGAAATGTTAAACTTGTTTACCATGTGAACTCTTTGTACATTCATATGAATGTGATTATCTTAATGTTATCTGTGTACTCAAGTGGAGAAATGCGTCTACATCCTAACATGAATCTGTAAGTGTTAACCATTGATAGTCTTGAGTTGGGTTCTTGCAATTCTGTTATGCCTGATATGAATTTAGTCGATTGGTTTTTGTGTTTTTCCCATGTTTGATGTTATCTTTCAGGTCACTGAGAATGGTAAACAAGAGCGTCACCTCGTCGCAACAGTGGGCAAGTTCAGCGTGATATGGGACTTCCAGCGTGTGAAGAACAGCGCTCATGACTGCTACCGGAATCAGCAAGGTCTCAAGAGCTGTTATTGTTACAAGACTGTGCTAAAGGACGAGTCTATTGTAGAAAGCCGTTTCATGCATGACAAGTATGCTGTTAGTGACTCTCCGGAAGCTCCACTTGTGGTGGCAACCCCAATGAAGGTCACCTCTATCAGCCTTTCTGGCAAACGATCACGCGGCTGATAATGAACCATCTTTGTCTATTTGTCTGTTCTTTTCCTCTTGTGCAGCTCACTTCTGCTATTTTCAGTTCAGTTGGTTTCATTTTCCCAATCTTCTATCTGAGCGTGGCTTCTGCTTGTATCTAGTGTGAATCTTTACCTTTTTCTCACCGTTAGTTTTGTGAATAGTTTATTTCTTTAGGTGAATGAAAGCATGGCAGAGGGTTTCTTGCAAATTGTGATATTAATACAATCCTTTAAATCTTGTTTATAAATTACGACGTCCTAATTTTTTTTCAAGAATTATGTTGATGGAAGTAGCGTAATTCTTACCCTTTTTTTCTCTTCATTTTAATAGATTAAGCTATTTAGATTAATATAACTAACAAAAGTGTTATTTTTTAAAAAATAAATCAAGTTTTTTTTGTTATTATTATTATTATTATCAGCATTATTTAAAAAAAAAAAACTCTAGGCTGAGCCGGTTTGAGAGAATGGTTGATGTTTTTTAAAGTGTTTTTTACTGGAAAATGTATTAAAATAATATTTTTTTAGTTTTTAAAAATAATTTTTAATATCGGAACATTAAAATAATAAAATAATCTAAAAGTATTTTTAAAAAATTTAAAATTTTTTAAAAATACTTTTAAAATAGAAAAACAATCCTAAAGGTTGTTTTAGTCATCAGCAACGTTTTTAGCTGTCTCCCACTTGGGTAGCCTGTGTGCCTGTCTCGTCTCCTAAACGTGGGGCATGGATTTTAACGTCGATTTGTGATCAATTCCTTTTTATCATGGAAACGGGTAATATTTACATGGTTTTCTCTATTTTCTTTATTGAATCATGAGTTTTACGAATAAAGCCAATCTAATATGCACGCTTGGAAGTCACCTGCGACTAAGAAAGTTCAAAAACTCAAGGTTTTCGGACAAGATGTCTGGACTCGATCTTTATGGGATCAGTAGATGGAAAAAAACCCAGCTTTCATGGACTCAGTTTTAGGGAATAACCTTTTTTTCAAGAGCTTTGCCCGGAAGAAAATCTCAGTTTTCATACATGTTCAACTATATTTTAAGTTCTGCTCTTCTTACATCTTTTTTTTTTAGATATATAAAAATTTTACAAAGATATATTATATTTCTATTAATATTAATGTTATGTAAAGAATAATGTATAAAAATTCTCTAAAATCTATTTATTTTCATCGATATTAATTTTACGTAAGAGGTAATATAAAAAAATATCTCAATGATTTATTATATTTTTATTGTATTAATGTTTGTATAAAAAATATTTATCTCTCATTAATACTTGTGTAAGAGATATTGAACTTTCATTAATCCTGTCAAGACAAAATTATATTTTAACGCTTTCTCTTTACAAAAAAAATAGACCCATAGGCTATAAATACTCATAAATCTTTCAAGTTTCATGTTCACAATCTTTATTATCTACTGCATATATATTTTCAGAACATCTCTCTCTAAAATATAATTGCACTCTCTCTAAAAAAAATCACTTAAACATTTGAGAGTCCCTAGATTTATCAAATGAGATATTTTACATGTATCAGTCTTCAACTACCTTAGTTTACCAATAACCAACCACTTTAACAAGGAAGAATGAATCAGATTGTTAGAGCTAAGAGATTAACAAATTATCTAATATATAAGTCTTATTTCTAAATTACTTAGATTTTTTTTAACATCATCAATACGTGAAGTGTATGTAGTTTATGGTTTTTTTCACTTGAGTATCTTCATTGATTTTTCCTTTATTCAAGTAATTCTATTTATAAAAATTTAATAAATGATCTTATGATTAGAATATTTATATATATAGCATTTAATTCTTTGTTAAGTGAGTCCAGGTTAATATTATTTTCTCTTTTTTTAAGAATAATTATATTTATGATTTTTTTTCTATTTGAATACTTGTACTTGTAAATTTTGATCGATCAAGTGTTTTTATAATTTTTTGCTATAATTATCAAATATGTTTGTTGTCTTCAATACAAGCAGGTTTATATATTTTTATATAATTGGACAAGTTTTCTCTTTCCACATTTCTAAATGTGTTTATTATATCATTGTGTAGTATCTAATTATTCAATATATTTTTTAATATTTTTCTATTTAAATTGATAATTAAAATTATATTTTTCATTTCAAAATTGTCCTTGAGTTATATTAGGATATGACATAGAAATTATGAAAAATTACTCAAGGATCTTTCTTTTATGCTTGTTAATTTCTAATACTTAAGCCCATTTGATAAAAAAAAATATCACACGAACATATCTATAACAAAAACTAATTAAGGTACTTAGTTGATTAATTTTTTTTAGTACAATCACTCAAACATGAAAAAAAAATAACGTCTAATTTATTTAAGCCATGTCTATTATAGGAAGAAATATTTTTTTTTAGTAGAGATAAAGATATAAAGAAAATGAAGATAAAATTATATATAATGGTAATATATTAGACGAAATTAATGTTTCTGTATCCGTTATTTTTATCTCATTATGGTAACCAACGCTTCCTCCGTGATTCACCGTTGCAAAAAATATTCACTTGATATCGGGACGTGCGCAGAGCGGGTCATACAAGCCATTTGTAACATGTGGTGATGAAGATGTACCGGTTCTCCGTGCACGTGTACGCCTCAGGTATATCCGTTTGGTACTGCGGCTGCGACTGCCGTTGACAATAAAAGCAGAACCGAGGTGTTTGGTAATATCGAACAGCACTTTTATTTGACATGGGCTCCACTCAAAAACTGAGGTTGGATCTCAGTTTGTGAGAAAAGCACCGCATTGCTTTTCACTCCGTGCTCTCCTCTCACCGACTTTTTTTTCTTGTAACAAAAAAAACTTTCCTTTCCCGAGCTAACAGCTCTGTTCCTTACCCTCTGTTTGATCAAAGTAAAATCCATCCAAAGCCATTGCAAATATATATACAAGCAGTTTTCATCACATGATGCCTAGCATTACATGTAAAAATACTGGACCCTTTTGCCCCACAACCACCCTAAACCAGAGTTTTTACAATTGTTGAAAATAAAGAAGAAAATGGAAGTACCGCAAAACCATAAAGCCATCCTAGCACCAAAAATTGCGTTCAAGCGCTTCTTCAAACCTCTTTACCTTGTCAGAATCATTAGCGGGCGAGGAAGGACCAGCCATGAAAGACTCTTTGCCCCGAGATCTTCCTTTGAAGATTGGTTTGTCTTGCCGAACCCATGTCATTACAGAGAACTTAGCCCCAGAAAAAGAAGTAGGTGAGGGTGTTGAAGACAGAGGAGATGGTGGAGACGAAGATTTTGTTATGGCAGGGAAGTAGGAGCATCGAGGTTGTAGGAGCCATGGCAAAACAGAAATGCAGACAAGAAAAGCCTAGATAGTGAAAGGCTCTTTATATATATATAGAGATAGATGTATGTTCTTTTAGTTAATTTTATAATTAAATTTTATAAAAAAATATATTAATAAAACATAAAAAATTATTTTTTTAATTATAATTTCAACTATAATTTTAATCAAACATATTAAATTTTAAAACAAACCTTATAAAAAATATTTTTTATTAAACTATTTTTTTAAAATCACAACTATAAAAACACCAACACTACTAAACAAACAGAAAAAAAATAATATGCACACTTTGACAGTTATAGAATCTGCACGCTTTGACAGTTATTCGTTTCACAAGGAAATGAAGGCCAGTAGCTTTTTCAAAGAGTGTTTAAGAATGTTGTTGGAGGTATTTTTTAAAATTAAACAATATTTTTTATTAAAAAAATTAATTTTGATATTAGCTTATTAAAATGATTTAAAAATATTAATTTAAAATAAAAATAATAATTTTAAAAAAACATTTTTAAAATATAAAAATAAATAGAACGTTAATTATTTCTCAATTAGTCTACTCATGAGAGTGATTGTTTACCGCAACTTCATTAAAAAAAAAAAAAAAACCACTAGCCCACAATGGACGAGAGGAGACAGGATCTAAAGACTAAATTCTTTTGCCACAATCACCCCTCTGGACCCACAGTGCTGTTCACTTACCATTTTAACCACGTGCTTATATGAGAACTCAATTATTTATTGGCAGGACCCTAGTGCGTCAGCAGACGAAGTCTCAGTGTAAGCCGAGTAATTCCCACCATATCAACCATTTAAAAACTTAATTAATCTCCCCCTCACGCTGTGCATATTCTTATCCTCGCCACTATCTTTCTTTTCTTTTCAGTTTGCTCATCTTTTATTTCTTATTTTTTACTTCATATTCACACGTGATGATAAATAAGGGCACGTTCAACATGGTTTAAAATTGATTTCTCGTCCACAGAGAAAACCCACGTGATGATATGTAGTTTAGTTGATGCTTGTACAAGCAGAACTATGATTTTATCGCTTCAGCTGGGTGGAACCCACAGGGCCACGGTCGCCTTTTTCATCGCGTGAGATTTACTGTTAATTTATACCTGACGTGGGTCCCTGTTGCCTTCTAGATTTTCGCAGAGGGAGAACAGAACATAAAAACAGAGGGACTCGTGTCTACAGAAGAACTGTTTGTCTCATCAATTCTCTGTGCTGCTAGGAGCAAGAAATTAGTACAATACTTCATAAATTGTATGGTAAGAGTTGTACAGGTTAACGCTCTGTGAACAACTACTTGAGGATTCTTTCTTGAAAAAACTAAAGAACAAAAAGAATTTTCTTACAATTACCATTCTTAGGAAACTAAAATTAAAATCAAGAAACTAGGAAAAAGTAATCAAATCCCGATAGTAGCAGCACTTGCAGTGCCAGTAGAATCTGAAGAATCCCCATTGCTAAAATCCAACATCATCATCATCCATTCATGTATCTCATCATCCCCAATCTTATCCCAGAACTCACTCTCTTTCCCCATTTCCGCTTCAAATCCACTTTTCTTCTCGCTTATTTCTTGCTGCTTGGCTTGTTCTTCTTGCTTTTCTTTACTCTCTTCGAAACTAGAAATACCACTGTCAGGGAATGGAAAATTGAGCTTAGCTCTTGGCCCTCTAAAATCAATGGCTGCCTTGTCATAGGCCCTTGCCGCCTCCTCCGCTGTGCTGAACGTCCCTAACCAAACCCTTACAGCCCGCCGCGGATCTCTTATTTCTGCCGCCCATTTCCCCCATGGCCGTTGCCTTACACCTCTGTAATTTTTCTTTACTCTCTTTCTTTTCCCTTTCTTGTCGTCTTTTTTATCTTCTTGATTTGGCGGGAAAAAGTTGCATCCTAAACAGCCTTTGATCTTGCAAACAGCACACGTGTCAAGATCTGACGATGGAGGCCATATTGAGATGCAAAAACCATTCCCGTTACTGCTTCTACTTCCAAATTGTGAATATGAAGTGGTGATCGGCACATTAAGACTATTGAACTCCCTTGAAAAATCAGTTGAGCTGGTGCCAGAAACTACGTTCCTGAGAGCAGCAACCATTACAGCCGACTCCTGATCATGGGTCAATCTCATCGGTGGAATTTCCGGCGGTGAAAAGAGGGTCGCTGCCGGAGCTTCGCCTATTTTGGATCTCTTCGAGGGTCTTTGCATTCTTGAAATTGCTTCGTACTTCTCTTCGCGGGGTCAAATGTTTTCTCCTGGTTTGGTCTTCTGCTCTGCTGCAAGTTTGTGTTTTTTTTGTTTTTGGAGAAAGAAAGAGAGCGGAGGAGTACATATAAGATGGGGGTGGTGACATGGCAAACCAGCTGGAACACTTAGTACACGCGGGCTTTGAAAGCAATTATGGCACCTGGGGATATTTTGGAGGGTTGTTTTGGTGACAAAGATGGGGCTTTTTTCAAGTGACGTGGTTGGTTATGTCACGGTTGATAGATACACGCGGCCTACTGTTCGTGGCTTTGGCACTGAAACACAGAACAGAGGTCGCTGCCGTGTACCCACTCTCGTAAGTTTAAGTTTGGATTCGAGGCCTTAGTGTGTAATTAATATCGAGATAGTTTCTTGTGTTTATAATTTAAAAATATATGTATTTTAAAAATATTATTAGTCGTGGTTGTTAAAAATATACTTAGTTAAAATTATTCTAAGATAAATTTTTATATGTAAAATAAATAAAAATAAACGTGTTTTCATGAGTAAAAAATAGATTATTTTAGTTTTTACAAAAACAAAATATAAAATGCTTTTAAAAACAAATTTTTTTTAATAACCAAGTTATTTTTTCTTTTGTGGTTAAGTATAAATATAAGCTATCACAATAATAAACATACCCTTAAAAGTTTTCTTGTATAGTATTGAATACATCACCCAGCATAAATCCGGAGCTATGTTCTTCGTTTTGTTTTATGAGAATGTAATCTAATCATTACTTAAAAAGAATATTTTGCACTATAAATTCTTTCTAGTTCATGGTTTATTTTAATTTTTTTTCATTTTTTAAACAATAAATTCATTTTGTGTATCTAATTTATTTATTTTTCAATGGAAGGCCAACAATTATTTTTGTAGGTTCTCAAAGTCTTGTAAATTAGAGGTGATTATTTTTTATTAGGTTTGATTTTTATAAAAAAAAGTAATCAAACTAATTTTAAAAAAACCAAAACCGGTTCAAAGACCGGTTTCGGTTCGGTTCGGTTCGATTTTTCTTAGATAAAACCGGTTTAAACCGGTTTAGCTCAATTTTTTCTGTTTGACTTGGTTTTGGTTCGGGTTTTTCCGGTTTGACTGGGATTTTTTTATTTGGGTTCAATTTTTTAAAAAAATTTATCATTTTTTTTTTACAATTCAATTTTTTCTATTATTTTTTTCTAATTTTCTCAATTTTTCAGTTTTTTTACCCCTCAAACTCCTTTCAAGATTAGGAGGAAAGGAAAGATCCTAAGATGTTTATGCTTCGTGTCATTTATTGATTCTGTTGTTGGAAACAGTCATCAATGTTCTTGAAGTCTTTGACATTAGCATATTCCTACAAGCTGTTTGTCATTAGCATTAAATTAGTCTTTGAATGTGTTTTAGAAGTCTATTTGAATTTTTTTAAAAAAAAAAATTAAATTATTTTTTAATATATTTTTTATAATTTTAATATATTAATATCAAAAATAAAAAATATATATTTAAAAAATATCATTTATCATAATATCAACCACACGCTTTCAGAAGGAAACCGCCAGCAGGGGACTCGTGGGAAACCTGCTGACTCCGCAATTAAAATCAAACCATTGACTGGTTGGATTAAGAAAGGTCAAACTTCCAGTGTTGAAAATTTGCTCTCACGTCAAAGGTGTAGGAAAATACAAAGAAATAAAATCAAACAGATAAGAGCAGGTCCCACCAGAAGGGTTCCTGTCGTTATAATTCTAGATGAGGAATTCATGGACGGCATTTTCGATTGTAGTGAAATGGGTCTGTCTGGATGGTCTGTAGGCCCCCACCAAATAGACGACATGCGACCATCATGCATAAAGGTGTTATGATATTTCATCTTCTTTTTTTTTTTTTTTTATTTGATACTTCTTGAACCTAATTCCACAAGATAAAGTTTACAATTGATTTAGAAAAACAGAATTTAAAGTGAGAAAACTACAATATAAAATATAATAAAATAAAATAAATAACCAATTTCAAAGTTTTAAGATTTTTTTTATTCTGGTTCAAAAATTTATTTTATTCATTTTTTAATTATAGAGTTAGAAAAAAAAGAGAGAGAAATTCATTAAAAAATTATAAACTTGTTGTTTGCCCACAATTCGACTACTAAAAGGAGAATATATGTATTAATAGGTTCCGGAGTTTAATGAAGGTAGTTTTTTCTTTATGCATGGCAGAAAAGGTATACCAGGTTTAATTTTAATTTTTTTGACTAATTTTTATGTTTGTATTTTGTAATTTTGGGATGTTTTTAGGTTATTAGATGGTTTATATAGGGTTTTGAGTTCTTTTTACAGGTGAAAACTAGTAGAAAAATGAATTTCCCTTCAACCACCATAATGGTTGTGGGATTCCAGCCAACAACCTAGCATGCGATAGATTAATGACCTGTCGCTCACTTCATTAAAAAAAAAAAGAAGCTAATGACGAGAGGCAAAAATAAAAATAAAAAGTAGGCGCGGGCTTGGGAGTTTTTTTTTATTAATTCAAGAAGTGTGAGCTAGCTTGTTTTTGTTTTTTCTTTTAATTTAATTTATTTTTTTAAAATAATTTTTTTAAATATTTTAAATTAATTAAATATATATTTTAGATTAAACCTTGTCGGGTTCATGATTCTAGTCACAAGTTAGGTATGTCAACTCGGGTGGGCCTGAATCGGTAAAAAAATATCATTATTTGAACATTTAAAAATTTTACGTTATACACGTTAAATTTTGAGTTCATAATCAAAATTTTACGTGCAAATAGAAAATTATATTAGCAATTTGTTAAAAAATAATTTTTAAAAAATCATTAAATTTTTTTTTATCCGATTGTAATGGAGCGCAAACCAATTCCTAGTTTGTACTAGTTGGATTAGAAAATTATGCTCACAAATTTGTTTCTTAGAAACTTTTTATTATCTAAATGCCACTGAAAACAAATCAGTTACCATAAAAAAAAAAAAATTTATTCTGTACACTATGAGTTATAATTCTGTCTCTCATCTTTTCATTTTAGAGAATATATATATATATATATATATATATATATATATATATATATATATGAAGACACAATAATAACCAATATCTTGCTTTTTTACGTAGATTACATGAATATTAATTTTATGATGAATCAATCATTTCAGTGTGCAACTTCCAACTTAATGCTAACTCTTATTATTTGATCTTTATGAGATTTTAATTTATTGATTGAATAACAATATTCTTTATTTATTTTTAAGTGATTTTAAAAATCTTTAAAAGAATCTAACTACAAATTCATATCATATACTTATCATACATATTTATTTGATTAAGTAATTAATTAAAATATTAAAATGAGTTTGATGATATTCTAAAATCCAGGATCCTTAAGACTATAGTTTTTTAGTGGTTAGATTATGGGTTAATTAAATGTTCATTCAATTAAATCCACTCTCCATAATAAAAGAAGATAATATCTTGATAAAAGAATCCTGAATCCTATAAAAAGTCCCCTTTGAGTGGATTTGGGGACCCTCAGATATTTAAATTAGTAACTTTAAACAAGAAGAGTGATAAATATGTTGAAAAACATTAAATTCTAAAAACAAAATTGTTTTTGTTTTGATATGAAATGAATGTTCTGTAAGAAAATAGTATGTGTGTATGAAAATCATGAATCTTTTATCTAGGTGGTTCAAGGAGTATTTATGTAAACCTCCGACCAAAAATCTTAAACCAATGTTAAATGACGTAAATCCGGGACCGGAGAATAATAAATTTAAAGGAACTTTTTTATGATTTGAGGTGAAAGTCCTTAGTAATTTAGCATAAAATCCTGAACAAAATAAAAAATAAATAAATTGACACATGAACAAAATTGATGGCCGGGTAATTAATTATATAAGCCCCGTGATAATTTGCGTAAAGCTTTACCTGGGAAAAATAAATAAGTAAAAATAAAAAAAAACATTTATTGAGGTAAAATTTCCTAAAATATTAGTGTGCAACTTCCAAGGGAATAAAGGAAATAATTGTACAAGAAAATGAATTAACTTATAGATATTACATGGAGTGGCAAAGTGGGAAGAAAATTTTAAAAAATTGCTTCTCCTCCCTCCTTTTCCTTACAAGTGTTTGATTAGTAAGGTTTACTTAAGATGAAGCCTTAGTTAATGAGAGTTTGGGTGGAAGAACTAGAGAAAGAAAGTTGGCTCAATTAAAGAGGAAAGAGTGAAATTCTAAAAAGGAGCATAAAGGGCTTGAAAGGTTGGATTGAAATTCACTAGTAACGTGTCTTTATATGGCTTAATTGTGTTCTTTCCTTTATTTATGCTAGAAATCAGAAAATATCAATTTTAAGAAAGTTAAGGTTTATGTTAATTTTGAGGATTTTAGTAATTGATATATTTATGATGTTATAGCATGAATTAAGGATTAACTAGTAGGAAATAAAAGTCAATTATACTTTATTTGGGTTAATCTCATAGAAATTAGAAAATTTAATTTCTTGAATTTTAGAGAGGTTATGTTCATATTATATGGAATGTGGAAATTTTTATTTCTTAGGTGAAATTTGATTATGAAAATAACAAGGAAATGGTTAACTTGGTGATTTACACTTACAAATTCAAAAAGGCCTAAATGTTTTTAATTTTAAGGTTTATAAGAAATAATTGAATGAAAAATGTCCATTTGTATGAAGTTATGATTTACTTAAGGGATCTGATGATTGAATGAATGATTAGTTGGAGGAAGAATATGTCATAAACATGTAACCTAAATGTTAGTGTCAGCCATGAGAAAAAAAATTAAAGGTTTTTGAAAAGAAGCATAATTACATGGTGCTTAATGTTTAATGATGCTAAAAATGTTTGTGATGTACTTGGTTATTTTGATATATTTCACTAAATGTGTACTTAAAATAATTAAGTACATATATATACATATTGAATAATGAAAAGTTTGGAATTTGATTTATTTTGCATTTAATGGGCTAAGTTGATTGGAAAAGAAAGTAATTGAATAAAAGAAATAAAAATGAGAAAGTGTTTCACATATCATATTTAAACACCAAAAGTATGCATAAAGCTGAATATAGTCCTTAATTTAGATAAAAAGGTTGTTGGTGGAATGAAGTGTGTATGCATGTACATAATAGTCAAATATTGTGCCGAGTTTTATCATTGGATGTATAGGAGACGCATTTAGAGTGGGACTTGCTGGAGTAAGAGCTCTTTAATCAACAGTTATAGATATGGGATTCATCCTTTTATCTTTGTATTTGCTTAATTGTTCTCAATGTATTGAATAAATATTGCTTACAATTATATAAATATTTCCAAGAAAAGGGTTGTTATATATATATATATATATATATATATATATATATATATATATATATATATATATATATATATAATCAAAATAAATAAACAAGTATGTGGTGTTGTTATACTTGAGAATGATATTAAGATCTAGTTACAGGTTTTCAATCAATATATTTGATTTTAAAATAGAATATAAAACACAATAAACAAGTATATGACGTTGTTATACCTAAGAATAATCTTAATATCTGGTCAGAGGTTTCGAGCCAATATACTTGATTTTAAAACAGAATGTAAAACATACAAATTTTTAATGTGAATGAAGAGGCATGTCTAATAACAACAAGATCCTCTAACAAACATTGAACGTAATTAAGTTTACAGAAATGTAAATGTAGAAATTTAAACATGATATATATTGAAAGTAAGATTTAAAGGAATCTTACTTGAATTTAAATTGAAACCGGTATAGGAGATATTAATCTTAGAGGTTCAGATCCAATAAGTATGGATCTTTTTATAAGATAAGAGGTGTTAATATAGAAGGTTACAAGGAAATTGAATATGTTACAAGAGCATAAGTGTTTGATGCCTTCTGCAAAGAAACTCTTCTATAAAGTTCTTCCCTCAAAGCTTGGGAGAAGTCTCTTTATATAGAGTAGAACAAGATTGTCTTATTTTAAAATTTTGTAAAGCAAATGATTTGTTTTTTAAAAAGTTGAAAAAGTTGTGTGTCAATTACCATCGAAAGTTGTTTGTTGTTTTTGCAAGTAGAGGATCAAATTTTTTAAAAGTTAAATTGGTAGCTAGCTGTTTTAACCATTTGTGCCGACAAGAGAAGATGAGCCTGATGGTTTGAAGGATCTTAACTAAGAAATAAAATAGGCCAAAATATTCTTGGGCCTATTAAAATACTTTTTATTTTTTTTTACAGAGGTAGAGACTTCTTATGATTTTTGTATATGAGAAATGATACCATAACAGTCATCTTTATTGTCATCTGTTAGGCTGATGATAGAACTCGAGGATGAAGAAGATGGAGAGGGATCATTGTCATTGGTGCTTTTGTAGGAGTTGCTTCATGATTTTGAAATATTCTTCTTCATATTTTGTTGAGGCAAGAAAAGAACAAGCATGAGATCTATATGCTAGGAATTTGGACTAAGGATTTGAGTCTATAATCTAAGTAGTTTGGTGTTGCTTTAACCATTCTATGACAACATGTTTGGACTTTTGGTTTTTACTGCAAAACAGTCCAGCTATTTTACTTTGTATCTTCTGATGAGGATAAGATATCCATGCTAGGTATTGTAGTCAAAATACCATGAATAGACCCAAGGGATAAAAAAAATTGAAATAGAAAGAGAGAATTGGTGGGAATTTTTTTCTCAGTTTCAAAGAGTTTAAAATTTTGTTTGAAGTAAATGTAACCGATTTCAACTAAAGGGTGATGTTTTATTACTTTATAAATACAACTAAAGTAATCCCCACAATTGAAGAAAACAGTTGGGTAAATTTAAAGTCTTGATGGAATTATTAAGATAGAATAGCCAAGAGTGGCAACCCTTAGAGTTTTGAAGGAAAAAAGGTATTGAACCAAACATGGTGATAATCTGGATAAGAATAAGAATGGACAATGAAATTAGCAAGTTTGACATGGTAACTAATTGGAAATTGGATTGCTTGGTAAAGGGGTTGTTTCCAATCAAAAGGATGAATGATATTTTAAATGATATATATGGAGTAGGCGTATTGAGAATGGTTTTGTTGAAGTTTGAAATGCTTGAAATTGGCAAAACCTATTATCTCAAGTATTATCAATAGTAAGACTAGAGTTTGATAAATCTTAAGGTTTGAAATACTAGTATGGAGGGAAGACTTTTGTAGTTGTAATGGAAAGGTCAAAATAGAAAAATTCCTTTTCAATAGCTAAAATATTTCAAAAATTTAGTTTCTCAATCTAATCAGATTTTTCTTTTGAAAGCTTTTGAGATAGTTCAAATGAAGAGTTTGGATTAAAAAAAAAGTGGTGTTTTTGTGAGGAAAAACCTACTTTTATTTTGAAAATTCGTTTGAAGGATTTACCAATCTACGAAGACTTCTCTTCCTGTGAGGACTTCTGGCTAATAGTTTATAAAGCCAAAAGTATTTATGGTGAATTAGAAAAGGATTCTATCCAATTTTGTACTTGTGAAGAGTGTTCTGCTTTCTCATCTTCAATTACTATTTCATACCAGGATTTGATTGGTTTTGTATAAGAAATGGTTGAGGCAAAGAGTTTTGTAGGGTTTTGTGAATTTTGAGATTCTGGAGATTTAGCTTTTATCTATGGGATTTTGCCTTTACCTCTAGATTTGGAAGGCATCATGATCTGTTTTGGAGGACCTTAGTTAGGAAATCAAGAATTGAACTTGTATCTCCTTTTATATATTCTATATCAAAATAAAAGGTACTTGATATAACTTGCCATCGGGTAAAAATCTATTTTGAAGTAATATTTTGAACATTTTTTTGTAAAATTTCTTTAGCGGATTTGCAATCAATACGTAAAAGAAATTTTTGATTTAATAAATCACTTTGAAATTTTGTAATGCATAATACAATGGAAAGAATTTCTTTTTTTATATACTAGAATAATTCTTTTAATAATCATTCCAATGTGTAGATGTAAATTGAAAATTTTATTTTTTTGTTATTTTATACTTGTTTAAGAATAACCTCGTTCCCCAACTCAAAAACATTTTTCTCAACTATTTTAGGAGCTAAGGGATTATCAATATATAAGCAAGAATTTATTGAACTTGTTTTTTAATATGTTGAATAATCCTAGTATGTTCATTAGACCATGAAACATGGTTCTTTCTTAACCTATCATATAAGAGTTTCGCTATTCTGCTCATATTATGGTAAAAATCTAAAACATAACTAAGACTTCCTAAAGACTTTTATAATTGGGTTTCATCTAGAATTTTGTCAGAAAATTTACTAGCAAATGTAAGGGATCTCTCAATAGATGTAATGGTTACTTAAGAGATATAATGACCAAGAAAATGAATACGAGTTTGGAAAAGAGAAATATTTATTTTTAAAAAAACTAACCTATTTTTCTTTGCGACATAAAGAGTGTTTGTAAATGTTTGTAAATGTTGTTCTATTGAATTTGAAAATATAAGAACATTATCAATGTATATTATTCACAATTTTGAATATGAATTGAAAATATCATTCATGATTCTTTGAAATTTAAAATGAGCATTTTTTAATCAAAATTTCATGACATTCCACTCATGTTGACCAAATAGAACTATAAATGTAGTTTTGTAACGATCTTTTGAATGAATTTGAATTTGCCAAAATCCTGACTTCACATCAAACTTTAAAATTATGAATGCAAAATGTAGTTTTTTAACAAATCTTTTTTGTTTGGAATTGGACATCTAATCCATTTCAAAGTTTTATTCAAAGGTTTATAATTTATGACAAGCCTTTATGTGCCTTGTTCAATCTTAGAATTTTTGTTAATATAAAAGATTGCACATGACCAAGGTAATCTAGACTTTTGTATAAGATTTTTAGATTATAAATCTTTGATTTCGAGTCGACAATGTTGTTCTAATTCATAATTCATTTGAATACGTCTTGCTATGTAGGAATTTGCTTTTCATTACAACTATTATCATAAGAAAGATCAACAACATGTTGTTTTCTCTTTCAAAAGGTATTTGGTAAATCAAAACAATTTTTTTATCTCGTTTTGAAATTATGAAATTCTTGTTTTTTTTTGTAAAATAGGATTTTGTAATTGTAAAAAAACATCTTGTAAAAGATGCACGAGATGTGCTTGCTTTCCTCGAATCAATGCATTGATGTGGTAAGTATGAATGGAGTATCCTTTGTTGAAATTTAAATTTCTAGTCTTTGAATTTTCTAGGAAAGAAAAAACAAATTTGAAATAATTGATTTTTGAAGTAATGTTTTTATTGTGACGCGCACGACGTCGATTGACAGGTCTGCTTCCTGAGTGTGTGTTGAAAATGAGGTTTTGAGTTTAATCATAAAATTATGATTATGAAGTTCAAGATTCACCACTTAGTATTATGGTTACTAGGAAAACTATGGTCTGCAAGAGTCCGGGTAAGGGATTGGTTATGCAAGGGGAAGACGTATCACCCTAAGTGCACCCTACCTAAGATAAGTTGCATTGTTGTTTGATTGTTTTTCTAGGTTGTGTTTCTATTCATTGGTTTTTTATGCAAATCTTGTGATCACGCGGTCACGCAACCCACATACAAAGACACAAATTCCCAGAAAGCCAAGTAAATCAGGTTTGATAGGAGTGTGATACAAAGATAACTTGTACCTAGGCATCAACACTATTAGAAACAGAAACCCCCACCCAACGAATATTGATTCGCGAACAAGAAGTAAAAGGATGACTCCACGAAAACAGTTGTTCTTCGATAAGTCGTTTTTCAGTTTTTTACAAAACCATGGAAGGGAGATTATCTCATCAAAACACACACACACACACACACACACACTCATACACAAAGTGCAGCAAATAAGAAGTTTTATTAATCTGACTTGCGTACCCTTACATGTTTGGTTATACCTATATTTATACCGACTCTAAACTTAAAGAAACCCTAATGGACCCCCCCTTTGGTGGACTTATATGAAGCCCACATACAATTGACTCCAATAAGTAATAATAACCCAAAGACTAAGAAGAAAATAATAAAAATCCAGAAATTACGATCCTAGATATGCTAGAATCAGATTTTTCACCCTTAAAAAGTCCCAAATAAACTAGAAGAAATCTGATTTGAAAAATTTGTGTTGCCTCCCCATGTGATGTCCTTGATTAGCTTGGATTTTCTTGTTTAACTTGGAAAAATAAGAAAACAAATTTCCTCCTTGGTTACTGATTTAATTACTTTCTTTTCTAAGTTAGGGAAAGTATTAAATAATCCTCCCCTTTTTAAAAATAAGATATGGCTAACTTGCTTACTGGATTAGGAGAATAAGTTGTTGACTTTCTTTCCTTGTTGTTGCTAGGATGAATAAGCAATTCTTGTAAGAAAAGGATTTTGAAACATTTATGAATCCTTGCCACACTTGAAAACTATATTGTAGCCCATTAAAGATCCTTGTAGAGTTAGGAGATTCCCAAAACAAACTGTCATATCTTTGTAGGAAAAGGATCCTTACCAAATAGGAAGTCCACAAGTCAAAAGGAAGTAAATAACAAAATTCATACAGCTTTTGTTAACTTGTATTGTAATGCCTTCCTGAACTCCGATTGATCTAAAATTTTAACCAAGGTAGGACAATATGTCAGGAGACTCAATGTAAAATTCAGCTCGATCCAATGGTCGGATTGAGAATTATGACTGTTGCCGTAAAACTGGTTAATTGCACATTTTACATCAAAATCCGAATTTGACTTTACCTGGATTGTATCATTTTTTTTCTAAAGTCTAAGGAAGATCTCCCTTTGTAAGGAAGTCTTTACCTTATCGGGTTAAGTTCTAACCATTCTAAGGTCTGAATTTTATCATCGCATTTATTGCTTTGTATCTTTAATACTTGAGTGTATGCTCTATTGTGTAATTTCAAACCCCCAAATATTAAATTCTATAGCTAAACCCTAACAGTTTAAAAATAAAGTGAATAAAATATTTGGTGAAGGGTTTTTAATATTATTATATTACTATTAAACATAAATTATTGATTTAACATATTGGGCTGGACTCAGCCCAGCTTGACTCAATTGGGTTAGGTCGACTATCAGCCCAACATCCTTTCTTTTTTTTTACATTGGGCTAGACCTGGTGCATCCTTATAGGCTAGGTTGGAACGAGTGCAGCCCATCCTTATAATTGTTGGTAAAACTAGCAGTTGCAGGAGGTGAATTACTTCACGTCCTGCATGCAAGACATAGGAAAGAAGAAGAAATGGGGCATAAGAGAGAAAGGATAAATGAGTTTACCTGGGATGACGGTGTTACAGGTTGGAGGTCCGGCTGGTGGCGTATGGTGTTGGCTGGAGATGTTGGTGGAAGTTTGGCTGATGGCACACGTTGTTGGCTGGAGATGTTAGTCGTTGGAAGAGAAGAAGCCTGTAGTGGAAATGAAGAAATTGGCGGCGGCGGCGATTTTTACTGTTACCGGTGATAAGATGAGCTGGTGGAAAAGGTTGGGGTATCAATGGTCACATAATGGGTGAGGTTGTAGTGGCTGTGAACACGATGGAGAGAGAGGGAAGAGTATCAATGGTAAGAGAAAATGATTTTTTCTAGGGGTGAGCAAAAAAACTGAAAAAACCGATTAAATCGAGAAAACCGGAAAAAAATAATTGAAAAAACCAAACCTTGAAAAAAACTGATTAAAATTTTAAAAAAACCGACCGGTTCGGTTTCAATTTTATAAGCCTGAAACCGAAAAAACCAAACTGAATGGAACCTAAACTGAAAACAAACCGAGTCAAACTGGAAAAAATCGATCAAAAATCGAGTCAAACCGAAAAAACCAAGCCAAACCAGTTTGAACTGGTATTTGTCCTAAAAAACCAAATCAAAACAAAACCAGTCAGTTTGAACCGGTTTCGGTTCAGTTTCGGTTTTTTTTTTTAAATTGTGGTTTGGTTACTTTTTTTTGACAAAAACCGAACCGAATAAAAAATGATCACTCCTAACATTTTCCCAACTTTGACCATTGATTTCTCCTCCCTCAATGCATGGAATCCATCATATTTATAGGGAGTGGAAGAGAGATATTTTGTCTTTTTGAGGACAAATCTTGACCCTTGATTCAGCTTAGAAGGACCTCAACCATTGACTCAAAATGGCTATCATGAACTGTCAAATTTTGACGGTTAAAGGCAGTATGAGTTAGCCTCTATGAGGCATCTCTGCAGCAGTTGTGGTGTCAATCAGCCACAAAAAACCATATTGGGATGTAGTCAAATGTCACGCTATCATGGTGGTGTATGGTTTGTCTAATTTGGTAGAGAAATGAAACATTAAATGTAGTTGAAAGCTAGTTAACCCGGGCAACTTTTCTGACAAAAAAAAAAGAAGATGATGAACAGGAACCATACGACATTTCATCTGGTTCCTTTATCTTTTTTTTTATTACTATTTGGGTAAAAAATCACGTCGTTTTGGTTAAAATGATGTCGTTTTAGATTACAAGGTTTTAATTTAGGGATTTGGCCAAAGTTCAACTTAGTCCTTTGGTTTTTTATTTCTTTTAATTACACCCCTAACTGGCCTGAAACTTTTAATTTTATGTAATTTTTTCCATGTCAAACTTCAACATCAGCCCTGAATTTCTACGCCTTTTTTTATTGTGGTCCCTGGTTTTAGATTTCTTAAATTTAACTCCTAATTGACCGTTAAACTTTTAATTTTCTTCAATTTCACCCCTGATTTCAGCCAATTAAATCCCCAGATTGCGGCACCTCTTTTAAAAAGGTCCTTGGCTGTAAATTTTTTTAATTTAGCCCCTAATTGACCTTAAAATGTTGATTTTCTTGTGATTTTACTCTTGATTTGAATGAATTGACTTTATAAAAATTAAGTTTGGTCCTCTAAAATTTCAATCTTCTCAATGAAGCCCAAATTGAGCTCCTAAACTTAATTTTCATGAATTAAGCCCCTAATAGAAGTATAATTGAGTCCTTAAATTTAATAAAATCCTTTAATTTGACCCAAGTTAATTCTTAAACATAATTAAACTTTTAATTTGGCCCATGATTACATCAAATTGGCTTATTAAAAATCTAATTTTATGTTTGGGCTTAATATTTATGCAAATTCATCCAATAATATTTTAATTTGACCTTGAATCCACATTGTCTCTTTAATTTTAGGTATAATGAGGTACAATTAGGTTTTCAATGCATTCAAAATTGTAGCTTGATCTTCCTCTATTTTTGAAATTCTCCCAGCTTGTTTTTCTTCCAAATTTCTAGTCTTCTTGTAATTATTATTTATTATTTATTTTAAAGGGAAAAGGGGTAAAATTTAGGGAATAACCCAAAAATAGGTTATGACAGTTGTCCCCTTCTTAACAATGCTTGCGACAAAAAGTCTCTTAAAATACTTTTGATAGTAAGCTTTGTAATGAAGAAAAATGAATGAGAGATAACGGACTGACCAGATCAAGAAATGATCAATCCTTCTGGAAGTGTTTGAAGTGAGGACTAGAAAGCGCACTTAGAGGAAAAGGAGATAAAGCTAGGAAGCGCACTATCCGGGATAAGGGTACAAAGATGAAAAGAGAGAGATAAGGCTTGGAAAGTGCATTATCCAGTATGCGAGGGCTAGAAAGCGCAATTAGAGGGGGGAAAAAAGATAGGGCTAGAAAACGCACTATCTGGTATATGAGGGTTGTCATAACCTAATTCTGGTTTATTCCCCAAAAATTCACTTGAAAAAATAAAAATAAAAATAAAATAAATAAAATAAAGGCTAGCAACATGGAGAAAGTAGGCTCGGGAATACAACTGCAATTTTGGAGAAAATTCAAAGCCTAATTATACCCCATTATGACAAAAAATAGAGAAACAATGAAAATTTCAGGTCAAATTAAATATTTATTGGATGTATTTGCAAAACAATTAAGTCCAATGACATAATTAAATTTTAATATGCCAATTTGATTTAATCATGGGTCAAATTAAAATTTAATTATGTTTAAGAATTAATTTGAGTTCAATTGAATGATTTAATTAAGTACAAGGACTTAATTACACTTTAAATGGGTCAAATTAATTTTATTTTGGGCCTAATTGGCAAAAAAAATAAGTTTGGGGGCCAAATTTGGGCTTAATTGAGAGGATTGGAATTTTAAAAGACCAAATTTAATTTTTATCAAGTTAATTAATTGAAATCAGGGGTAAATCGCAAGAAAATTGAAGTTTTTGGGTCAATTAGGGGTCAAATTAAAGATTTTCGCAGTTAAGGACTTGATTGTAAAAGGCATCGAACTCTAAGGGCTTTATTTGTTGAAACCGGGGGTGAATTGAAAAAATTAAAAGTTTAATGGTCAATTAGGAGTTAGATTGCATAAATCTGAGTCCAAGGACCAAAGTGCAAAAGACACTAAAATTGAGGGTTCAAATTGAGTTCGACAAGGGCTAAATTGCACTAATTCAAAGGTTTAGGGTTAATTAGGGGTGCAATTGAACGAATGCGAAAGTTGAAGGCCTCAATTGAAGTTTGACAAAAATCCCTTATTTTACCCAAAATGGCGTCGTTTTTGCATTTAGAAAAACAAAAAGAGAGAGGACCAGACTACGCGTCGTTTGATCACTGTTCATTGTCTTTCCCGATTTTGCCCGAGACTGCTGCCCGGGTGGCTACTTTTTAGGTGCATTTAATGCCTCATATATCCACCAAAATTGACAACACATGAACCAAAATAGTCATCTAACATCCCTTTATCGTCGAGTATGGTCCGTTCAGGCATATTATCATAAAAAAACCGCGGCACCGACCTAAATTAACCAACTCAAACAACCTTGAACTATCAGATTTTACAGTTTATGGTGCTTACTTTGAACCAACGGTTGGGATCCTTACCAACCAAATCAATGGCTGAAATTTTTGCCCTATGAAGACAAGATTACCCTTTTCCACTCCCTATAAATAGGGGTGGGTTTCATGGCCTTAGCAGGAAGAAAATCCTGTCCAAAAATCAGAAAAAATGAGCCTCCTTCTCCTCAGTTTTTTTTCTCTGCAACTAGTTTTCTCTTCTTTCTTCTCTGTCGAGGCTTTCAGCCACCATCACTATCACTGTCGGATTGACCACCATCCTCTCTACCACAAGCAACCGTCTGACTACCTCATGTGGTGGTTACACCAACACCTTTTCTCCTCTGTAACTTCTTCTTCTTCCTCTACTGGCGGCTAAGACCGGCCACAACCTCTGCCACAGCCTCAACCACCACCGCACATCGTCCTCCACGGCCAAACCGCCACTGTGCCAGGTAGCTTTCTTCTTCTTCTTCTTCTTCTTCTTCACCGCCTCTATTCACAGGTGAAGAATATACGTCAATTATAATTCATGTTTTATTGTTCACGCTTGAATAGTAGGTGTGAATTATAATTCACGGTCACTGTTCATGCAATGAACATCGTGTTGGGCCACTTCTAGCCCAACCCAACTATATGGGCCAGACTCGGCCCGACCCCAAAAGGAAGGGAAAAAATCTATTAGGTCGATATTGGCCCAATCCAACATTCCTGAGCTTAACCCGGGCTAGGTTAGGCCCCACCATGTATATTTAATATATATATATATTTATAATAATATATATTATAATATTTAAAAAAATTCAAAATTTTCAAAAATCATTTCAAAAAAATTATGATTTTCTCTAATATTTTTCTACCAATTTTGCATAATATCGGGTTGTATATTTACACTGTAAAATACAAATCAGGTATTAAAACACCCGGTTTTCTCCGAAATATTTCAAAAAAAATGAAAACATTTTAAAAAAAAAATCTCAAAAACTTTTAAATTAATTTCCCTTTCCAAAATAAAAAATATATATATTTTATTTTCATACATATGGCCAAATCCTAAAAAATTTCCAAGCATATTTTCATTAAAAAATTGCATCTTTGTCATGTTTTAAAAATCCAAAAATGGATATTATAACCAATTTATAATCATCCATTAAGGTTTGGCTAAAATATCAAAAACCTTTTTCCAATCTTTTGTTTTTAGGATCCAGGTATAGACTTTAATATTTATGGGGTGTAAAATTACACGATAAAGTACACCTCAGGTATTAAAATACAAAGTATAAATAAATACGATGCTAAAATTCGGACTTTAGAATGACGAGGATTAAACCCGATGAGGTAGAGGCTCTTTCATGAAGAGAGATCTATCATAAACCTTAGAAAATACCAATGAATAGAAACCCGACCTAGAAAAACAATCAAACAACAATGCAGCTTACCTTAGGTAGGGTGCACTGGGGATGATGCGTTTTCCCCTTGCACAAGGAGTCCCTTAGTCAGACTCTCACAGACCATAGGTTCCTAGTGACCATAATACTAGGTGGTGACTCCTGAATATTAATCATAATTTTGTGATTAAATTCAAAAACCTTTCTAACACAACATCTCATAAGAACGCACGATAAAAGCATCCGCCGTCACCGACAACATCGTGGCGCGACCCTAATACAAGGGCTAGAAAGTGCACTATGCAAAAGAAAAGAGGTAGGATTTGTAAAGAAAAAATGATCTTTGTGAAAAACTAAGAATTTTTTTTTTGAAGTGGTATAGTTGTACTAGGCAACTTGTCTATTGGTAAATTTCAAAAAAAAAATTAAAATGGTCAAATTGTCATAGGTGACCTGCCCAGATGAAGAATACAAAGGTTTTTACAAATGATCTCATTGTAATGGGCGACCTGTCCATATGAAAAATAAAAGGATTTTTTTTAAAATAGTCTCATTATAATAGGTGACCTGCCCATGTGAAAAATCCAATTTACCTGGCAAAAGAATTTGGTCAGATATGTCTTGAAGGGATTACAAGATAAGGTTTGAAGGTTTACTATCTAGGAGATGAGAGCTTAAATGGAAAAGAGATAGGATTTAAAGGCGCATTAAGAGATGAGAGCTCAAATAAGCACTTAAAGGGAAAAGAGATAAAGCTCGAAGGCACACTATCTGAGAGTTGAAGGCTTAAAGATGCTTTAAAAAGAAAAGGATAGGGCATGAAGGCGCACTATCTAAGAGATGAGGGCTCAAAGGAGTGCTCAAAGGAGTGTTCAAAAGAGATTTGTTGGTAAAACATTAGTTTGTCAAAGATCAAGTATAATGTTGTATAATCAATATGTATTTATACTTACCTAAAAAATATAGGTCCCTTTTCTTCATGGACTTTTTTCCTTTTAAAAAGTTTAAGTCTCTATAGGCAAGTTTTCATGGCTTTTTTGCTTTTGCTTACTTGAGTCACAATTTGTGATATTGATATCTGTGAATGACATGATATCAGCATACTATTTTGCCTACAAACCTTTATCACAAAGATCGCTAACTCTGCCCTATATTTTCTGTTTTTTTAGAAAAGGAATCATGGAGCCAGCCCTGTTACGTGTTTTTTTATTGCCTCCCAACCTAATCATGCCCTCAAATGTTCAATTCTAGTTTTCTTTGGGGATGAGGTTGTGTGAAAGAAGATTTGATTATTTACAAAGAGGTATTTTATGGAGAATACTTGGAATTACAAAGTTATTCCAAACACAGAAACCATTTTGATGTCAATTTTAAGCAAACGTGTTCTGAAAAAAAATCAAGTGATTCCTATAGGCATGTTTGAAAGTTTTTGTAAAAATGTGAAGTGATTTTTTATTTTGTGTTTGGTTAATAGGGTTTTAATTTGAGGATTTCAGAAAACACGTCTTCAAAGCATTCATTTTATTTGTATGAATAATGGAGCTTGTTTCACATGAAACAACATTGCCTGCCGATCAGGATTGCCTATCTTTGAATAAAAAGGGCTTGATTAGACACGTAACATAAGTTTTGGCTTTTGGTTATGAAGAAAAATAATATTTATAAGTTCAAAGGGTGTTTAAAGGATTTCAAGATTAACAATCATTAGTGCTTGTTTCCAGACCTTTTTTTCCATAAATTTCTAGACCTTGCAAATGGGTTCATCATGCCCTCTAGTGTCGAGCTTGGGCTTTTTATTTGTTTTCTTCATTTGATTTTGAGCATTATCATCATATTAGCTTTTTTTTGTATGCTCAAACCTTCTAGACTCTTTGGATTCTTTCATTCTCCCAGCTTTGTATGAACATATTTAATCATTGAGGATTTTTGCATATTTCTCGCACTTACCCCCAGTGTGGGGTGTGATTTTAGCCTGGGTTATTTTTTTAAGAAAAACTTACTAGGTTCAATGGGAACTGCAAAAGGTGTATTTTAGTCTTCTGAAAGGATTTATAGAAAATGGTCTTTTCTCATTTCAAACACATGCATTTAGGATCGGTAAGCTTTGCTTTTTTCATGTGATCGTACGAAATGGTTTCTCATTATTCATTCAGCTAAAACTTAACATTGAAGTCATCTCATGTTGTTTGGGTTGTTTTCATTTTTTTCTAGGTGTTTAGTCACCTTTCTAGGAGATCACTTAAATTTCTAGAACATGTCTGCTAGAACAAACACCAATTTGATTTCTATTTTTGTACTAAAACTTTGATTTTTCTAGAAACCTTTAAGAAAACATGAGATCATGCATAGTTTTTGAAGAAATGGGAAACACACCAAAGAATTCTTGGTATGGTGAGTTTGTGAATAGATGGAACTTTCAGGATTCCTCAAAGTGTAAGAATGAAGACGATCATGAACATAAGAAAATGCATGATATCATTAAAAAGAAGGGCCTATTTAACAGAAAAAATCTTGTGACATTATGAACCAAATTGCCAACAAGACTAAAATAGGTTAAACATGACAAAGTCAAAACACTTTTGCATACATGATTAAATAAAGGCAATTACTTTTTGAACACAATAGGAGCAGGTTCCATCTTCTAATTCTACTACACCTTTCTTTCGGCCAGCCTCCTTACGAAAGCTATTGCAGGGATCTCATCTATGATGTGGAAAGAAACTAAGTGTTTATTCGAGTAAGCTAGTGATGCAGGCCTTGTTAACCTGTAAAGACTCCAATCCTTCTTAGAAATGAGCATCATGGTGGGCACGCTCTCCACCATAATGGTTGGAATTTGAGCAAGTAGACCATGTGATGTTTACCTTATCAGGCAACGCGTTGTTTGATTTTTTTTTCAAGAAAAATTGGGACAAATGACATGTCATCCGCTCCAGTTGCAAACAAAAAAAGTTTAAAGGTCCAATCATGTGAGCCTTGACAAAATAAGCCAAGCGAGCTGGCTTGACCTTTGCTCTTTTTTTTTCTATTTCTTTTTTAAAATTAATTATTCTTTTTTATGATTTTTTCTCTAATCTTTTTTAATTTATATTTAAATTAGTACCCCTTCTCTCTTTTATTTTGTTTGGAAAGCCTCTTTTAAATGACAATTATTTTTTTAATTATGCATTTAAATTTGAAAAAAGTTTCTGATTCAAAATAAAAAGAAAATTATTTTCAGATAATATTTCTAATATATGCAGTTTTGCATGATGTCTTTCCCCCTTTTAATTTTTTTTTGATCAATTTACTTTGTGTCTCCACTTCTATTATCATTTGCTTAAATAAATAAATTATTTAATAAATAAATTTAGCAAACACAATTGGATAAATGTCTCGTCTTTCAAGATTAAATATCTTGATCTATACATGTCTCTTGATTTTTGAAGTTTTATTTTTAGGTATCGTTGATGATTTTTTATTTATTCATTCGCACACATAGTTCGTGATTTATTTAATTACATGTAATCATAAAAAAAATTATTTGAACTTAGATTTTTTAAGGTACAAAAATGCGTTGAAAAAACCTTCATATATAATTTTTTTATAGGAAATAAGAATATTTAACCCACAGCGAAGCGCGGGTCACATAACTAGTTTTTCACTATTGGTTGTTGGAACACTTTAAATCATAGATATAAAACCTGGCCCAACCCGACGAGTCAACCCAGGATCCGGGGCGTTGGTCGGGTTTCAAATGGTCAAAACTCGAGCTTGCAATTAGCCCGATCAAACCTGAGTGACACGGCTTTTTTTATATTTTTTAAAAAACTCAAAAAATATAAAATTAATTTGTGAATACTTGGCCTCACATATTTTTATATAGTCTACATCCCTATGAAATGTTCTTAACTTTTCCATGTGAGATAATTATATTTATGAAATATTTCTTAACTTTTACATGTGGGATAACTATATTTATAGCCTATATCCACACGAAATGCTTCTTAACTTTTGCACGTGGGATAACTATATATATATATATAGCTTTCATTTACATGAAATGTTGTTGAACATTTTTATGTAGGATAACTTTATATATACTCTCTATTCAAATGGATTTTTTTTGAATTTTTCTTTATGGAATAACTATATATATAGACCACACACACATGAAATGTTTCTTAACTTTTCCATGTGAGATAGTTATATATAGCATATATCCACATGAAATATTTCTTAACTTTTTCATGTGCGATATTAAAACCTTGATTTTTTTTACTTTTTCCAGGTTAACCTAGGTCAATCCGTGTGACCCAGCCCCTTAACCGAGTCAACTTCAGGCTGGGTTTAATAACTTTGTTGTAAATAGTTCTTAAGATTGTTGTTTCTCTTTACTCTAATGATTTGGTTTTTACAAAACATAAAATATGCATATAAATCAATAACGAAAAGAAAAATTAATTTACAGTATCTGCTGACAAAAAATAAACTTGAAAAAATAGATTGATGTAAGGATCAATCATTTAGCCTTAAAATAATTTATTGCTTGCTCTCTCTGATGGTGACAGTGTGATTGCAATATCTTACTGGTGAACCATATATTATATGGTACTCTCTAAAACTTTTTGACCGAAAGAATGTAAAAGAGTTTTAGAAAAATTTAAAAAAAAATCATTATCAAAACCATCTTAGAATTGTTTTTTTTTATGAACATAGTTAATTTTCAATTTTCAAGTACCTTTTAAAATAAAAAATATATATATATAAACTTGCACAACTTCATTTTAAATAGAGTTTAAAGGTACATAATTTTTCATTCATACCCTAACAATTACAATGGTCGCATCTACAGATAGGATAAAAAGCAATATTTTGTATTGTTTATCGAAACAAATACGAGAGAAGTAAAGTCATTTTTCATGATTTATTTTAGATTCTTCATGAATGGTTTGTTTCTAATCAAATTGGAAAGTATACCTAGAAAACTGTTATTATAATGCCATCTAGTCATATCTTGAAATGAATATTTTGCCTAGGAAATCAATAGGACTGCATATTTTACTGATATAGTATTTTATTATAGTTTTATTTTAATTTTATATTTTCATGAAAGTATAAACTAGATATTCATTTTTTTTGCTTCCAAAATATTTTTTATTTACCTCTGAATTACTTGAGTTTTATTTTCTTTCTTAATCTTATTTCAAATTGCAGGCACAACAGATGAGCCTTCTCTAAATTCTTAAATCTAAGGATATCATGATTGAGTAAAACCTCAATTCCGGATCTAAAACTCTCGACACACACACACTAAAATCTTACATCTATAAATTCAAAAAATAATCAAAATAAAAGGATTAAAATACAACAATCAAATTACAAAGTAATGATTTAAATGTTTAATTTATTTTTGTTCCTTTTATTTTTAATTCTTTCACAGGAATTAATTATGATATAACTATATAATAATAAAGTTTTAGTTTTTATTTTTAAATAGTAAGATCCAAAATCTAACTTGCAGCTTCAGCTTCATTTCTCTGTGTATCAAGCAAAACTCTACCCTGTTGTTGTGATATTTATGATGCTGTAGACTCTTAATACAGTTATAATATCTGGTATGTTTCGAGGCTTGGATCGTGAGTAAAACATGTTAATTTAAGTTTATCCAATTACTTTAATTTTTTCTTTAAAAATCAAAATGTTGTTATTTAAATAAAAACAATTTTTTTTTCTGATCCTACCTAACTCGAGCCTGAATTGACGGGTTACAAGGCTGAGAAGTTTTTTTTTTTTATGCAAACACGTCCCCTTTTTAATCAAACCACAATATTTTTGTACAAATTTCACAGAAAGCTAAGGGCACACTGCGTAATTCACACGCTGTTTCCCTCATCCGTTCAGTAAGGCATCAACCCACTAAGCAAAGATCATGAAAGGATTCTTTTTATTGGTAACAAAAAAAAACTCTTAGTCTGTTAGCTGTGAGCTACCACTTGAGTAGGCATTACAAATGCCTCCATTGATGATTCAAAAAAGAAGAAGAAAAGCTGAATTGCGGCCTTATCAGTCTGCAGCGACGGAATGGCTTTTCCAGCCCAAGATGACAACAAAAAAAGGCCGAGACACGAGACAGAAGCAGAGAAGAGCAGAAAAGCATTCCAACAGCTGCAAAATAACATGAAGATCCAGTTAAGAAAATTCACCAAACAAGTTTTACAATCAGAATCACTCCCACAAATTGCCAAATCGTCTCAAGTCTCAACAGTAGATATGATGGCATCGTTTCACTTTTGGAGCCACAGTGAGTGACAAGGGGGTCCTCGAAATTTTGAATACACATCTTAAGGATGCAATAATAAACCACCACTGCTCAACCAACACGCCTTTGAAGTACGCGTGCAGTTCTGGGCCATTGGCTTTAACAAGATCACAAATGACTAAGATTAACACACCAGGAAAAGAAATCTATAAGAAGCTACTCTTTCCACTTTTCTCGTTTTCCAATATACGGACTAATCTCAGAACGGGTGTTTTGTTCTTCGATGGAGAACAAATTATACAGGAATTGGCTATTATTTATACAGCAAAAAGAAATCAAGAGATATTGAAACAAGTAAATTATTCACCTGATTGGTAAAAACCAATTGAGTGAAGATACAAACCTACATATACGTCAAGTTAATCTCCTCAGTGCCACTGGTGAGAACAAGAGAGTTGATCAAATTCATCCCCACCTATTCATCATCTTCTGAATCTGCAATTGTATGAAGAGAGGTTAATAGCTCCAAGTCAAGATGATAAATACACAAGTCAAGATATATGAAGTGAAGCGAGATAATGAACTGATAATGCATTTGAATGTTCCTGATAGTATGTACTAGGGACTGTTCAAGAACTCATCATATTGTTGGAATAAGGTGATGCCTAAGGCAGCGTCTTTAAAGTAAAGTTTTAACAACTTCCACCTTCAGCCTCTATGCTCAAAGCAGCAGAAGTAAAAAAAGGTGAGGACGAGGGGATTCTAAGACTCTGAAGGCAACCAAAGACATATAGGCTGACCTTCTCATTCTGCTTTGAAATTTTCCGTTCATGATCCAAATTCAGTGGTAAAATTAAAAGAGTAGAAGGCTTACCAGATCTTATATCTTCTCCTACTCTTCCTCTGTTTCTCAGCTGTCTCATTATCATTGAGTATATCAGGATCCACCAGTAGATGTGGAAAACAAGTAACATCAGCAACATTGTATTGAAGACATAGTACAGTAATTTGTCGTAGGCTAGTGATAAATCCAAAAACGCCACCAATTCATAGCTGAGAAATACCATCCGTATAGTGGATAAGAAAAAAGGAGCCAAAATTAATGAAATTAAGTCATCTACCACGAGGACAAACCTTGTTGCTTTGATAATCCAAAAGGGAAAGAATACTAGTCGTAGTATGACCCATGAGATGGCAAACAGCCCAAATAAAATGCTTGCACTAAGCTCCTTGCCAGAATATTTGAAAACTTTAGCAGCTTCTAAGAATACATCACTTGCATCATGCACAGCGCAGATAATCGTTCCTATCCGGAAAAAACTGAATGGCAAAGTTTAGAGCTTAATTTCTCATTGGATGTCTCCAAATAAAATATTACTTAAAACACTATTAATAGCTACTCTTGTACAGAAATCAAAAGAGGGGCACAAGAGTAGAACTATAAAGAGCTCAGTTCTTCTTGCATAGAACTACTCTCACAAGCTTTGCCATCTCAATCTAAATATACTTGTAAAAGACTAGCAATAAGGAAAAAGGAAGAAAGATCTAGAACAACTGGATGCACTTGATAATAATGGAAGGTTTAATTGAGCTCAACCTGGAACATTTTCGTGTACAGATATCAATAGAGGGGCACAGATTTCAAGCTCTTAACAGCTCGGTCTTGCATACAACTTCTCTAACCAGTTTTGGCATCTCAATCTAAATAGGCTTGCAAAAAGTCTAATAATAAAAAGGAGGAAGAAGGAGACCAGGAGAATCTGCTAAACCTAAAGAAGACTCCATTCAGTATTAATGAACCATCAGCTAATGAGTTGGTTGCAAATTATAGTAACTAGCATTCAACTCTAGGAAAATACGATAGATTTTATCATCCATGCAGCTAATCTTCTTTTCATGTTGCGAAGCTGTTGTTTCCTATGGAAAACCAAAACTGATTATGGATACCAAATATTAGCAAAAATCATCCCCCTCCACTGTAATAAAAATTAAATGTCAAAGATCACAACATCATTGAATTAGTGAGGTACCCATGCTCAGGAGAGTTAATCTGAGAGCAACCACAGGTCAATCTCATACCTCAACATGAACAAAAGCCTGGGAAATGCATCTTATATAATTTGCAAGAAAACAGCTTAAGATAGCATCATTGATAGGTCCAGCTGATTTTGAAATGTTTCAACTGACATTAACTATCAGAGTAAACATATATAAAACAGCTTCAGAGGCATGTCCAAACTTGTGCCGTATCAAAAATTAAAATACAGGAGACAATGGCAAATGGGGGACCATAAAGAAGCAACAAGATGAGATTCTCAACAGATTAGAGACAATGATGAAACTGGGAAAGAATTTGCGTGTATGTTATGTACTGCTGCCTCACAACTCAAGAGTACCAAAGCAAAGACTGAATTATTACCTTGTACTGTATGAGTATCCAATCAGTATAACTGTAATTACATGATGAGACATCATCACAGAAAAATCTTTCCTTCTAGTTTCCCAAATAAGGAGGGCAGCAATACTGTATATGTAGAATCCACATTGGCACATGTAGAAAAGCATTATTGGAAACCTGAAATAAAAATCGTTCACGGCAATCAAAAAAACTAATTCCCCCTGATGTGGCCCACTTAGAAGTAACCCTAAAATAAGAAGTCTCTTATGCAAGCACAAGTATCAAGGAAAACTTGATATTCCATGCCAGAAAATGCATATCTGCCATCCTTACCATGTCAATTATGCATAACAATATAAGCAACTATCATCACCAGCTGCAAAAAGTCATTGCATATTAATCACTCACCCCAATTCTTGATGTGGCCAGCCTCTGAAGTACTCTTTTGTATCTCTGAACCATGGTTCGTTGCAGGTAATTTTTAGAACACATATTTCAACAGTAGCATAGTATGTCAGCTTCCACATAGATTCTGAGCATTTTACAATCGTTGCCTCATCAATCCTTGATGAAATAGCTTTGGCTTTACTATACAACAACCAAATGGCCAGCTTCTGAGAAATGAGAAGAATTTATTAGAATCCTATGTATAAAGGGACCGAGTACCCATGTATATATTTGTCTATGCAAAGAGTCACAGCAGACAAGAAACAGAGCAAGAACTATGATAAAATGGTTATACTGGGCACAGATATCTATCCTGTATTATCAGAAAAATAAACAATCATTATTACTATTAGCATAAGTTAGAGACTTCTGCCCCAGCATATCCATGGCCTTTTCACACAATAATTCTAACCTCTCACAGTCAGCCAAGGTCACTTGCAAATAAGAATTTCTTCAGAACTGTAAGCAACTCCTTAGTACAAAATCAAACATTGCAACAGCCTTAACTGCATAGCTCAATGTGTTTCTAATAGAGGAAATAAAAATCCATACTGTTTTACATTTTAAAGCCTTAATAATGATCCTCCAAAAGAACAAACCTTAAAAGTTTTTATTCTTTTCAAGCATTGCAGCAACTCATTAAGTCAAGCACTATCATAAAAGATTAATGCATGTTGATTTCATAACTAATCTTTTTCCAGAAAAAAAGCAAGGAAATGAAAATCAAACGAGATCTATGTTCATAGAGCTGTCCTCTAATGAAATGAAAAAGAAAGGGAGAGATGATAGAAATCTCCAAGGATATCCTCCTAAAAAACTGAGCGGATAGAGGAAATGGGAGAAATAACACACAACGCACCAATTTCTGAAGCTGCACTGATACGTTATAGGATGGATAAAAAATCCAACCCCAAATTGGCTCAAACATAAGCACTCTCCAGCAATTTCACCATAAACAAGAATGTACTACGATGCACCATAACTGTTGCAATTGAAAATCATACGTAAACCATGTGGCAGTGATTTGGCAGCAACTCCTATAGCTAAAAGCAACTGCAAGAACGATAATTCCATCCGGGCATAACAAAATGACAAGTAGCCATTCTGAATGGCATACCTGAGGGTCGATCTCCTTTTATATGTTCTTAGCCTACGATATCCCACGGATTTAGAACTGCTCATGATCAAAGTAAGTTCAAGCTACTACTCAAACAAAACACGCAAAAAAAAAAAAAAAAAAAAAAGAAAAGAAGGTAAGAGCTACCGCGATTTACTTCTTTTTCCGAGAAAATCAATCCAAACACACTTTATTTTTCAGAACAATTTTGACAAATTATCAACAAATAATTTCAATTAAAGTGAAAATTACTTAGAATCGAAAACCTGTGCTTCATTTTTAGCTTAATTTAAACTCATTCTTCATACACCAAGCTCAGATTCCAATAAAAATCCTCAAATCAAAACTAATTCAAAAATAGATTATCCTAAACAGGCAAACAAAAAAATAAAAAAAAAGAAGCAAAAAATAACTAATTGAAAAAGAGATGCAAAGAAGACTTACTCGAAAAATGAATCTGTCTAATACGAAGCGAGCAAGGAAGAAACCAAAAGCGAAATAAATGGGAAGAAGGAAATGCGAGGGGTTTGCAGAGCCATTGAAGGTCAAGATCGGGTCCATGCGAGAGATCTCCAACCAAGATTGTAGAGTTAAGCATCAATTACTGCCATCAATCCTCTCTTAATAATCCTAATTAAGAGCAAAACACCTCTACCATTACACGCATTTTACTAATTTTAGTAAGAAAGAAAGAAATTGTTTTTTCCTTTTTTTCTTTTTGGGATTTTTATGCGGTGAAAAAAATAGGAGGCTAGGGACAATCGGATCTTATTGTGTGTCCGTGATGAGAGAGGGTAACATCAGACTAGTCCCTAATCTATGCAGAAGCTGTTAATTATACCCCAACCCCCCAACTTATTTTTTTATACGCGGTGTATCAGAAATTCTCAATCAAGGCTCCTCTAAAAATTCACTAACTAACTAATATTCTAAAACGTGTGAGATAAGTTATGTAGTTTTTTCTATACAATTTTTTTTTTCATTCCTTTTAATTTTTTTTAACATTATTTTTTTTTAAAAAAAATTATCTTTATCAATTTTATTTTTTTATTATTAAACTGATTGAGAATTTAATTTTATAATTTTTTTCTTTAAAACATTGTCGATTGCTACAGTATTTTCCCACGTGGTTTTTGTTTTGTTACAGTTTTTTCACGTGTTTTTTTCTAAAATTATCTTTGTTGAATTTACTTTTTTAATATTGAAATGGTTAAAAATTTAGTTTTGTAGTTTTTTTATTTAAAACATTATAGATTGGTACAGTGTTTCCCTACATGGTTTTTATACTTTTTATGATTTTTTTAAAATTATATTTGTGGATTTTATTTTTTTAATATTGAATTAGTTGAGAATTACAACTGTAACTTTGCTCATAAAACATTGTGAATTGTTATAGTGTTTTCCTATATGGATGTTTTTTCTTTTGTTTTTTTATATTATATTTTCAAAATGGTCTTTGTTGCTTCTATTTTTTTAATATTAAGTTGTTTAAAAATTAAGTTTTGTATTTTCTTCTTTAAAACACTATGGATTGCTACAGTCATTTTCCACATAGTTTTTTTTGTTATGATTTTGTTTAAAATTATCTATCAATTTTATTTTTTTAATATTGAGTTGGTTGAGAATTACAACTGTATATTTTCTCACAAAACACTATAGATTGCTACAGTGTTTCCGTATATTATTTTTTCTTTTATTTTTTTATGTTTTTTTAAATTATCTTTATAGTTTTTTTTTTTTTTGCAAATATTATAGATTATAAGAGTGTTTTTTCGTATAATTTTTTTCATGATTTTTTTTTATAAGTAGACGCCAATGCATAAATATGCTACAATTCCGCAGCAGCGGACGGACGGACGGACATGGCATCTAGTCTTTTCTATCCAAAGTGACTATTCCACGTAAGAAAATGCTCGCACATTTTGAAGAAGCTTGACATCTTATGTTGAAAATTCGAAGGGGTGGGTGGCTGATGGGGACTGGGCACTCTTAATTTTAGAGCAGCATTGCCTCGAATGAGGGGTTCAGCAGCTGCAAGTGGTGTCGAAAGATCCACGTGTTAGCGCTCCGACTGACTGAGTGAATCCTTGACGGGAGAGGTGCTTTCCTCGTGAGCTGGTTTGTTTTTGGTTCCGTTATTTTATATTTCCCAACTGCTAGCGTTTTCCCCGGCAACCAAAAAACAAACACCATAACCGAACCTGCCAGCTGTAAAGGTTTCAAATCCTCGCACGTGCGCTTTAGCTCTACATTTTGCAACTTATAGTGTTCTTTAGCGAACATTCAACCTTTAATGACTATTAGAGGACATTATTTTTTTAATGTGTATATTGAATCTCTCGATGAAATACAAAAGGCAAAGCCATTGGACAATCCTCCCATGTGTGATATTTGGATTGAGGCCAAAATGCACGGTAATGTGCCAGAAATAATTCAAGTATTTTAGGAATATTCGCATGGATATTTTTAGAATACTATGAGTTATTTTCTAATATAATTTTATTAAATTTTAACAGAGTTTCCTCTATATTAAATTTAATTATTTATTTGTTACATGATTACATCATATAATTAAACAAATCTGTTGCCATCCTAATCAATGCAATGAGACGAATTACCTGAAAATTTATTACATAATTTTATTAGGTAAAATCTGCGTTACAATCAATGATGATTTATTTCTATGGCCTGCACATGTATATACTCAAGTATTCTTATAATCCTTTTTCTTCAATACCATTCATAACAAAAACTTCAAGCATGACATAATCCATCATTAATTCATTTCTCCATCTATTTTATCACTAAATTATCTAAATTCTTTAAATTGCTCAACACTTCGTGTACTAACCCGTCATTCTAGAATTTAAGTTTTTTTAATTGCTTGTTCAACGAGATTTTTAATCTCGTATCTAAGTTACAAATCTCATTATTTAAAAAATTAGTTTTCTCAATTTGCCCAATAGTAAAAGGACTAATCCTATTAACCAGAGATTTATCTCCTCATTTCACCTAGTAAACAAAACATCAATCTCATTAACCAAGGATTAGTTTCTTCATTCGTCTAGTAACCAGGGCACTAATCCTATTAACTAGGAATTAATTTCTAAATCCACCTAGTAAGCAAGACACTGATCCTATTAACAAGGGATTACTTTCAACAATTCACTACTCATATCTTTTTTTTATTTAACAATTCATTAATGATCAAATCACTAATAAATTTTTAGAAAGTGACGGGCACCTACCTGATGCTTGTGCAAGTAACGTAGTCTTTTGTGATAGTCTTATCTAGAATTAGTCTCCTGTACCATTAAAATTAATAAATCATCAATCGTTCATTTACCATAAGTATCAACTTCATCCTTCATATAAAATTTAATTTTTCATTTATTCACATTAATATGTCGTTATTGTCATTTATGTTGTTTATAATTGTTTTTTTTTTCATTCAAATTTCCAATTAAAAATCAACATAACTCAATACTATTTACGTATCTCTTAATTTAACCAAATTTAATATTCAAACATATGCTTAGTTGAATTCCTTATCCATAAAGGGAGTGAAATTTCCTCTTTGATTCTTTACGTTTTTATTTTTTTTTCTAAAAACCTAGAACAAGTCAACCAATCCAAGTAACATATCCGTTCTCCTCTATTTTTTTGTTTAGAACTCTAATTTTTTCCCTTCCATTTACGTTTATATACATGCCATTTAACACAATTTTAATCAATTACATTAATTCTTCAAATTTTATTTCATACTTATAAATATTATTCAATCACAAATTACATCATTACAACAATTCACATCACAAATCCTCAACTTCACATAATATTAACAATTGCATTTCTTTACCAGAGTATAAAATTTCTCTTATTGTTACTCGGGTTAAAATCTTATCCGAGTTTAACAAAATAATTTTCTTGTATAAAATAATATTATTTTTATTATTTTATTTTATTTTATTCTTGTATATTTAATTTTATTTTTTAAAATTAAAATAATATTATTTTAAATTGAATCTAAAAACTTGAATCGTGTTTGATAATCATGTTTGCAAATAAACTAGGACCCTGCTCAATCACGTTGTGTTTCACTATGGAAATGATTTTTAATTCGAGAGAGAGAGAGAGAGAAATGTTATCTTATAAAAAGCATGTAAAAATTAATTTAAAAAGAAACATGCATCTCTCTCTCTCTCTCTCTCTCTCTCTAATCAGCTAAAAAGTGTTTTAACTTATAAATCACAGGAAAGTCAAACAAATCCTAAGTTATTGTTTGTCAACGTGGCTGCATCGTATTTTTTTTAAATTAATTTATTTTTAATGTTTTTAAATTATTTTGATATATAATATTAATAAAAAATTATTTTAATATATTTTTAAATAAAAAATACTTTAAAAAACAAATTATACTATAATTTCAAAATTGACATCCATGGAGTTCATAATAACAGATGAAAACCCAAAAAAATAAAAAAAATAAAAACTCAAATGATCAGTACAAAACCCAAAGGACCTGTCACTACAAAGCCCATATGCGTGGGCTCGGGAGCTTAGGCTTTTTTTATTTTATTAGTTTTTGTTGTCTGCACCTCCTTCTTCTTCATCTTCTTCTTCTTTTTTGAAGAAAAAGAGGGATAGATGATTGTCTCCTCAAAATTAGTAAAACACTCTCCCTCGTCTGGAGCCGTAACCTTCTTATTACTCTCACGTGTTAACCACTAAATCATGACACCAAGTTTGTTAGCTAAACGATTAAAAAAAAAAAAAAATCAAATCGGTTCATTGTTTGTATAAACAGAGAAACTGACCCAGATCTTTTAGCTGCATTGATAATTATTAGTTCTGGTAATAAGAACATCAAGCTATTAAAATGCGAGAATCATTCATTAATTCAATTTACACAGGCCATAGATTGACAATGGGGTAATTGGGACAATTCCCATAAAGACTCTTCCTCACGAGAAGCAGCATGAGAAATATTAGGGTAAAATATCTAGTAGTTAAGAGATAGGGACCCCATGTAAAAACTAGAGGGTTGGGTTAGGAGGGTAGAAAATTCTGTGAATGAGAGAAGGCATCTTGAACTTAAGGGTACGTTATCTCCAAAATCTGGCCGGGAGTCCTTGCTGGGGCACCGGAAATGGGCCATATTGAATCCCGTTTTGTGATCCCACCACTTCCCACCTGCAAAAAAGAATTTTATCAATTTTGCTCACAAGATCTCAGATTTCAGCGAGCTAACTGGCCACCAAGAGACGACCAAACTTGGCAATAAAATGGGATTTTGTCTGTCCATGAAACTGTACCTGAATTTGGTCACTATATGATGGATCAAGATGAGTATCTCCAGCTTGGCGATCTCATTGCCAGGGCAAGCATGCACGCCATTTCCAAATGGCATGAAAGTGTTGGGTTTTGGAGCAACCTGCATCCACCGGCAACCAAGACAAAAGAAAGTAAAATTTGCTTACAGCTAATTTTTAATGAAGATTTCTTTCTTATTTTGTTTTTATATATCACATACCTCAAACCTTGACGGGTCAAAGATGTGAGGATCAGGAAAGAATTCTGGATTGTGATGAATGTTCCTGAACATTGGCAGCACCTTCCAGCCCTTTGGTATTAGGTATCCTATATATAGCAGTAACAAATTCTCTGTTATATAAGAATATAGCTTTTAAATACCATTATCATCACAGAGAAGTTCTTGCTCGAGTCCTCACCATTGTATTCAACATCAACCACTGCTTCCCTGAATGTGAAAGATATGATGCTCGCCATCCTCAAGCTCTCTAATATAACCTGTAGATTCCATATAATTACTCATAATTTCTTTCTTAATTAAGCAAACTTCAGCGATAAGAATATCTTGAATGCAAAAAGTATTAATTACCCTATATGTAAGTGGCATGTTTCTTGTCTGTGCCCATGTTAGAGGCTTCTTTCCTCTTCCATTCGCTTCATATATCTCCATTTGTTCTGCCTGGAATGCATTCACAGTTACTCGATTTATTTCAAGAACTAACTTACAAACAATAAATGAGATTTTTCTACGGATTTCTCACCTTAACAGCTTCTAGGAGCTTCTGGTCATCATGGAGGTATTTCAGAATCCATGTCAGAACACTAGCTGTTGTGTCCTGGGCAGCAAAAAGTACTCCTATAATGTTGTCAGCAATTTGATCTTCAGTTAAAATCTCACCCTTCTCATTTTTGAAGTTCAGAAGATGGCCCAGGAAATCCTTCTCTAGTAGTCTTTTCTCTTTTCTCTCACAAATTATCTCACTTAATATCTGATTAAGCCTTTTCCTTGCCTTTGATAACCATAAAGAAATAAAAAGAAGTCAGATTCAAATTCTTATGCGGCTACTATTGACATATATGGATGGATGGTGGACAGGACATTTCTTACCAAAAGAGCTTTGTGGTAAGCAGTTCCTGGAATTTTTGTTGGAAATGAATTGTAACCCTTATCTACTATGTGGTAGTTGTCACTCAGCATCTCTCTATGGTTGCTGTCCAGGTGACCAAAGATAGAAAGAATGCCGACATCAAAAGAAAACTGTGCGGAGGACCAAAGGAAAAGGAAAAAAAATCACTAACCAGAGAATCCTAATGTAAACATAAATTTGAGGACCCAGTGATCAGAAACTCAAAGAAGAACACAACAACAAAATTCTAATTAGGAACCAATCCAATGCAGTAAAAGGGAGGAGGAATGAGACCATAAGATCACAACCCCATTTTCTTAAATAATAGGCAAGTCAAAACTGCATTTAAGTAGCTTGAGCCTTACATATGTACGCTAAAGAGCTAGTCATAAGCTAAGTACTCTATTTTGTTTGGTTAAGAAATAATATTTTATTTACTTGTGAAAAAAATATTAGTTTACTTTTTTTGGAGCAAACCTTCTTCATTTCATGATACGTGCTGATGATATGCCCACTGGACCATGATTCCAAGGCAGAGATGGCTACGGATTCCATACTGGGAATTAGTTTCCGGATCTTGTCTGGGGATAAAGAACTCTGAACCAACTTCCTTAGAAGACTGTGGTAATCTCCTTGGTGAAAAAAGAGAGCTGAAGGGCCGATCATCTTCTCTTTGCTTTTGGGGTATGTAGGCTTGAACAGGTGAGCATGAGTCACCAGCACAAATCTTGCACCCTCAGGGCTAGCTAGCATAACACAAGGACAGCCAAGTATGTGGCTCTTGAATACTTCTCCATGCCTGAAAAAAGAAAAGAAAAATAACAAGACTGGCTTTGCAGAAGTTCAAATCCATGCAAAGGGGAATCCTGAGAAAGGAAATTAAGTTCATATGGTAATTACTAGAACCTTTTTTGCTTTGTAGCAAAGAAGACATTTGGGTCTTGAGTATAAAGTTGAAGAGTTTCGCCTACATATGGCCATCCCATTGAACCTGGAGGGAGCTTAGCTCTTTGTTTAGGTATCCTATTCTTCTTCTTCAAGAAAGGATAAGAAAGAAGACTGGAGAGGAAGAAGCATACGTAAGCTAGAATTGAAGCAATCTCCATGCAAATGTACCTCTCTCTCCTAAAATTAAAGAAAAAAAGTAGCCTCTTCCTCTGTTTCTCTCTGTGTGTTGGATGCTGCTAGGTTGGTTGAGAATGTTATGTGATCGATGCGAGTGGTAGTGATTATATAGAGGAAGGGGGAAGTTGATGGAGACAAAACAGCAGTGTTGGTGGGAGATTTTGGCAACTTGTTATTAAGGGATTGGCCAGATTAGTTTGTTAAGATTTATACTTATCGCAGGTTGCAGTATCAGCATCGAACAAGTTACTATTGACTTTGTCTTAGTTTACCAGAAATTAATCATTCCATGGACATATTAGGAATACTAAATGGCCTGATCTTGATCGTCCAGGACCAGAAGCGGCTGCTTTTTTTGTTGGCTCACAGTTAAAGTTTCCTGTTTAATTAGAACGACAAAATTGAATAGCTAAACCTAGGTTTTTTTTTTTATTTAAAAAAAAAGGGGAAATCTTGTTTCTTGAATTAAGGCGCATTATGATAAACTAGATCAATCTGAGCCATGCCTAAGAAAGAATCATTCGACTTGAAAGTCACGCATTAAGTTATCTTAAAATCTAATTTAATTATAAAAGTCCGGTATAATCTTAATTGCTTGGTTAAAAAATAGTCCAACAACTCTAATTTTGCTCGTGCATAAGATTTAGAAAAACAAATAGCTTGAAGGATTCAATTCTTCACAAGGAGTTTGGTTTCTACTCGATACTTTACCCGTGTTTTGTTACGAGTTAAATATCTTTTTTCAACATGATTTTATAGTAAAAAATAATTTAAGTAAAAATAAAAAAATTTATATATACATGTAATCAAATAAATTAAGAATTGTGTGTTAATAAAAAAATCATAAACCATAAATAAAAACAAAAATAAAAAAATTAACAGATAGATGTACATCAAGATATTTAATCTCGTAGACCGAGATATTTATCCAATTGTGTTTTCTAAATTTGTTTATAAAAATAATTTTTTTATTCACGCAAAAAAAAATAAAAATAGAAACATAAATTAAATTGATTGAATACAATAAAAGAGAAAAAAAAATACTTTGTAAGGCTGCACATTTTAGAAATATTATTCGAAAATAATTTATTTTATTTTTAAAATTAAATTTCATCTATGTAAAAGATAAAAAAAAATTATAGATGAATCATAAAAACTCTTCAAAATTTAAATGTATAACAAAAAAATAGTTGTTATTTAAAATAGACCCTCTAAATAAAATAAAAAAGAGAAGGAGTATTAATCTAAATATAAATAAAAACAATTAGAGAAAAAACCATATATAAAAGCATTAATTTTTTAAAAAGAATTAGAACAAAAAAATAATTTAGAATAAAAATTCAAAGGAAAATTGAGGCTTATGTTTTTTTTTCTATCTAAAAACTTGTTTTCAATCTATTTTTGACCAAAAACACTTTAGAAATTATGATAAACCTATATATGGACTAAAAAAACCATCTAAAAAATCAAAATAAAACCGAAACCATAAATCAAATTGAAATCAAATACGTTTTTTCACAAACTTTAAAGATTAAAAAAAAAACACTTAATATGAACTCCCTTCATCAAATGGAATCATTTGACACAAATATCAACCGTTTTGGTGGTTTAAATCAGTGTCAACGATATTTTCCTACAACCTCTC
>CM027573.2:4746966-4852270 GCA_015852605.2 Populus deltoides | reverse complement strand
TTTTTTTTTCATTCCTTCTGTCCCCGCTGACAGTTTATTACTAGTTCAAATCCTTCAAACAGGCTAGTCCATTAATATGGCATGTCTTACTCCAAGCCACTGTTGAACAAGCATCAAAGGAAGTGATACTTCGCAAATATTACCACCAAGACATTTTTTTATTCATACATAACAAGCCCGAAAGCTAGTTCACATACCCCTGCTTGCATTATTATATTCTTCCTTTCTAATTATTTTTTATATATAAGAAAAGAGAGAAAGAAAGAAATTCTTTCTGACCTGCTGACGAGCTGCAGCAAGCTGTAGTAGCTCGTCTGCTTCAGAGAAATTCATAAACCACTGGGATAGAGGATGATCTTTAGTGTCACCTCTCTTCCTTTTACTTGTATCTTCAACTGGCACTGTAAGAAAACAGAAGTTAATTTATTCATCCAAAGCAAGGTGAAGAGCATTTACTGGCAGAAGACAGCTAAAATACAGACCAGGAGGAGGCAAAGTAAAACCAGCAGGTAATCTGGGCAAGTTTACGGCTGGATGACTCTGTATGCGAGCTAAGAAACCTTCTGAAGGCTCAGGAAATACAATCTCATCGTATGATTCTACAACAACTGGCTTCTTCATTGACAAGGAGCCAGATTCATCTTCTGGGTACAACTTCAAGTGATGATATCTGTAAAAAGCTTAGACCCTTCAACAATGCAATTCTAAAATTTGACCAATTTTAAATTTTTCATTATATTAGAAAGCACAATATTTTTTGGTTCTAACTGACTAGAATTCATTCAATTGAATCACCACCAAAATACACAGTTTCACCACATATTTCCACTATCAATTCAGTTTAGATGTTCGGTCAACTATTTGATTATTCCCAAACAAGTGATTGGAGAAAGGAACATTTGGTTTAAGCTACATGCCACTAATACCTTGCAGCTGATCAATCGACCATGTCCAAGGAGACAAACACACACACTTTCGGTCTAAATTCCCACATTTCAATCTGAACTGCTTGGTCAGAAATTCCATATCTTTTGACATGTAACTGAGCAATCTCCCTCATATGGCAATGCTCTCTCTCTCTCTCTCTCTCTCTCTCTCGCCACACACTTACTTACTTAAATATGTTATGGTGAAAAAGGGAGGTGCCAAATATGAAGCTGAGTGGGAGTTGATACATTATATATGGCTCTATCATACCTTTCCATAATTTTACAGCAGTTCATTTTAGCTATGTACTCCAATGACACACAGAATGTCTTGTTACAAAATCATCTGGCCAGGTCACTAGCTTCTGAAAACATTTTATAGAGAAATCAGAACCACATAAAGACAAAGGAACTCACAAGTTCAAAGGCTTATCACAAACATCACTGTGGAAATACAGAGTAATGGCAATCTCAAATTCACCCCAGCCTGCTTCTGATAACTCAAAAGGTGGTGCCTCGATGACTCTTGTAGGATTATTGAAGCTAGAATGAAGCTGAAAAACAGCTCGTTTATTACTACACCAAGATCCTCATTTGTGGCCCCACGTACATATACAGTCCACTTATGAGATTGATACCTGATTAACAGAATATTAAAATCATGATCCAATCACACAACAGACAAAAGAATGGACATTATCCTGAAGATTATTTAACAACTTACTCGTTTGCCTTTTGCCAAGCCAGAATGCTATGTTGCCGTAAACTATTGGAACGCTAATCTCAACATCTTTAAGCTTCTTATTCAAAATCTGTGCCAGACCATATACAATAACACAAAGAAAGTAACAGAACTAACAAAGCAATGCCTCATGATTCCTAGTTTATTATTACAAGTATAATGATAAACAACACATCAAGCATGCACTCGAAACCAAATACTGTTAGCATAAACCACCCAAAATTCACGACCATACACAACACCCAATTGAGATAAAAGTTAAAACAACAAAGTTCAAGGCTGGGATAAAAAAACAGCCTTTGGTTTCTTAGTAAGATCATTAATTTAAGAATAAGCAACCTGTCATTTCACATATGCAATAAAATTTGACACTAACATCTCCTATCAACACTCAACCAGTCATAGAAAACAGAGCTTTTTACAGAGTTCCAAAAACCTGCTTTCTAAGAAAACAAATTTTACCTTTCTAGGAAATTAAGTAACGGGAAACAAAGAATTCACATTCAATCACTACACAAACCCCATTAACACTAAATTAAGCAGCAGTCACAAAACAGTGTTTCTTTTCAATTTGGTTAAAAAACTACAAAACAAACAATTTTGAGCTTTTTTTTTTGCAACAACTGCAATAAAATTTACACTAACAAATCCTGTCCACACTAAAAAACCAATCATTTAAAAACAGAGCTTTATTTTTTTTATGGAGTTTCAATATAGAGCTTTCATAAAAACAAGTTTTACCTTTCTGGGCTCAATTATTTTACTAATTGCGGTAACTATAAATATCCAAATCAAAATCAAAACAAAAAAAAAATCACATTCGATCATGACGAAAGGCTAAACCCTAATTAAGCAAATCAGAAAACAAAATCTTTCAATTGGGTTACTAAAAAACTGCATCAAGAAACGATTCTGAGCATCCGGGCTTCATTATTTCATTGATTCGAGAGATGGATGGTTGTCAAAATTGGAAAAGAAGATCACAAAAAAAGTTAGTACCTTCTTTTCAGTGTTCTCTTCAGTTTTGCTCATTTTGATTCTCTGCGATTTTGGTATGGGTCCACTAATTTCAACAGGATGATCTTGACCGTTCTTTTTTGATGACGATGAACTGTTTGTCATGCCCCTTTAACACCACCTTCTTGTTACTAATTTCAACATTGGTGTTGTTGGTTCAATAAAATTAGGGTTTTGTTTTCGGCTCAGTTACAGTGATCGAATGGTTGAAGAAATAAGATTGCCTACTGCAGGTTTTAATTATAGATCTATTCCCAAAAAATCAGATGGAGAGGTTTGATGTTAGTGAGGGGTAATTATGTCAATCAAGGAGAAATTATTAAGTAAAGTTACTAACGAGCCCTTCTTCTAAAGTCGTGGCAAGTTTGATCTGGTGGTTTTTACAACTGTATGTTAATGTAGTGTATCTGATTCTTAAGTCTTGTTTGGCTTGTTGGATCGGGGAGCCAAATGAGGAGGATTTGTTTCCAACCCTCAACAGAATTTTTGATCATGGTGACATCATAAACTGATTTAATAATGTTTAATTTTCTATATGTCTAACTCTACTCAAAGTTATAGCATAGTAATTGATTTGAACAAATATTATTACTAATATTATCTTAATCTAATCTTATTTTATGTGTATTTTTTTTTATTAACGTAGGTGTCCAGGTCAATTAGCTGCGTATCTCGACTAATCCTACAAGCTGTAAAATTAACGATTATATAAACCTCTAGTGTTCCTAAAATTTATAAAATTTAAACCGATAATCTTTAGAAAATAAATCTAGAACCTCACCAATTAAACTACACAGCTCAATGTTTTATTTTCCGTGTACTTGTATCATATGTTAGTAGCTTGATTTAACTGTTTTTGTTTATTTATTTAGGAGAAGAATCTTGTATATCCTGATTTTGGTATGCATATCATTTTTTTTTAATTCGCGAGAGCTTCCCAGTCTATTCCTCGTTTTATAAACTGTATTTATTGGGTTTGTTGTATATATTTGTTTTTGACTATAGCTATGCTATTATAAAAGCTTTTGGATTATAAATTTTGATATGTCCATTTTTGTCTTGGGATACAAGCATGCAAAAAACAAAATACACAACTCAAAAAAAAATAATAATAATAATAAGACACAAGAATTTACATAGTTTACTCAAATTTAGCTATGTTTACAAACAAATATAGAAAGATTTTATTAAGTAATGTAGGAATTATAATCACTATCTATTAATTAGAAAACAATTAAAAATCTCTCTATTAATAGGAGTAAACACCTCACACTCTCTCTTACAAATATCTTATAATTTAGTGAGCTTCCTCTCCTTCCCTTTACATTTTTTTCTCTCACACACTAGTGTTTTTCTCTGGTATGACATATATAAAGGCTTTGGATGCAGCCAATTTATAGGCTGAACATGCTAGACTCTCCTTATTTAAAAATGGGGACAAAAGAAAGTAGTGCACTGAAATTTGTCAATTATTAGGTAGCTTTTGATGCCAGCCATTTAATTGGGATGACATTTAACAGGATGATAAACTCCATATTTTTCCACTTGATGACTTTGATTTTTGATTTTAATCATGTCATCACACTTGATCATCTTTAATTTTTCTGTTCTTTTTATACTTGTCATCTTCATGCGGTATGCATTTTTACTAAGCCATATGAGGATCTACACCATACATATCATTATTGATTGGTTTGGTCAAAACATCTACGAGGTTCTTTTTGGTGTGAAACTTTTGAAAATCCACACTTCTATCTTTCACCACTTCATGAACAAAATGATACTGAATATCTTTGTGTTTTGTTCTTGAATGAAATGTTGAATTCCTTGCAATATGCAAGGCATTCTAATTATCACAATACACGAGAATCTCTTCTTAGCCATATTGCTTTTTTACAAGCTTGGGTAGCTACTATGAACTCAATTTTTATTGTGAATAAAGCTACAATAATTTGTAGTTTAAAGACCCAACTCACAGCTTCTCTGTAATTATGACATAACCTGAAATTGATTTTTTTTTCCTCAAGGTCACCTATAAAATCTGAATCAACATAACCTTTAACTGTCAATTCTGATCCTCCATAATATAATGCAACATCCGAGGTACCTTTGATGTATATCAAGATCCTCTTAATAATGTTCCAATGCTCTTTACTAGGATTTACAAAGTATTGACTAACTGTTCTCATTACTTGTATAATATTCGTCTTGTATATATCATGACAAACATTAAACTTCTCACTAAATATATATACGGTACTCGATACATCTCTATCCTCTTTGCTAATGACTACCTTATAGGTAGTGAGATCTAACAAGCAATACCCCTTCATTCCCTTAGCATATCCCAAGAATATATATTTTCTGGATTTTGAATCCAATTTGATAACTTCTTGTGTATTGCACATCACATACACAAGAATTCCAAATATATGTAATTAAGAATAACCAATTGGATTTCTAATCCACATCTTTATCGGTGTCTTCAAATCAATCGCGGTTGATGGAGATTGACTGATCACATAACATATGGTTTTGACTACTTCTGGCCAGTATGGCTTTCCTAAGAATGCAACCTTTAACATTGCTCTTGTTATTTTTAAATGAGTTTTGTTCATTTGTTCTGCCACTCTATTTTGTTGTGGAGTGTATGTTGTTGTGAACTGTCTTTTAATACCTATTTGTTGACAAAAATCATCAAATTCATTATTGGTATATTCTCCTGCATTATCTATCATCATGAAATTGATCTTATTTTTTTTTTCAGATTCAAGTTCTAACCACATTTTAAAGGTTTTAAAGACTGAAAGCACACATGCCTTGCTTTTGATTAGATACACCCAACATCTCTTGAAGAAGTCATTTAAGAATGATACAAAGTATCTTGCTCCTTCTATAGATATAACCAATGCTCGCCAAACATGAAAATGAATTAGGTCTAAGATATAATTAGCCGTTGATGTGCAAAACTTCAACTTGTGTTGTTTACTTGTAATACAATGCTCATAAAAGGTAAAGAAATCTTTATAAGCCCATGAAGTAACTTTTGATAAAAAAGAATTTTCATGCCTTTCTCTAACATGTGGCCTAACTTTTGATGCCACATCATTGTCTTATCTTTTATAGAATCGGCTGATGCAATTGATGCATCTGCCTTATGATATGTTTCTCTTATTAACATAAACAAGTTTGTAGCTATCTTTCTTGCCTTTAATACCACCAACATCCTTCTAACAATTTTAATGATGCCATTGTCTGTATGAATCTTACAACAAAGACTATCAAATTGTCCTATCGATAAACAAAATTTCTTTAAGCCTTTCATATATTGTATTTCTTGAATGGTACAAATTGAGCCATCGTGTATTTTTAGTTTAATGGTGCCATTGCCAACAATCTCTAAGACATGATCATTACCCATAAATACCAAGCCTCCAAAGATGGGTTCATATGTATAAAACAAATCCTAACGAGGAGTCATGTGCCATGTTGCTCCTGAATCCATTAACCAAACCTAAGTGAGCTTTATTCTATCTCTAAAGACTGTAGCTATGATAAAATTTCTCCATCATCTGAAGTGTTTGCAACATGTTCTTGAGGTTTTGATGACTAAGTATTGTTCTCCATACCTTTTTTATACCAACAGTACTTTTTATAACGCCTTTTTTTCTGCCACCATTGTAGCATTTCATAGTTTTTTTACTTCTTGATTTGGAACTTCCTTGCCTTTGACTTCATCTAGAGCCACGTTCCATTTATCTTCCTCTTGACATCAATAAAGCCTCTGTTTGATGCAAACTATTAATTTTGTCTTCTTTATTCTTGTGCTTACTTTCTTCTTCCAATATAGCGACTACAATATCATTGAAGACTAGATAGTCTGTGAGGATGTTATTGGTAAAGTTGATAATGAGATTATCCTATGAATAAAGAAAAATTCAAAGTAGAAGCTCTACACATTCATTTTTCTATATTTGCTGACCTAACGTAGTGAGTTGTGAAAATAAAATTCTTATTGTGTTGATGTAGTCAGTCACCAATGTGGTTTCTGCAATTTATAGAGTATAAAGTCTCCTTTTGAAGAACTTATTATGCAGAGACTTAGACTCGTATAACTTTGTCAGAGTATCCCAAATCTCCTTCGCAATTTTCTTTTTTACCATGCTTGTAATACTTTGTCAGGTAATGCTAAATGTATGTTAGCAATAACATTGTCATCCATCTCAATCCACTTAGCATTATCAATGATTTACATGGGCCTATCTCTAATTGCTGCAGGCAATTGTCTTTTCTTAAAATTGCCTTCATTCTCATTTTTTCATAATGAGAAATTGTTCCTCTTGAACTTTTCATTCTCATACTTTGTTGCCATTTTATTCACTATGATTTATTCAACTATCATTGTTTCACTTACTAACTGCAACATATATGGAAATAGAATTGTATGAATAATACTTATACTAAGTAAGTTCCCATAAAAGATTGGAGAGATCACAAACATCCCGCTTAAAACTCAATTTTCTTAGACAAAACTTTCTAAACTGTATTTATTCACCACATTGACTTTCCCTATATATAGACAATAATGTATATGTGAACAGTGCTGTATATAAACAAAAACAACCAGGCTACTCTGATACCACTATTAAGATCCCAACATGCAAAACAAAATACATAACTCAAGAGAATAGGGAAAATAAGAAATGAGACACATAATAATTTATGTGATTTACCTAAATTTGTCTACATATTACAAAGTTATTTCCTATTTAGTTTTGATTTATGATATGATCCTAACATATTACAAAGTTTTCTTTCTCATGGCATAGAATATAAAAATAGTTCTGACATCTCAAAAGTCAGAGTTGGAGGATCTCTAAGGGGAAATTTTACGCAAAACCGTCACATTATCAATCCCCCAATTCCTTATACAGTGAGGATTTCCAGTTCTACGTGATTAGTAATGAGGTGTTTGAGAAAGTAATAATAATTATTTTTTAAAATATTTTTTATTAGAAATATATTAAAATAATATATATTTTTATTTTTAAAAGTTATTTTTGACATTTCCATGTCAAAATAAAAAAAAAATTAATTTTAAATAAAAAAAATAATTTTATTGAAATTACAGTATAAAGGCAACACCAAGTGGGGTCTATTCTAGAAATACAAAGTAAAGCGAAACCTGAACCGAATATTTTTAATTTGAAGATTTGACAGGAAGATTGGAAAAAAGTACTAATTTCTCTTCTTAATTTCCCAAACCATCTCTGCCTCTGCCGTAAGTTCCAGTAGACATTGCACATTAATTTACAAAATTGTCAGGACTTGTCAAATTTAGGTTGGTGTATTATGATCCCCTCAACTGGGATATAACATTAATGAAGATATCTTCTCTGCAAGGAAGTGTAATCGTGTAACACCGCCCACTGGATTAAACCCAAATTCTTCCTCAGCATTTTCTCCACTATATATATATGGAGAAGGAGTGAAGGATCTCTAATGTCCAGATTGATCATACAACTTGAAATTAAAGCAGAACTTCTTTCTTTTCTTCTTTTAACAGCTATATATATATATATATAATTGAACAGGGAAAAGAATATTATACTTAGAACACGGTTAGTATAAGACTGCAATTTAATTAGCGATTAGGAACAAGTTTTTTCGTAGGAGGGGAATAGGAAACTAAATAGGCCATTCACTTTGTGACAGAGCATTGCAGAATTGTTTTTCTTTGATTAGTTTTGTTGCATCTTATTATCTACTCAAGCTAGTAGTGACATCAAGGAAAGTATCTTCTGCGCGGGGAATCGTCAATCCTCCCATTGGATGATCAAAGCCGAACTCCTCTTCAGCTCCATGTAGCAAATCTTGAAATGAAGGCTGTTTCAAATAGGATGTGGGAACCACAAATCGCTTCTTCTCAGCTTCCCCAACGTAACTGCCAGGAAACCTTTTGGAACATCCAAGGACCTTGAAGCAGCTTTATTGGCGCCGGAAACAGACCGAGGGAGACTTTGTTTAGCAGGAGCAATGGGCAAACGAATAGCCATTGTCGCTTTGTTGACGTATCTAAGGAAGAAGAAACTTGCTGCAACCTGCTTGATTCTGCCATTAGAGACATGATTGCAACAACTAATTTATAGCTCGTAATCAGATGGGACGCAGATTAGATAAACTAGATGTAAGATGTTGCTATAGAACCTAATAGTTGTACAAGCAAAAATTAGCAAGAGGAAAAAGGTTGAATTGCTAGAAGTTGTAGCATATAGTATTGTGATCCAATTGAATGGAAATAAGCTTTCAACCTGTCAAAATAAGTCCAAAACAGAATGCATCATTAGCAGAGCTTTCTTTTGACCAAATAATTACTAGGTTCAAGGAAATGATCAGCCTGTCACCAATGTCCCTCTCCCCAAAGCTAAAATTAACCTTTTTGTTCAATCATTTAATTACCTACTGGAATTAATGCAGAATAACGTCTTGTTTCTCTACTTGGAATAATTTGAATCCCCATGAACAAAGATTCTAGTTTTCAAACATTGACAGATATTCATTTTGAGAAATTAACTCGGACTGAAATTACCAGGAAGAGAATCTTCAACAGGAACAAAAGTCACCAGCTTACATATCATAAATTTAAGTACGAGAATGAACAATTGGCTAATGACATTTGTCTATAAAAAAGCAAAGCATTATCAAACATTAAAAATACAGCAATCCTTCTGACGGCATATGAACTTCAAGTCTGTGTTTGTACATCTTGCATGTTATATAGCTCAACAAGGGCGATAATTATCATCATAACTATTATAGTGGATCATGGGATTAACCGGATGCGATGGTGGAGCTGGCAATGACATCCCATATACATCGGTGGCCTTGGCATATGCATAGGATAAGGAGGTACAGGTTCCATACATCGATGGTATAAGGAATTGACCTCCATTAAATGGCCTCATGTATCCAAATCCATTCATAACCACTTGGCTTCCATAAAATGGCATCGATGATCCAAATTCTTGCATAGCTAATTGGTTTCCAGAAATTGGCTTATTTTATGACCCGAATTCATTCATAGGTGTCCTTGGAAACTGCCACTTATTGTCAACAGGAGCTTTTCGAGCCAGAGATCTAGGCCTCTGCTTGTTTCCATGAAGTTTTTTACCAAGCCAACTGCACCAGTTACCCTTCTTGCTGTCTCTTGGGACGTACTTATTAGAGTTATAATCCAGAAACCCGTTGGCGGGTGCGCCGCGATCTGAATCTGTCTTCCTATAATAATTTTTATTCAAAACAGTGTTATCCTCGTCGTCACTCTCCATGAATTCTTTTCGGGAGGATAGAAGTTCTGCCCTTTTGCCCCACTTAGTAAACTTCTCTAGAATTACCCAAGGCTCTACGCTGCCCGAAAGCATTACAAAATCTTTTGCTGTGTCGATGGTAATAGAATCCACCCCTGGCAAGTATTAGAGACAATTTTTAAAAAGGGAAATTTTGCAAAAATATTTTTATGAATTACAGATAAAAAGCCATGCAACTGTAACAAAACAAAACAAAACAAAATATAACCTTTGATTTTCTGCAGCTGTTCCTGGTTTCTCGACGGCCATTGTGAACAGCAACTTAAATGCACTTTCACGTTGAATATCAATGTTTATAATGATTTGAAACTAAGTGATAATAAAATGATCAGGATAATTAGTTCATCCTCTCATCTATCAAAGTTTGTTTTTGCGTTTTAAAAATATTTTAAAAAAATAATTTTTTTTTGTTTTAAGATCGTTTTAATATGATGATGTCAAAAATAAAATTTAAAAAATAAAAAATATTATTTTGATTTATTTCCAAACAAAAAATACTTTAAAAAACAATTATTACCAAACGTAATCTTAATTTATATGACTCTTTATTTGAAGGATATGCTGTGACTGGTGTTCTCACACTTTTTTATCGTTTTTCTAGATATGTTACTGTGTCCTCTTTTATTTGGAGTGGTGTATGACAGCTTATGGTAATTAGATTGTTGTTGATGATCATTTGATTTTTTTTTTCTTTTCTCTCTCCTGATAGGTAATGTATACCATTATCTTCTTTGTTTCTTACTTTTTAATATAAGTCCTCATTTTATTAATTTCTTATTTCATTCATTTTCCATTTATGGAAGTTCTTATTCTTTTCAATTTATTTATTTGATTGCAATTTCTTATATGTTTGGTTTTTCATTTCGGTTCTTATTTTTTTTAATTTTTAATTTTTTCTTTGGCACTTTTGTTGAAGTTTTTTTTCTTTCAATTTCATCATTCAATTAATTTTTCTGTTTTTTTAATTTTCAATTTGATTGTCATTCTTTGATTTTTTTTCTTTTATTAAAGCTATTTTTCAATTTATTTAAACCCTCCAATTGAAAATTTTTATCTCTCAAATTAATACCATTTCTCACCCTTGTTTTTTTCAATCCTTTGGGGTAATTTTTTTTTCCTGTTTTATCTTTCAACATTTAATTTATTGGAAATTTAACTTTGTATGATCTTATTGTTCTACATTAGTTTTTTTTAATATTGGTTTTGTGATTACTTTCAAGTTTTTTTTTATAAGTTTATCCTAGTCTCATGACTTAGGTCACGATTTTTGCATATCTTTTTTTAATATAAGTTTTTTTTAGTTTTTCCATTTCTATTTTATTTTTCAAGGTATTATTCTAATTCATCTATAATTTTTTTTTAATACAAATGAAGTTTATTTTTTTTTTAAAATTAAAAATATTCGTTTTTAAATTATATTGCTGATGTGTTCGGCCTTGTGTAATATTTTTTATGGCATGGGTTTATCCAGTTAGTTTCATTTGCGTTTATCTTTTAGGTCGTGAGTTTTTTAGGGTGTGAATTTATCTTTTATTTATTTAAATAAATAAGTTCAGTAAATACAATTAGATACATGTCTTGTTTTATGTTATGAAATATCTTGATCTTGCTTTCATAAGCTTTTCAATTTACACTTTGAATTTTTTATGTAAAAAAAAAACATTGAAGCAACCTCTATACCCGCTATTTGTTTTTAAAAAATTTATAACTTGCAAGATGCGGGTTAAATGACTAGTAAAGATATAAAAGGTGTGTACAAAACACTACCCACTTGCATGGTTTAACCTCTCACATTTTACTATGAATTCACTATTCAACTTTTTTTTTTTTAACAGTGAATCCATAGTAATATATAAAAGCTGAGGGTTGATCCTCCACCGTCAGCAAGACTATATATATATATAGGAAATATTATTGGATTAATTTAGTGTTGTAATCTCTAGATTAACCATTGTATATTGCTCTACATGTATAAATAAAAAAGGTTGACTAATTAATAGGTGAATTTTTCAATGTCTCTTCAATTGGTAGTATTTATCATAGTTTTTAAAGCCAACCCGGTGATTGACCCAGTATAATGATTGGGTCACGGGTCAGATGGGTTGACCCGGATTAACCTGGGTCAGCCCAAAAAAATTGATTTCTTTGTAGTTAAGGACTTGAAAAAGTTGGCCTTTCTCTTACGTGTCCTTGCAATTAAAACCAACAAAAACAAATACTAGCACACTCTTTACTCTTTGTTTGAAACCAAAGCTACTTTTTCTACTTTGCTTGCCAAACAAGAATTCTTTGATTCAAGATCCCCTTGTGCCCAACAACCCTCAGCTCCTCAATCTTATACAGGACCCTCACAACATATCTCACATCAAAGATCATTACTGTTGTATTAAACTCAATCAATCTAGAAGGTCAAAGAAGGCAACCACCACTTGCAGCCACTAGCTGTCACCGCCCAGCCACCACTTGCAGCTGCCAGCCGCCAGCCACCAGCCACCAGCCACCAGCTGTTTGCCGCCACAACTGCCACAACCACCAGCCGCCTTCACACTTGAAGGTTGAATTTTCTTGTTTTAAATTCGTGTATAAATAGCAAGCTGAGCTTATGCTATTATGTGTGGAGAGATTAGAGAGAAACACTAGAAAGAAAGAGAGAGGGCGTGTATTAAGCTTTTGTGTTTATTTTTGCTTCTGTAAGCTTTTGTTCTTGAAATAAAACTTTGTGTTTTATCCCCTCTAAGTGTTTCAAAGCCACCACCAGTGGTTTCTCCCACCAACAATTGGTATCAGAGCCCCGTTTGTCAGAAAACAGAAGTGTTTTGGGAGATAGCCGAATTTTCAAAGTTGTCAAAAACAAGTTTTGATCATTCCACCGTGTAGAGCTCATCCATACGAACTCACTGACGCAAGATTCAGCTTGATCGGAGCCCTCGGTGATCCACACGCGCCACCTGAAGATTCTGCACTATTGGACCACGTGCAGCCACGCGCCCAGAGGTTGAAGACGAGTGCCGTCCACGCGCGCCATATTCAAGCCATTAAGCCGAGCCAAGCCGAGACGTAAGCCGCGCCTCCAGCCGCGCTGAAGAATATTCCCGTTTTAAGCCGAGCCGCTTGTTAGCCTTAGCTGAGCCGATAGAATATTCCGCAGAATATTCCTTGCCCAACCCAAATAACCGCCCGCCGCATGCACTGGTTTTTGGACCGGTTCACCCCATTTATGACCTATTTTCAACAAAGTCAGACCGGTTCCCTATTATTTTGACCATTCCGGATCGATCTACAGTGTTCGTTTTGCCAAATTCAACTCCCAGAAGGAGATATAGTCATTCAAAGAGCAAAATGACTACAGAAAGTACACAAACACTCATCCCGAAGCTGACCAAAGACAACTATGATAGTTGGTGCATCAGATTAAAGGCATTCCTTGGTTCACAAGAGTGTTTGGAGATTGTACACTATGGTTATGATGAACCAGAGTCCAAAGAAGAAGAAGATGCTTTACAAGAGGCACAGAAGCAAGCCTTGAAAGTCAACAGAAAGAAAGACAACAAAGCAAAGACGATCATCTATCAAGGTCTTGATGAAGACACGTTCGAGATCATTGCTTCCGCTGAAACATCACATGATATATGGGAGGCTCTCCAACAAAAATACAAAGGTGCTGACAGAATCAAGAAGATTCGTCTTCAATCTTTGCGAGGTGAATTTGAATTATTGCAGATGAAGTCCTCAGAATCTATTTCTGATTATCACATAAGGATTATGGTGATAGTCAATCAGATGAGGAGAAATGGAGAAGCCATCATAGATTCTCGAATTACTGAGAAAATTTTGAGATCCCTAGATCCAAAATTTGATTTTGTTATTGTCGCTATTGAAGAGTCCAAAGAAGTGGACAAGTTGACAGTGGATGAACTTATGAGTTCTTTGCAAGCTCATGAGCAGAAGATTGTAAAGCGAAATGGAGATAAGGCCATCGAGCATGCCTTACAAGCAAAGCTGTCTCTCAAGGATAGATATGAGCAAGGGGAGACTTCAACAAGTGGATATAACACTCAAGCAGGAAGTCAACAATCCAGAGGAGGATTCCAGAGATTCCAAGGAAGAGGTTCTTGGAATACAAGCTTTAGAGGAAGAGGTGGTAGAAACACCACCAGAGGAGGTCGAGGACAACAAGCATTCACTCCTAGAGGAAGAGGAGGCGGTTACAATAACCGTGATAAGAGGAATATCCAGTGTTATAGTTGTAATCAATTTGGGCACTATAGCACTGAATGCCGAAGGAAAGCTCCGTTAGAGATACGTGAGCAAGTCAACTATGCAGAGAAGGATGACATAGAAGCAGCTGCATTATTTGTCCAATAAGGACTTGACAAGAATCAAGAGAATATTTGGTATCTTGATTCTGGAGCCAACAATCACATGTGTGGCCAACGAGATCTATTTGGCGATCTAGATGAGACCATACAAGGTCTAGTCACCTTTGGAGATACATCAAAAGTTCCATTCAAAGGTAAAGGCAACATCCTAATCAAGTTGAAGAATGGCGATCATAGCTACATCGCCGATGTCTACTATGTCCCAACCATAAAGCAGAACTTGGTGAGCATATATAGGTCAACTTCTGGAGAAAGGTTATACACTTTTCATGAAGAATTGTCATCTGACAGTTACAGACTACAATGGGAGATTAATTGCCTATGTGAAAATGTCCAAGAATAGGATGTTTCCTTTAAACATCCAATATGATGCAACAAAGTGTTTGAGTGCCATCACCAACAGTGAAGAGTGGCTTTGGCACCTGAGGCTTGGACATCTGAATTTCACAAGTCTGAAGATGCTAGAAAGCAAGAAGATGGTCAAGGGTATGCCCCACATTGATCATCCAGATGAAGTCTGTGAGAGTTGTGCCCTCAGCAAACATCACAGATCCAGTTTTGCCAAAGAAGTCAACTGGAAAGCAAACAAGCCACTGGAGTTAGTGCACACAGATGTGTGTGGTCCTATAAAGCCTATGTCGACTGGACAAAATAGGTATTTCCTTACTTTCATTGATGATTTTAGCAGAAAGACGTGGATATACTTTCTGAAGAGGAAGTCAGAAGTGTTCAATTATTTTAAAGATTTTCAAGCAATTGTTGAGAAGCAAAGTGGCTATAAAATCAGAACCGTGAGATCTGATCAAGGTGGAGAATATACAACAAATGACTTTGAAGCCTTCTGTACACAACAAGGCATCAGACATTATACACCACAGCTGAATGGTGTAGCTGAGATAAAGAATCGAACGATTCTTGACATGGTCAGAAGTCTACTCAAAGCAAAGAAGCTGCCCAAACAATACTGGGCTGAAGCTATATCATGTGCATTGTATCTACTGAATCGCTGCCCAACCAAAAGTTTGCAAGCTGTCACTCCACAAGAAGCATGGAGTGGTCACAAACCAAGTGTTACTCATCTTCGAGTCTTTGGTTATGTGGCATATGTAAAGATCCTAGTTGCAAGAAGGACCAAACTCGATGATAAAAGCGAGAAATGCATCTTTGTCGGATATGGTGAGAGAAGGATGGGATACAAGCTGTATAATCCCATCACAAAGAAGGTAATTATGAGTAGAGATGTTATCTTTGAAGAAGATAAAACTTGGCAATGGAAGGATGACCAAGAAGCAGTCAAATGGATCAGCACTGATTTGATCCTTGAAGATGAAGTGGAAGTACCACCAAGATTTCTGCGGAGGGTCCGATATTACCAGCAGAGCCACAAAGTCCGGAACACAGATTCCCTGTATTCAATAGGAGAAACACACCAGAATCATCATCAACATCCTCATCGTCAGAAGGACCAAGAAGGATGAGAAATCTTGACGAGTTGTACGATGCCACGCAAGTCATCGAAGATACAACTTTATTTTGTTTCTTTGCAGATAATGACCCACTTAACTTCAACGAAGCTGTGATAGAAGAGAAGTGGATAGAAGCAATGGATGAAGAAATGCATGTCATTGAGAAGAATGATACCTGAAAGCTGACTTATCTACCAGAAAACAAGAAAGCAATAGGTGTCAAATGGGTCTACAAGACCAAGAAGACTGCAAAAGGAGAGGTGCAAAGATACAAAGCAAGATTAGTAGCAAAAGGTTACAAACAGAGAGAAGGCATTGACTATGGAGAAGTATTTGCTCCAGTAGCCCGGCTAGAGACAATCAGATTGATGATCTCACTAGCTGCACAACATAGATGGAAGATCTATCAACTCGATATGAAGTCAGCATTTCTAAATGGCTTCCTAGAAGAAGAGATCTATGTTGAACAACCACTTGGATACATTGATGCTGAAAATGAAGGCAAAGTATACAAGTTGAAGAAGGCTCTCTACGGTTTGAAGCAAGCTCCGCGTGCTTGGAATACCAGAATTGACAGGTATTTTCAAGATAATGGATTTGAGAAATGTCCATATGAACACGCCATATATGTGAAGAAAGGAGCAGATGGCAGCATCTTATTTGCGTGCCTATATGTTGATGATTTGATATTCACCGGCAACAACTCTACCATGTTTGACGACTTCAAACAAAGCATGGTATATGAGTTTGAAATGACAGACATTGGTCTGATGGCATACTTTCTTGGCTTAGAAGTGGTGCAGAAAGAAGAAGGGATTTTTGTATCCCAAAGCAGCTATGCCCAAGACGTTCTTGAAAGGTTCAAGATGGAAAGCTGCAATCCGGTATCAACTCCAGTTGAGAATGGAGTGGAACTGAGGAAAAGTAAAGTTGGAAATGTTGATCCAACTTACTTCAAAAGCTTAGTAGGAAGCTTAAGGTACTTAACATGTATCAGACCAGATATACTCTATGGAGTTGGTCTTATCAGCAGATACATGGAGACACCAGACCAGTCTCACTTGAATGCAGCCAAGAGAATTCTTCGCTACATCAAAGGAACAATCAATGAAGGTATGTTTTATACCTCAAGTACAAACTTCAATCTTGTTGGCTACTCGGATAGTGATTGGGGTAGAGATCTGGATGAAAGGAAAAGCACAACAGGGTTTGTCTTTTTCATGGGAAATACATCTTTCACATGGTCATCCAAGAAGCAATCGATAGTAACATTATCAAGCTGTGAAGATGAGTATGTTGCTGCCAACTCAGCTGTATGCCATTTAATATGGTTAAGAAATATGCTGAAGCATTTGGGATTTCCTCAAGAAGATCCCACAGAGATTTATATTGATAATCGATCAGCGATTGCATTAGCCAAGAACCCGATGTATCATGAAAGAAGTAAACACATTGATACACGTCATCACTTCATCCGAGAACATGTGAAGAACAAAGAAGTTGAATTGATATCTTGCAACACAAATGATCAAATTGCAGATATCTTTACAAAGCCATTGAAGGGAGAAATATTTAGCAGATTGAAGTTCATGCTTGGCATGACATCCCTCGATTGAGTTTAAAAGGGAGATTTGTTGTATTAAACTCAATCAATCTAGAAGGTCAAGGAAGGCAACCACCACTTGCAGCTACCAGCTGTCACCGCCCAGCCACCAGCTGTTTGCCACCACAATCGCCACAGCCGCCAGCCGCCTTCACACTTGAAGGTTGAATTTTCTTGTTTTGAATTTGTGTATAAATAGCAAGCTGAGTTTATGCTATTATGTGTGGAAAGATTAGAGAGAAACACTAGAAAGAAAGAGAGAGGACGTGTATTAAGCTTTTGTGTTTATTTTTGCTTCTGTAAGCTTTTGTTCTTGAAATAAAACTTTGTGTTTTATCCCCTCTGAGTGTTTCAAAGCCACCACCAGTGGTTTCTCCCACCAACAATTACGAGCCTCTCCTAGAATGTTTTTGTAGATTCTGAAAATTTTATGGTAGATCAGGATAGAAATTGGAATTAAAGAGCGATTGAGAACAGCTGATTTGACCCGTAGAAAACCAGAAGGCTGGCATTTGATGCTGCTACAGACCAATAACGGTATGCAAGTTGTAGACACAAGCCATACCCCTCCGGCCCTCCCTCATCCAAACTTGGCTTTTGTTGCTCTTCGATTTCTGTTTCTTTCTCGTAAAAAGTAAAATTACACGGTCTTAATTCCTGGTTTTGCAACAATAAAAAAAAACCCACAATTTCCTCACTTATTCCATATCATTTTCATTCTCAAACCAGAATTTTAATCTTCTATTTGACAGCAACAGAAGAGGAGGTGAGAGATAAAGCCATGACTCAGCGAGTTAGTAATACCTTTCCCAAATGAAGAACAAAAAATTGAAGAGATAACAGCAACTTAATCTTACCTTCATTTGCAGATCTGAAGAGCCAAACAAGTAAAAAGCTTGTCTTGAACTTAAATTCCTCTGATACTTTTGTACTGCAGATGGGATTACTTTTATATATATATATAAACAACCAGGTTTCAGCCAGATTTACCTGGGTCGACTCTTCGGATCGACCGGGTTTTACCGAGCCAAATTCCTGATTGGTTTTTTCATTAACCCAACCTGGTTTTAGCTCCGGGTCAGCCGGGTCCTGGGTCAACCTACCGAGCTAGGTCAGGTTTTAAAATTTTTGATATTTATATTTCACATAAAATCATAAAATTGACCATAAAATCATGGTTTTACCTGATTTTAAGTGAATTTATTTAACAATTTACTAATTACCGAGCAATTTTTATTCTAACGATGGATTATCCATTTGTTTGAATTTATGAGTGGTCTTATAGTTTTTTCAGCATAGGTATCAAGATTTTTAAGTCAGGATCATAGATCTTTGAGACAATTTTCTAATTTTGAATAATGATATTGAGAAAGTGAGAGCAACTCTGCAGATCTGTATTAATAAATTCTCTTATGGGTGGACATTTCCCATCCCATTTGTCTCTACCAAAAGTAAATGATGTACAAAAGTTTTGAAGCAAATTAACTTCTGCTCTGTGTTATGATAAATTCAAGCCTGAAATGATGTCAATAAAGGTATCTTCTCGGCAAGGAAGTGTAAGACCGCCCATCGGATGATTATATCCGAATTCTTCTTCGGCTTTTCTTAGCAATTCTTGGAATGAAGGTTGATTCAAGAATGAAATTGGAACTGTGAATCTTTTCTTTTGGCTCTCTCCAACATAGACCGCAAAGTAGCCTTTAGGAACTTCGGTTGCTTGGTTAGCAAGCAAATTTGATCGACGGAGAATTTGCTTAGCGTTCATGATGCCCTTAAGAAGGATGGCCATTGTGTGATCTGTGTTATTCGGCTAGAAAAAGATGATCTTAGAGTAATGTGGAGTAGGATTTGCTTTCTATGAGAGAATGTGAGGACTTGATATGGTTGTGGGGAGATGCATTTATATATATAGATGGATTTAGTACGTGGAAAATCTATGAAGTGTGGATGAGAGGAGAAGCAGCCTAAGTGGGGTTTGCTTAGAGACATAAGCAGCTGAAGGATCACATGGTCCTGTCTTGCAACTCATCATCAAGAAAATTATAGTGAATTAAATCAGTATACTTTGTTGGTACACATTATGGCTAAGCAGTTCTTGGAGACAATCATAAAAGAGTGCCCCACTTCAAATTTAAAAATTGTAGAAAGAGGATTTTTTCTGTGGAAGAAATTAGAATGCAGGACATGCTTCAGACATCTAGTTTGTTATTGTTGGTAATGATGTGAAGGGGTCCCCTGGACCAAATTTGTCTTGTTAGAAATTTCCATTGAGATGTGTGGTTAAAAACAGAAAGGTTTGCCTTGATAAATCTGCAACCTTCACCAGCATTTATTGCTGAGCAAAAACTCATACATGGATCACCAGAAAAACAAAAGGAAAAAAATAAAAACAAAATCTTGCTAGACAAGGCCTTGTGAAGAGCATGTGAAGCCGGTGGCAATGCCCCTTCCTTTTAGAACCTAACCCACATTTCAGAAATCTTGTTGGCGCTGCAGATGATTAAATTAATGCCGGTCACTGACAATATAATTGTTTCTAGCCATCAACTATCATAAAAAAAAAAAGAAAAAAAGAAAAAAGAAATGTTGTTGCCACTTGCCACCAAGAGAGAAACTTTTTCCTGTATGTTGACAGAAAGCAACAACGCTAACCCCAGGAAGATTTATTTGGCCAAATATATTGAGCCTTGTTGTGTATTCATTGTGGCATTGGTCATATCTATTTAAACATGAACTTCTGAACAGTGTTAGAGAAAGACTAACCAAGGTTAAACAAACATAAATAAAAGAGGGCGTGAGAAGGGCTAGGCAGAGTTTAAACAATCAATGGCGACATGGAATCTTATAGGTCAAACCAAATAAATATTTGATTTAATATTTTCGGGCCATTTCTATCAGTTAATGCAATCGTCATATTGATAACATTCAATGATATTGGATTGATGGTGGATATAAGTTTTATTAAAAGAAACTGGGGAATCAATAAAGAAGGTTTCTCATTTGTTGAAATAGTTTGATTCTATAACAGAAAGTATTTACATCAAATTGGCAATTTATGCCATACAAATTTGTTCTATCTGGTTAGTATGATTGCCTCTATTTATTATCTGCTCAAGCTGGAAAGGACATCAATGAATTTATCTTCTCTGCAAGGAATTGTCAAACCACCCATTGGATGATTAAAACCAAACTCCTCTTCCGCTTTAGTAAGCAAATCTTGAAATGAAGGCTCATTCAGATAGGACACTGGAACTACAAATCGCTTCTTCTCTCTTTCGCCAATGTAGACAGCTAAGAAACCTTTCGGTACATCTAAAGATCTTGAAGCTGGTTTACTCGCATTCCATACAGGTCGGCGTAGAATTTGTTTGGCTAGAGCAGCAGCCAGATGTCCAGTCATGGTGTTACTGTTTTTGTATGTTTTCAGAAAAGAACTTTAGAGAGTCTGTCACTTGAGGAAAATATATCAGTGGAGAATGTGATGACTTGGTTGAGACTCCATTACGTATCTAGGTATATATAGAAGAAATAGCATGAATAATAAAAAAATCCTTCAGCATTTGGAGTGGCTAGAAATCATTTGCTAGGGTCTGCTTAGGACATCTCATGAGGGATCATGTGACCTTGCCTTCTAATTAATCAACAACAATAGGGTAGTGAGGATTCATCTCTGATCTCCTACTATGTCTACACGTCTAAACACCAGAATGCCCTACGACCACATAGATAAGCCTGATTGAGGTTCAGGCTAATTAAAGATTGTAAATTGGATGGTGGGACATTAAATGTTGACACAACGCAAAACTGACTTTTGGAATAGGGACATATGCTTGAGAGACATGTTCAGGACATTCAATGAATGAATAATATGTGTAGAAATAAAGATTATAGACGAGCCGTAGTCAAGCAAGATACAGTCTACACGGAGAAGGAAAACTCCTTAAATGAATAGGATGAGTTTCTATTGGTTGAATATAACGTGGGAGACAGTGAAAAAAACAATGGTTGTGACTTGTCATGTACGTACTAACTAGTAGTCCACAGCTTGTCTGATAATCGAAGGGTTAATTGATTTACCAAACTTCAACTAATTGTATCCAGCATATACCTAATCCGAGATCACTTGGTTTTGCATCTCAGTCAGCATCAAAAACCCTTTCCGGTCCCAGTTTAGTTTTTGTGGAGGTCATCTTGCTTCCCAACAAAACGTCGGAACAATATTGACGGTATGAATCACTATCGGTCCCTATATTTCTTGACCAGTTGGAAGACCAGACCATGTGATGCTCTTAAGCTATATCATTAGCAGACCCCAGCAAATGATTACTGTGCACTCACCATATTATTTACAGGATTTTGTACAAATGTGTAAATTTACTGTGCACTCACCATATTATTTACGTGATGGGAAGACTTTTGTTCTTAAAGTTTAAATTCAAGGATGAGTTTTGTATAACGGAGGGGATGTTGTAAAACCCATGTTTTAGCTCATTAGACCTAAACCCAAGAACCCAACCTAACCTCTATATTTAAAGAGATTTTTGTTTCTAGAGAATTGGTTTTCCCTTCTTCTCTTTTTCCCTCCCCTGCGGTAACTTTTCTCCCAAATATACCAAAGAATTCAACTCTATCTAAACTTAAACTTTTTGGTTTTAAGAAGGACTCCCTCTTCTGTTGTTTTCGAATGGTGATTAAATCATATCTCCAGTAGCTCTTGAATGAGTGAATAATCAGTATATGGATAATAGCATAGGGTTTAAAGACAAACTGAATCGATTCATAAGAAACATGTTCTAGGGTGATTTTGATAGTTTGTGGATTAAAGAAGTTTTTAAGATATGTTGATTTGGTAATTTGACGATTTAAGATGTTTAATCAATATTTTAGGATATTAATTTAGCTTAAAGTGAACTGATTTGCGGACTGAAGTTATGGATTTTTGAGGAACACATTGAGTTTCAAGGATTTGTAATTTTGAAAAACTAACAAATTAGGATTTGGAAATCCTGATCAACCAGTCAACCTGTTTGTTTAAACCAATTAACCATTGGCCTAATGATATCGGTTGAGTGGTTGATCAATTTTGGTTGACTGATTGACCAAGCAGCGGGAGTTGATTGGTTCTTTTAGGTTTGGTTAGTTTGGGATTGATTAGGTGGATCTATTTTTGTTTTATAATTACATTTTGGTCTCTAATCTTATAATTATATATAATCTTTTATGTTATCTATTTGAAGTTGTTTTAAGTATTTTCTGTATTTGTTATAAGTTCTGTTGACATTCTCTTTAGCAATCTTTAGTAATCTCCAGTTTTATATTTGTTTGTCTCTTGCTTCTATTTTCTAGGTGAATGAGATAATTTTTAATATGCATGTAACATAAATAATTTATATATGTTGATTATATAATGAGTACGAATGACATTCTTAAATATCTATATAAGTTGATTTATTTTCTAGGTACAAATTTGTATTCGCATTTTATTGATTTAATTCTATTTGGTATATTATTCGTTTGCTTTGATATACATATATATGTGAATATTTGTTTTATCTGGATATCAAGATACCTGTCAAAAATTTCATACTAATAGAGAGTAGTTAGTCTATATACACTTAGTAGTTTGTATACCTAGCTGGTGAGAGAGACACCAACCAGACTGTAATGATTAATCGTCCCATAGTTATCGAGATCGCAAACCTTTTCATTTATAAATATATGTTTCGGTTCTTATACTTATATTATGTCACAATTTATGGTCTATAACTTATAAATATCTATAATATATATTAAATGATATTTTTTCATCGAGTTGGTTAAACTCATCCCTCTATTCTAATATTATTTTCAGTTCTTAACTTTTGTTAGCAGACTAATTTTTAGATGAGAGTTTCTCATACTTCATTTATTGGTATGCATTGTTTGTTTCCACGAGGTTTTTTTTGTTGATGTCTTAAACACTTTATTATTATGCTGCTTTTATTAAAGTTTGGATTTTTATTTCAAAGATTAAAATTTATTTAATGTAATAACACTTATTATGATTTTTTTTTGTTTCTATTTAATGATGAGAAATTTTGATGTTTTTATGTAAAAAGATAACAAGACAGAGAGCGCTTCAATTAGCCATTAGTGCAGTTTTGTCTAGCTAGTAGGCATTGCCGATTCAATCTAAATATATTTTGTACTAATATAAAAAAGATTGATGATAAAAATCATTTCATGTGAACTGTTTTTTCATTCTTTCTTCACATCAAAGAAAAGTATAAATCGAGAAGATAATAAAGGTGACAATCAAGAAAATCAAATTCTATAGATTTAATATTTATTAAATATTTGATTGCTCCATAATTATTCTTAATAGTTGATATTTATCTCTAGATTTATTCAAAAGGCTCCATAATCATATTATCTAATATGATCTTAAGATCGAATTGAATGAATTGAATATTGCTCATTAGACTGACAATGATGCGGGAACAGAAATCCTGGATGATGTGGTATTTTTATGATTTAATTTAGATCAATTACTTTATTGTGTTGTATTTTATTTAACATGCTCAAAATTTGAAAATTTTTGTAAGAACCATTTTTCTAAGAAGTCAAATATTGCTTGGAAGTGTTTTCTTTGAACTTATTTTCTTTTTTTCTTCGGTGATAATCTTTAAATCTGTAAATTTAATTTCTTGATATATAGTAAGCTAAGCCATGAAACCATGGAAACTAAATGAATAAACAAATCGAAGAAGATGAAAAGATTTGTGAAAGTTTAAAAGATTTCATAATAAATAATCTCTTGAGACACTGCTTACAATCTGTACATGATATGTAAAGTAGTATGCTACAAAATTGTTTTCTCTAATATATGCTAATCTGTCCCTTTTATGACGCATTTAAGCGAGAAGTGAGATCGATGAAGATGTCTTCCCGACAAGGAATTGTGAGACCACCCATTTGATGATCAAATCCAAATTCCTCTTCAGCTTTCCTTAGCAGCTCTTGAAATGAAGGCTGGTTCAAGTGTGATACTGGAATCACAAATCTTTTCTTCTCTTCTTCTCCAACATATACTGCAATATAGCCTTTTCGAACATCCCTAGCTGGAGATGATCCTCGAAGAAGATTTTTCTTAGCTTGAAGAATACGAGGCAAGCGAATAGCCATCATTTTGCTTGGATGTAAATATAAGAACAACAAGAAGATTGTTAGGATTTTAGTAAAGAACAGAAAACTCTGATTCTTGATGAGAATGTGAAGGCTTGAGTTGGATTGACAAGGTAATTGTGTGCTGTATATATAGAGGAAAGATCACAAAAACAAAAGAAGAGCACCATTGTGGATAATGGATCTACTTGTGTATGGTCATTTGGATGGGGTCTAATGAGAGACATGAAGTAGTGAAGGATCACATGGTATTGTCTCAAAAGCAAGATTGGTAACACAATGTCCCCAGCATTTTTTGAGAAAAACAATCTACTCAGGACCCACTTGAAATTCAAGGAGTTGGCTATTATGAAGTCTATCTTAAGTTGTGACCACTTGAATACTGCAGACAACCTTGAGACATCTACCCTCTTGAATTAGAGTTGTACGATATAGAAGGATCATTTCTGTGGACGACCTCTTAGAGTTCAGGGCATGCTTCAGACGTCTAAGTTCTTTTTTTGGTTGTTGTAATGATGGGTAGAGGTCCTATGGACCACATTTGTCTTGTAAATTATAAAGCTTTTCTAAATCAGCAGTATGAACATGGATTATCAGCATTTATTGCTCTAGCAATATATTCCAACATGTATCACCAGGAAAAGTAAAAGGGACAAAAACTTGCTAGACAAAACCATGTGAAGTGCATATGAAGTGCGTGGCACTGCTTCACCCTTTTTAGAACCTATCCTGCATTTCAATATCTTGATGCAACTGCAAATGACGAAGTTAATCGGTAATTGTTTCCAGCCATTGAATTTGAAATGTGGGTGCCACCAGGAGCAGAAAAGGAGCATCAATGCTATCCTCAGGAAGATTTCAACCTGTGACGCCAAATATGTTGCGAGGCCTTTTATTTATTCACTTCGGTAAAGCAAAATCTCCATTTATTTTACGCATTTCTTGAACAGTGTTAAAAGAAAAATCAACCAAGGTGAAAAAAACATAAAGTGAAAGAAGGAATGAAAAGGGCGAGGCGTGTATGCTCTGCTGAAAAAAATCAATGAAAGAAGAATATTCATTTGCAACCTTATAGTTGAATAGACCATGATTGCAGTATTTTATATGCTGGAAAAACAGCAGTTTGGCAGCTGATGTTTTAGCTAAACTTGCAGGTATTCACAACGAAGTGGTTCCTATGGAATGTCCTGTTATCTACTTTCTTTTCTTGTAGTCATAGAACACAATGACTTACTGTACATAGGAGATAAGGTGAAATCAATTTCATTTGATAATTTTGGCCACTGAAATCAGTCAATTAAATAATTTCTGGGATATCTGTTGATTTTAAAACTGCGCAGGTAAAAATTTCCCAGCAAAGAGGCTTTTTGGAACTAATTTAATTTGATCATTTCAGATACTGAATACAAGTGTATATATATAGAGCTAGAAATACTAGAAGTTTCATGGAGATACACTTCACCTAAACTCACCTAATACATACATCCTACCCCTCAACTTATGTCAGTACACAACCCATATTTTCTGCAGAAAATCACTGCAACAAAATCTCAGCAGCTTATACACAATACAGAGGAACTACATTTTTGGAGTGTCTAGCAACAGTGTCGTTGCATCAACTATATCATAATAATGATACTGTATTGAAAAATTCAGGTTCAATAACAAGGAGGAAACTACACTCTAAAAGGAATGGTCAAACCACCCATTGGATGAACAAAAACCAAACTCCTCTTCAGCTTTACTTAGCCTAGCATGAGATGAAAGCTTGCTCGGATAGGACACTGAGACTAAAATTGCTTTGCCCTCGAAAAAGTCCTTGAAGCAGTAAATTTCTTGATGTTGAGTTTTGGCCACGACAGTGTAACAAAACAAATATAATAACAAATCCTGTTTTATCTATGCATATAATTAATATCTATGAAAACTTCAGTAATTTGCTTATGTAATGTGACCAAATTGAGAGAGAATAAATTCTGTACATGTTGGTAATGTATGCTACAAAATTGTTTATTCTAATCTATTTAATCCATCCCTTCTGTCATAACTCATTTATGAGTTACTTCTCAAATTCATCTTTTTTCTTTTCAAAATAAAAAAAATTAAAATATAAAATAAAGATTGATATTTTAGCAAAAGCAAGCTGGGAGGATTTCACATATAAAAAAAATTAAGTTGCAATTTTGGATGAAATCAGGAGCTTAATTGTACTCTATTTTACCCAAAACTAGAGAGATAAAATAAATTCAAGGTCAAGTTACATGATTATTGGACGAATATGCATAAAAATTAAGCTTAGGGACATAATTGGATTTTTAACAGAACAATTTGATTTAATCATGAGCCAAATTAAGTTTAATTATGTTTAAGAATTTTTTTGTCCAATTGAATGATTTAATTAGGTACAAGGACATAATTATATTTTAAATTGATCAAATTAATTTTATTAGGGGCTTAATTGGTGAAAAGTTAAGTTTGGGGCCCAATTTGAACTTAATTGAGAAGATTGTAATTTTAGGAGACCAAATTTAATTTTTACCAAGTTAATTGGTTCAAATGAGGGGTAAAAATATTGCAAGAAAATCAAAATATTAGAGTTAATTAAGGGTTAAATTAAAGAAATTCGTAATCAAAGATCATTTTACAAAAAAGTTTCAAAACATTTAGAAATAAAGTCAAAATATAAATTGAAAAGAGTATTAAGATATCTTGATCGGATCGAGATGATGAAAACTTCACCTAAGATTTTCAAAGAACCTGAATTGGTAATTGGTCAAAAGTCCAAAATTCTGAATGAGATTAAGATATTTAACTGAAAATGTTCAAGACTGGAAGTTCATGTTTAAGCACATCATGTGCCTTGGCAATGATCATCATAGCAGATGATCGTTTTCAAGTAATTAGCCTCAACATCTTTTCTATAAGAATTGTAACAGCTGGAGGAACAGAGATTTACAGCTACTCTTTCCCTGACAGTAAATTTTCCTTACATGGTTTTGAACTATACAAGGATGGACGCAAGTTTTTGATTTTTAACATTATACAAGCAAAAAAGAACTTGACTTATCTAGGCCTTTGTCTATGATGAGCTGATGCTGACACCATAAAAGATGCTTACTTAGTTGTTAAAGTGTGATCGGAATATATTGTTCATTTGTTTTCGTTTGAGGACAACGTCTACAGCAACATGAAAGACTGCTAATTAAAATCCATTTTCAGATGAAGAATTTTCATTTCTGGTGCTGGAGGAACACAATTCGAGTAATGATCATGGCGTAGCGCATTTAATAAAAGTAAGAACTCACAAGCGAAGTTTCCAAGAGGAAAGTATGTAATATATGAGAAAAAGTACTCATTGATTAATGCTTGTGCTTTCTAAATTGAAATACAATTTGACAAAACAGCAATAATGCTGTGAAGCATGTTCATTTCCTTGAAGAAAAAAGGTATCCGAGAAAAGGTCTGTACATGGTACTCATAAGTGTCTTCTTTACAGAACTGTGTTAGAGTTGATCTATCTTACTCTCTGCTTTTACGATTAACTTAAGCAAGAAATGACATCCATGAAAATCTCTTCTCTGCATGGAATAGTGAGACCGCCCATTGGATGATCATAGCCGAATTTTTCTTCAGCTTGACTTAGCAAGTCTTGAAATATAGCTTGGTTCAAGTATGATACTGGAATTACAAATCTCTTCTTTTGTGTTTCTCCAACATAAACTGCCAGGCAGCCCTTTGGCACACTTGAAGCCGATGGTGATAGCTGAAGCAATTGCTTAGCACGTACAATAGCAGACAAACGGAAACCCATTATTTCAAATGGATGAGCAAGGAAAAGAAATCTAAGCAGACTTATTGCACAGAGGAATTTTGATTCTCAAGGATGTGAAGGTTTGAGTTGCTTGTGAACCTAAACATGTTGGTATTTATATATGTAATGATTTACAAGATAGAAATCCCCTTATGCAAGAAGCCGGTCGTCAAGAGGCCCCTGGATGTGGTCTAGTCAAGAAATTAGCTCGAGCCATCACATGGTTCTGTCTTCAACCTAATTATCAAGAATACAGGCCTGACTGACCATTATTAATTTCTATGAAACATTATGACCCCACTGCTCTATTAGCTATAAAGTTGTAGTTAAATTTGAAGTTATTTAAAGAGGATAACACTAATTATCCAAATCACAATAGACTGATAGTTCTTTTTTTTTTTTTGTCATATCAGAGACCTGCTTAAGTCGTCTGCTATTTCTTTTATAATATTCAGACAACATGTCCACTGAATTTCTTCTATTCATATTATCACATATTTATCAAATTCAAAGATGTGAGTGTAGAAACACAAATTTTCTACCAATCAAATTTCACCATATGTTATTTTATTCTTTAAAAGAAAAGATAAAATAAAATTGAAATAAATGACATGGAAAATAAATGAGCCTTCATATATTTCTTGGCCAATGAAAAGTTGACACTTAGGACGAGATATTCAAGATATCTTGTCATAAATACAAGATCCCATCATATATCTTTTCATAAATGCAAGATCCTGTCAAAAAATATCAACCAATAAAATTATGCCATGTGGCATTGGAAAAGGACCTAAGAGCCTCTATAGATCTCTATAAATAGAGGGCCTCAACCTAAAGGAAGGGGGTCCGGGAGATAAAAAATTTCCTTCAAGACAAGCTCTGCAAGCAAGGAAGCTCTCGCTCTCTCTCTCTCTCTCTTCAAGCAAGGAAGCTCTCTCAAAGAGTTCTCAAGCCTCCTTCATCTACGCTTGAAGTCTACAAAGAACGAAGCTCTGTTGGATCAAGCCAAAACGCCCCAGAAGAGTTCTTCAAAAACACTTTGAAGACGAATCAAAAGTACTCTTCAAAGCATCAAATCATCAAATCTTGCTTCGCAATACACGCCCAAATTCGCGTTCTTGCAAAGCACAAATCTTGGCTTGATTACTCAAATAAATCAAGTCACCATACATCAAATCCAAGGGAAGAATCAGAGGATTGCCATATTCTTTTTGAAAGAATATATTACATAGAGATTGTACCCATTCATATATTTAATAAAATCATATATTTGTACACGTGTGCTTGTTTAATTTTAGGTGCTCAAAATTGTGTCTACAAATTTCTGGCGACTCTATTGGGGAATCTCTACCTCTCATCTCTTCCCTTCAAGAAAGAATTTTCAACAAACTCTCAATGACAACTAGGAGGAACATGATCACCATTGTCGCTTCAGAAAGCAACAAGGCTACTTATTCAAGTCGCTGACATACCATTGAAGATTCTTCAACTCCGCCATTGAAAACAAAATCCATCATCGAGTTGTATGCACAAACTAAGCCGGCTCTCAAGATGACCTCGACCTTGAATGCAAGAGGGGCACAAGATCTCGCCTCAAAGATGAAGCCACAAGCAACGCCACTACAAGAGTCAAGTGGGGCGTGTGAAATTCTCTTCGGCACTCAAGGCGACTTCGACAATTCACCTATGGAAACTTCTCCGTGTCAATCACCAAGTAAGGCTTCGGGTTTTGGCACCATGTCAGTGATGATGACCGAGACAACATCTTTGGAGGATCAAGTAGCTAACTTGACAAAACTCGTCGAGGGGTTTTCGACTTCACTCAAGGCAAAAGACCATGAGATAGCAAAGTTGATGAACAAACTTGAGAGCTTGAACGAAGGAGGCCAAACCTCGACTACCAAGGCTTTTCAAGCAGATCAACTACATGTCATTGAAGAGTCTGCAATCGGAGTCGGAAGAATGTACGCCGTATTACACGATGGCATCTTCACCACAAATCAACTGAAAGAACTCATCAAGGAAGCCATCACAGACCAGGTGGAAAGCTCAATTCAACCCTCGTGATTGGATGCGGCCGTACACCCAAAAGAATCGACTCGTTAAAGATGCCTCTAAGTTACCAACCACCAAAGTTTCAACAATTCGATGGCAAGGGAAATCCTCGGCAACACGTAGCTCACTTTGTGGAGACTTGCAACAATGCCGGGACTAATGGCGATCTCATGGTAAAACAATTTGTTTGTTCCTTGAAAGGTAATGCCTTTGACTGGTACACTGACTTGGAGTCTGGCTCGATTGATACTTGGGAGCAGTTGGAGCGCGAGTTTCTTAACTGCTTTTACAGCACTCGTCGTGTGGTTAGCATGATTGAACTCACTAATGCACGTCAATGGAAGGAAGAGCCTGTCATCGACTACATTCATCAGTGGAGAAACCTTAGCCTCAACTGTAGAGATCGGCTCACCAAAACTTCTGCGCTAGACATGTGTATTCAAGGGATGCATTGGGGACTACGCTACATTCTACAAGGTATCAAACCAAAGTCTTTTGAAGAATTGGCTACTCGTGCACACGATATGGAACTTAGCATTGCGGCGGCTGAAAGTTCATTATTACCTATGCAAGAGCCTAAAAGAAATAAGCCTGAAGGTCATAGATTCGGAAAGAGCACTCTAAAGGTCGAGGGAAAGCAATCTTTAGTAGTTAACTCGGCTGCTGTAAGGGTACCAACTGGAGTTAAGAGGAATGATCATGCAACGCCGACTACTTTTCAAAAGGGAGAAAGAAAGAAACCATCCTTGAAAGAGCGACAAGAAAAAGTGTATCCATTCCCCGACTCAGACATATCTAGGATGCTGGATGATCTGCTTGAGGCAAATATCATTGAGTTACCAGAGGTGAAACGCCCTGAAGAAGCAAACCAAGTAGATAATCCGAATTATTGCAAATATCATCGCTTAATCAGTCATCCTGTAGAGAAATGTTTTGTGTTGAAAGACAAGATTATGAGGCTACACGAGAATGGAGATATCATTTTTGATGATGAAATTGCAGCCTCTAATATCACAACCACGGTCAATTTAGGACCACGTCAATCACTCCCTACAATAAGTTTTGGCTCCTTTGAACCTATAAGACTTGATGCCATTTTCCCGATGAGCTTCGCTGCATCCTCAAGTCTAACTCCATGCATAACCCTCGCACCTCAAATTGACAACTTGAAGCCTGATTCGTCTGAAAATTATGATGATGAAGGATGGACTTTAGTCACGCGTAAAAGAGGAAGGAGGAAGCACATGCAGATGATAAAGCCAACTAGAATGAGAATCTCAATGGTGAGGAAGCTAATTGATGAGCCGATACGTCGAAAGACTGAACGAAAGTCCATGCCAGCCAGAAAGGAGGGTTTTTCAGCACAAAGTCTAAGAAAGCCCATTACACTGAATGAGTACATGCCAATAGAGATGAGAAGGATTGAAAATGTACTTGTTACTTGCTATCATGTTGATGAAGAGAAAAATCCTATTGAACCTATCATGAAGGAAGGTTATGATGACTCTTCAAATTTATCTCACGGTGTATGCACAACAGAGATATCCTTCAACGATGAAGACTTGTTGCTTGGATTAAAACTCCATAACCGACCGCTTTTCATTAAAGGATATGTTGATCAAAAGATGGTGAATCGTATCTTGGTGGATGATGGCTCAGCGGTCAATATACTACCTCTTAAGACTATGAAAGAACTAGGGATTCCTATGGATGAACTTTTCCCAAGTCATTTGATGATTCAAGGTTTTAATCAAGAAGGGCAAAACGCCATTTGAAAGATAAAACTTGCAATGCACATGGAAGATATGGAATCCAATGCACTTTTCCATGTTATAGATGCCAAAACTACCTACAATATGTTGCTTGGACGACTATGGATGCATGAAAAATGGTATCATCTCCTCAACACTTCACCAATGTTTTAAGTATTGCCGAGATGGACAAATAAGAAAGATAGTGGCGGACACCGACCCCTTCACCATAACTGAAGCTCACTTTGCAGACACAAAATTCTATTTCAAGTCAAATGTGATGGAAGAGCTACGATCCCCACCTGAACATCTAGGAGAGGGAAGAATTAACTCCAAAAGCTTAAAAGGACATAAGTCATCTGCAAATGAAAGGGTGTCTCAGCCAACGAGGAATAAAGGAAAAGAAAAGGTGGTATAAAACTTTGTTGTCAATAAGCTACCACGTAAAGCCACAGTACTCCAATATATCCCAGTATCAACAAGAAAAGAGGGTCAATCTTCTTTTGCTAAGGATGAAGAGAAGATCAATAAGGGGCTTGAAAACTTGACCTTGCCAGCTACTCATCTCGCCTTGAACAAGGTCTCAAAACCTTTATTAAAAGGGTTTGTTCATCAAATCGAGTCGGTGGTGATAAATCCTAGTAGACTCCCAGATAAACGGGCGAATGGCTTTGATCCCAATGCTTATAAGCTTTTAGCCAGGGCTGGTTATAATCATGAGGAAATCAATGAGTTAGTAAAGGATGGTGATACTCCTCAACTTGAAGGTAAACAAGTTTTTGCAAGGACTAGAAAGGCATGGAGAGAGAAGAAAACTTCTGGCAAAACTGTAAGGGCTGGTCTTGGATACGAGTCTTCCACACCGCTGCATTTTCAGATTAATAAAGAAGCCTTGCAATACATAAGTGCGGAAGAAGTGAAGGACAAACAACAAAGCCAGTCAGCACCTCTTAGAGCTTCAGTCTAGGATCGTCTTGGTGGAACCACAAGTCGTGCTCCTGTTTTTGCCAGGATTGGAACCCAAAATAATGGAAAGACGCTAAAATGCACATCAGTCTTTGCAAGACTTGGACAATCCATATCAAAGGATGACAAGCATACATTCGATCATCAATCAAGTTTGATGAGTGATTCAAAGGTTCTTCGTAGCAAAATACCTTCACGCATGAAGAGACAATGTGAATAGGTGGTGAGTGCTGAGGGGACATTGAAAGGAAAAACACGCACAATAGTAATAAAAAACCCCTCTAATAAAGAAAAGGAGGATGAAATAATGTGTCTCACTTTAAATCACATCACTATTGAAGAAGATGATAATGATAAGTTTGTCGTCGAAGAAGATGTTGAGGAAGCTTCGCCTTCCCTTGAATCAGAAAATAAGCCTACAATGGATGAACTTAAAGAGGTTAACTTGGGAACTGTTGAAAACCCACGACCAACCTTCATCAATGCAAACTTATCACCTAAAGAGGAAGCAAATTACATGGAACTTTTGATGGAGTATCGGGATGTCTTTGCTTGGTCCTATGATGAAATGCCAGGTTTAGACCCAAGGGTTGATGTCCACCAACTAGCAGTAAAACATGAGGCTAGACCTGTAAAACAAACTCAGTGTCGCTTTCGTCCTGAACTCATATCACAGATTGAGGTTGAAGTCAATAAACTTATCCAAACAGGTTTCATTCATAAGGTCAAGTATCCTACATGGATTTCAAATATTGTGCCAGTAAAAAAGAAGAATGGCCAAATACGTGTTTGCGTGGATTTTCGAGACCTTAACAATGCTTGTCCCAAAGATGATTTTCCACTTCCAATTACCGAGATCATAGTCGACGCTACCACAGGTCATAGGAGATTAACCTTCACGGATGGTTCATCTGGCTATAATCAAATTCGAATGGCACCCGCAGATGAGGAGAAGACGGCTTTCCGAACTCTGAAAAGGATATATTGCTATAAAGTTATGCCTTTTGGCTTAAAGAATGCAGGTGCCACTTATCAAAGGGCGATGCAGAAGATTTTTGATGATATGCTTCACCAACATGTTGATGCTATGTTGACGACCTTGTGGTGAAATCAAAAGAAAAAGAAAATCATTTGCAAGATCTTCGTCTGGTATTTGAACGATTACGTCGATTCCAGCTAAAAATGAACCCACTAAAATATGCATTTGGTGTGTCATCAGGCAAATTCCTAGGGTTTATAGTTCGACATCGAGGGATTGAGATTGGCCAGTCTAAGATTGAAGCCATTCTAAAAATGCCGGAGCCAAGAAACATCCATGAGTTGAAGAGTCTCCAAGGAAAGTTGGCCTATATACGGAGATTTATTTCTAATTTAGCGGGTCGATGTCAACCATTCACCCACTTAATGAAGAAGAATACGTCATTCTATTGGGATGAAGCTTGTACTAATGCCTTCAACAAGATAAAAAAATACTTGTTGAATCTGCCTGTCCTTCAAGCACTGGTACTGGGACGCCCACTTATCCTCTATATTGCAGCACAAATACGTTCCTTGGGGGTGTTGTTGGTGCAACAAAATGATGAAGGCAAGGAAAGCGCTCTCTACTACCTTAGTAGGACATTAAATGGGGCTGAACTGAATTATTCTCCAATAGAGAAGACATGTCTAGCATTAATGTTTTCAATAAAGAAGCTAAGGCATTACCTCCAAGCGCATTCAGTAAGACTAATCTCCCGAGCTGACCCTCTCAAGTACATCATCTCAAGACCAGTACTATCAGGAAGATTGGCAAAATGGGCTTTATTGCTTCAAGAATTTGAAATTGTCTACGTCTCACAAAAGGCTATCAAGGGGCAAGCACTAGCTGATTTTCTCGCTGATCATCCTATTCCCGATGAATGGAAGTTCTCTGAAGACCTGCCTGATGAGGATGTTTTGTTTATTGAAATGTCAGAACCATGGAAAATGTTCTTTGATGGCGTAGCACGACAAGATGGAGCCGGGGCTGGGTTATATTCATCACACTAGAAGGAGAGGTCTTGCCTTTCTCCTTTTCACTTACCAAATGTTGTTCTAATAACATGGCCGAATATCAAGCCTTGATTCTTGGGTTGGAAATGGCAGTGAATATAAAGATGTCTCGCCTTAAAGTTTCTGGGGATTCTCAATTAGTCATCAGACAACTCCTGTCACTATATGAAGTCAAGAAGCCGGAATTCATCCCATATCACAAGTATGCACTTAAATTGATAACATCACTTGATTGCGTTACTTTAGAACATGTGCCACGAAAAGAGAATAAGCAAGCCGATGCCTTAGCAAATCCTCCAGAAAAAAGGATTGAATGACCACTATCATCAAGTTGTCCAACTGAGATCAACTTCTTCTTTAGTCCAAGAACATGCCTTACATTTTGCAAGTTCCATGTAGATCCATTCATTGTCTTGATTTGCACATCTCTTATACCCACAATATCCATTGGTTGTCCATCGGCCAGATAGACTACACCGTGATCTCCAGCAACATAGTTTTGCATCATCTCATGGTGTGGTGTACAGTGGAATGAAGCACCAGAATCAAGAATCCAATCATCAATTGGACTTTGTACAACAAGAATTAAAGCATCTTGTACCTCATCTGTGGTAACGTTTGCAGAGTCAGCTTTAGGCTTTTTCGGTTTTGTGCAATCCCTCATGAAATGATCAGGTTTGCCACAATTCCAACATTCAACCTGCTTTCTAGGTCCAAACTTGCTTTTACTTCTGTATCTTGATTTTGATCTGCCTCTGGATAAGCCTCTATCTTGTCTCCTTCCTCGAGTGTTGATATTGAGAGCTGATCCTGAACTTGAACTTTCACCTGAGTCTTTCCTTTGCACTTCTTCAGCCAAAATCAAGTCTCGGATGTCATCATATTTTAGTTTAGATTTTCCACCTGTGTTGCTCACGGCTGTCCTCATACCTTCCTAACTACTTGGAAGTGAAGCTAGCAAAATGAGTGCACGGATCTCATCATCAAACTCAATCTCAACAAATGACAATTGATTTGTGATGGTATTGAAGTTGTTGAGATGTTGTGTAACAGAGGTGCTTTCTGTCATCTTCAAGTTGAACAACTTCTTCATCAAGTGCACTTTATTATTTGCTGAGGGCTTCTCATACATCCCAGACAAGGCTTCCATCAATTTTGCAGTGGATTTTTCTTTTGTAACATTGTAAGCAACTCTTCTTGACAAGGATAGCCGGATAATGCCCAAAACCTGTCTATTAAGAATTTGTTAATCTTCTTCTGGCATATTCTCTGGTTTGCTCCCCAACAGAGGAAGATGAAGTTTCTTCCCATATAGATAGTCTTCAATTTGCATTTTTCAATATCCAAAATCTGTTCCATCAAATTTTTCAACTCCAGCAGCCTTTATTTCATCTGCCATTTTCAATACGTCTCGGATTTAAATCTGTCAAATCTGACCTTACAGATGTGTCCAGAACGGCCAAAAATATTGGAAACGACACTAAGATCACCCAAATCGAACTTCGGATGGCTCCAGATGGTGCAGATGAAGTGTCTTATCAATCGAACTTCGGATGGCAAATACACGCGTAATTATTGCTGACGTGTCTTGTTGACTGGACTGATGATGTGTCTGATGACTGTGCAGAATTGCTGGCGTGGCTGCTGACTTGGCAGGTCAACCTGGTTCAGTTGCAGGAATTCGAGCGAAGAAGACACGTGGGGCGTGTGGTGCGCGTCGGGGCACGTAGGTAGTGTTGTCGTTGGCGCGTGTGGGAGCGTGCGAGCATGCAGGATGTCTGTTTTTCGTCGGTTTTTCACTAGTGGATGTATCTTATCTTCCTCTACACGATAGTATGTTCAGAAACATGTTTGAAGAACTTTGATTTCTGGGTTTGGATCAAACACCCTCTTTTTCAAGAACAAGCTCTGATACCAGTTGTTAGGAAATTCAAGCAATCAAACACACACAAATTTACGTGGTTCGACAACTTGCTTACTCCACGGAGCTACTGGTTTGTATTAATCACTCAAAGAAACAATACAAACAAAGAGGAGGAGAAAACTCTTCTCTACTCAACTCTACACACTCAAGCTCTCCACTACTCTCTCTCTCGTTTCTCTCCGTGTTTTCACTCTTCTCTGCAACAATTCCATAGCTCTTCAATGAGCATATATATATATATATATATATATATATAAGGGAGTGAAGGGGCATAAATCATGCCATGATTTATGCCATCGATTATGTCCTCCACCATTTGTCAAGTGGGAGATTAGGTATTCCCACTTGCATATGGTGGGACATTGTTTGTCTCCACTTTCTAACAAGAAGTAAGTATATTAATACAAGATTTCATTACCCATGAGATTGCATTGCAAATATGAAAGTTGAAGTCAAGCATAAGAAGACATAAGATCAAGTCACAAATATTTTTCACAAAGCCACTCAAATATGATGTTTTTATCAAGATGAGAGACATGTAAGGAGTTATGAAGAAATCAAGTTTAAGGGGGGATATTGAAAGTAAACCAGATTTTGGTTATGAAAAGTAAAGGAACATGTCTACTGTTTGAGAATAATTGGTTGACGGACTGGAATAAGTTGAATCAGTCAATCAGTTCAATCGGCATAATACAATTCATGTTCATTTAAGAATTTTCTTGTATTAGTTTAATTCTTTGATTGTCTAAGGACCTTATACTTATAAAAAGGCTTGTAATTCAACATTATAAAGAAGCATAAAAGATAAAGAATATCTAAGAGAACTTAAAGAAAAATACGTAATAAAAATATGTTTCTTCTCAATTTTTTTTTCTTCTTGAATTTTTAACTTGTATTATTATTATTTTGATATTCTACTGTACTCATCCTTTTTCCAACAAGGATCCAGAACCAATGATGAAAAATGATTTTCAGTTCTATTTTTTATCCGCTGCATTAATAGAGCCTTGAGCTTAGACTAATTATATTGAGATGTTACCGTTACAGACCTGCAGGTACATGGCTAGGTAAGTAACAGACATCATAGTTGATATGGGCACTTAATAGAGTTTAGATAAAGTTCAGTATCATTTCTCTTTTCATAAGGCAACAAGGGACAATTGATGGTGTGTTTGTACTGCATATCCATAAATTTTAAAGAATTGCTTCATAAATGCTTAGGATATTATTGATTAATTCATTTTCCCCTATTTATTTACATGGCACGGTTTGTATTTTGTATTAGTCATATATTTAAAAATATTTGATTAATCAACATATATTATAGTTTTGTAACATCCCACTAAAAATCTCTTTTATAAAATCTTAATTAGTTAAAAAAATTAAATTTCATAGCTTTTTCTAAAACTATTTATTTTTAAACGGCAATTAAAACAAAAACTGTAGGGAATTCCGACCGGTGATGTTCTGATATTTGCTCATAGGAGGTAAAGCACACTGACACAATATTTAACGTGGTTCGGCAAACTGCCTACATCCACGGGAGAAGCCATTGCATTATATAGGGAGAGAACAAGATTTACAACAATAGAGGAGGAGGAATCATCCCCTCTTTAGCAACTCTCAACCTCACTCTATTTCTCTCTTTTCAGGTCTTTTGAATGGCAGCATCTGCTGTCCTTGGCAGCCCACTCTCTCCTACATTTCTCACATCTTTGGCTCTACTCTTCCCTCTCTCAACTCTCTCATTTTGCTCTCAACCGTATGCCTCTATTTATAGGCATCCATGGTGCTGCTCCATTTGTTCTTTGGTCAATAATGGTGGCTGCCAACTCCAGCTCTTCTTCAACAAAGGTGGCTGCCAACTCCAGCTCTTCTTCAAGAATAGTGGCTGCACCTAGCAGCCCTCTTTGACAATGGCAATGGCAGCCATCCTTTTCTAGAAGATAGGTTGTAAATGCTCTATGATTGCTGCACATAATGGCAACAATCCTAACAATCACCCCCTTTGCCATTCATGTGGGCAATTGTCCTCTTGCTTCTTCAGCACATGCTTGCATTCTGCAGCTCTTCCAAGCTTACCATTCCGAGAGCGTCTTTGGCCAAGTTTCCAGGTACTTGCCAAACCTTTCAATCACCAGAGTCACCAAAGCACACCTTTTCTCACACAAAAGGATCACTACAACCAGATGGTCTGCCACTTCACATCTGAAGAGTGTTAACGCTTGTCTCTGGAACAACATCCCCCTTCAAGCATATCAACCATGCTTGGCCCGGAATGATTTATCAAGTCTTACACCAAGGCTTACAACACCCCCTCAAACGAATATTTCCAAGTGCGACAGTCATTGAGTATTTCAATATGATCACGAGCTCACCACTCTTCTAAGAGTCTACTCATCCTGGAGTTGCGTCTGCCCTCTGTTCCTCTCTAGGAACCACACCTTACTTCTCCATGAGTCTCCCGCTCTTAGTCTCAAGAGTCTAGGTAGCTCTCCCTTTTAACCAGGGGACAGCCCATTAAAGGTTGATCCATCTCTGTCTTCATACTCTGAGTATTACAATGCCATTACCGAGCTCACCACCTTGACAAGAGTTAACTTATTCCTGGAACCTGCGCATGCCCTCTGCTCCTTCATAGCAGTCGCGACTTAATGTTCCACAAGTCATCCACTTATTGTCCAAGGCAAATGTCTTCTAGCTCATTGATCTTTAGCATGGGGGCAATATCCATGAAAGTCAATCCTGCATTTGTCTCCATACTCATCATAGCCTCTTCATTGGCTATACACTTGTCTACTTATATCCAGCCATCACATCGGTCTTTAGGGCGTTCTGAAATTGGGCTCCTATCATGGCCCTCACACCTTCTCCTGAGGTGTCTCCACCTGTCTTCATGAGACGGTCTGAACTTGGACTCATATCATGGTCCTCACACCTTCCATCCGAGGTGTCTCCGCCTGTCGTCATGAGACGGTCTGAACTTGGACTCATATCATGGTCCTCACACTTCTCCTGAGGTGTCTCCGCCTGTCGTCATGAGACGGTCTGAACTTGGACTCATATCATGGTCCTCACACCTTCCATCCGAGGTGTCTCCGCCTGTCATCATGAGACGGTCTGAACTTGGACTCATATCATGGTCCTCACACCTTCCATCCGAGGTGTCTCCGCTCGTCATGAAGCGGTCACATCCTCCTTCATCGGGGATGTCTCCAGTGGCTCCAAGATTCTCTACCACCATGTGGACTTGGGAGAGATCACTGTCACTGATCACATAGAAAGAGAGAGTTGCGGTGCACTCTTCGCAATCCTCCATCTCATTTTCTATGTTTGGAGCTTCTATGCCTTTCTGCTTGATAGCTCCACCCACACCAACTCTCTTTGGTGTCTTCGCCTTTCATCGGCGGTCGCACCCCCTTAATTAGGTGCTTCTGCAACAGCTCATCTTTCCATCCTTGCATGCATTGGAAAGGTCCTCGCTTGTTGCCTTTATCAAGAGCACAAGAGACTTCCTGTTGTACAACTTTTTCACAGTCTACCTCTCCGAGCTTCATCCGGGAACTCTTCTTCTCCTTGCATCTTTGTCTCATTACAATTACCTCGTTGGATCCTTCGGGTACTCTTGCACAATCTCCGTGTGCTCTCGTGCAATTTCAGTTCTCCAGATTTCTCCCTATTCTTTGCTTTTATGTTTGACAGCAGCTCATCTTGTCACAACATTTATCCAAGTCAAAATAGAGTGCCAATCTTTATCCCCTTGCTGTATTTCTCTTCCATTATCAGGGTCTTCATTAATTCTCCCTTCGAGAAATTACAGTCACCGAATCTAACTTCTTTGGAGAAATCACCACTCCATCAGATCCTTGAACATACGGAACCCAACTGTTCCTTTGTGCCGTCATCTTGCTAGTCTTCAACAGTTTCATTACAAACTGTTACATATACAAAAATAGTACTGTGTGGATGATCCTTCAACTAAGCAAGTTCCCAGGAAAGATTTGGAGGGGTCACACTGGTCCCGCTTAAAACCCAATCTCCTAGACAGAACTTCTTAGAACGTATCTATCCACCGTACTGTCTTTTCGTATATACAACCATTTGCTAGCTTTGTTGCGGCTTTCCTTTACAAGTGATCTGGGGTATCCCGGTTTTATACCTGATTTCTCAACATCTGGCGAGACTACCAGTTCTTAGATTCGTCAAGATTGGTCTTCATCAATTTCCACTCTCCACCTCAAATCGTCCACATGATCGGGTGTCCAGAGTTTCCCAATTTTGCCTTCCTTCAAGGCAATTAAAATTCTCTCCACTTAGCAGTTCAGCACATGTAATTGGGTAAACATGTGTGACATGTTCTTCTTCATCTCTATCGACCACCATGATGACCTTTACATGCCTCCTCATCGGGCAATCTCTTTTGTTAATTCACCACCGCCACTTTTGGTCTCAAATCTCAATGATCGGACCACACCATTGCATCCGGAACGATCAAATTAGCTGGAAACAAGTCTGAAATCGTCCAAATCGCATTTCAGACGGCTAAGATTTGATCAAAACAATTCTGGCCTAATGAACGACCCAGATTCAATCTCAGATCCGGTTGCACATAGACTCTGCTGCACAGAATCTTATCCCTCGGCTCGCGGCTCAGCTCGGCTTCAAAACGGCTCGACTCGGCTCAACTTGGCTCGGCTCGCGGACGATGATGTGGCTGCTGACATGGCATGCCTACTGTGCATGCTGACATCACATTTACATCAGGCTGATGTCATCCCTGGCATGCCTACTGTGCATGCTGACATCACAATTATGTCATGCTGACGTCATTAATATCCGGGTCAGCCATGTGGGTCGGGTCAACTGGTATTCGGGTCGGGTCAGCCCATCCGGGCGAAGAAGACGCGTGGGGCGCGTCTGCGCGCGTGGGCAGACGCCTTGCTGGAGAGTGATGGAGAGTGCGGCCATGTCCGACGTCCGATTTTGACGCCGTTTTCACCAGTGGCTTCGTCTCGTCCTCCTCTACACGGTGGTATGGTCAAAACACAATTTTGACAACTTTCATTTTTGAGCAAAAATCAAACACCACTTCAAACCATATGCTCTGATACCAATTGTAGGGAATTCCGACCGGTGATGTTCTGATATTTGCTCATAGGAGGTAAAGCACACTGACACAATATTTAACGTGGTTCGGCAAACTGCCTACATCCACGGGAGAAGCCATTGCATTATATAGGGAGAGAACAAGATTTACAACAATAGAGGAGGAGGAATCATCCCCTCTTTAGCAACTCTCAACCTCACTCTATTTCTCTCTTTTCAGTGCTGCAATGGCAGCTACTGCTGGCTGCCTTGGCAGCCCACTCTCTCCTACATTTCTCACATCTTTGGCTCTACTCTTCCCTCTCTCAACTCTCTCATTTTGCTCTCAACCGTATGCCTCTATTTATAGGCATCCATGGTGCTGCTCCATTTGTTCTTTGGTCAATAATGGTGGCTGCCAACTCCAGCTCTTCTTCAACAAAGGTGGCTGCCAACTCCAGCTCTTCTTCAAGAATAGTGGCTGCACCTAGCAGCCCTCTTTGACAATGGCAATGGCAGCCATCCTTTTCTAGAAGATAGGTTGTAAATGCTCTATGATTGCTGCACATAATGGCAACAATCCTAACAAAAACTACTATGGTTTCAAACACAAACCGAAGCTAAAATGAAGCTTGAATGAAATGCTTAATAAAAATTCATGTAGATAAGGAAACAAGAAATAAGAAAAGATCTATCTTACATCAATTGACAAATCAGTTGAAGCACTTTCTTCACCTTTCTTATCAACTTTCCAGGCTAGAGATGTCTGGTCCTGCCTTTGGTCTCCATCACCACTAGGCCTATTGACACAGGCCACATAGTAGATTTTTCAAGTCTATTTATTTTTTTTATTTTTTAAAAATAGAGTTTAATTTTATTAGTATAGTTTCCTGTTTCTACTCGTACTTACTTTATTGGGTGCATGTGAATAAGTATTTAATTTTTTTTTATAAGATTAATTTTTTTTTTTTGTCGAGTCTCTTTTATTGGTGATTTTTTTGTCGGAAAAATATGGTTTACGTGCGACAAGTGTCGTGAGTTCACATGAAGCGGTATTCGCAACTTAAAAGAACATTTATCACCATTTACCTGCCATGTGTAATGTGGATAATGTTCAATCAGTTGAGGGGTCCCATGTCTTGAAAACTTTGAAGTTTGAACAGTAGTCGGTAGATACTACAATGTAAGGGCAGGTGATGAGATATGATTACAGAATTATAACAGAAACTGTTACTTCAGTGATTAACATCAAACCGGTTCTGTAAGACTATGTACAGATGGGAAACAGAGATATTTAGAGCTATCATACCCCTGAAATGTCAATTTCCCTATTTTGTTGTAACTAGCAGGCACAAGAACAACGGTCTGATGATATTGACATTGTGAGAACAGAAGTAAAATTTGCTAATTTTGGCTTGTCTGTGATGAAGCGATGCTGATACTACAACTGATGTTTGCTTAGTTTGTTTCAATTTCTCTCAATGGATTCTTAATTTGTTCTTACTTTGAGGAAAATATCCACAACAACATGAAGGACAGGAATGGATCATCACAAAATAACAATCCTGTTTCTGAAGAAATTTTCTTCTTTGAAACATGTTAATATAAAATCATTCTTAAGATCTTATCTAACAATTTAAGTTCTTAATTAGTTGAGATGTAGAACACAATTCAAACAAAAATGGAAACACATTAGAAAAAAGTTAGATCATGCAATGAAAATTTGCAAGAGGACAAGAGAGTGTGAGAAAGAAAGATTTATTTGATTAATTCTTTCAGTTTTCGAATTGAAATAAAATTTGGCAAAAAAATCAATGACATCCGGTTTCCTGATACTTTGAAAAATGTTTGTCTCCGGAAGGAAGAAAAAATGTATCAAAACATGACACTGAAAACTGTCACTGAAACTGTGTTAACTTGCTCTATATATGCCATTGCCGGCTTTCACTGCTGCTTTAAGAAAGAAATGACATCATGAAAAATGTCTTCTCTGCAAGGGATTGTGAGGCCACCCATTAATTGAATGAGTATATCCGAATTCTTCTTCAGATTGACTTAGCAAATCCTGAAATATCAGTTGGTTCAAGTATGATATTGGAATTATAAATCGATTCTTTTGGATTTTTCCTACTTAGACTGCAAGGCAACCCTTTGGAACATTTGAAGATGCTTTGCTTGCTGCGGATGGAAAGATCTGAAGAATTTGCTTAGCACGTACAATAGCAGACTAACGGAAACCCATTGTTCAGTGAGTGAGATTGAAAAGATCTCGTAGAACTTGTTGAACAAGAGAGCTTTTGATTATCAAGAATGTGAAGGCTTGTGTTGCATGTCAAACTAAATGTATATATATTAATAGATGCAAGGGTATTGCTAGGGATCCCGTAAAGCAAGTAGCCAGTGGTGAAAGAGACAATGCATGAGCCATGAGATGTAGTCAAGAAATTAGCTTATGAGAAATAATTAACATGCTAGATCTCCCTACAATTAGTAGGACCAGAAAGCAGTCGCTCAGAAACTTGCACTACAGTAAATTAAAAAAGAAAACCATGATTACCAGGACTTGTTTTACACCTAGAAACAAAGAGATTTAAACTCTTTATCTTATCTAAGACTGATTTTCGGACGTGAATGAATGAGCTTGCTGCACTGACACCATGCTCACATGTTCATGCTGTCACGACCCGCTCTCCAAATTCATGACCGGTACATAGACAAGTTTTCTCTCCAGGTTTTTTACCTCTACGAATCCAAACAGACATACTATAGATTTAATATTTATTAAATATTTGATTGCTCCACCATTATTCTTAATAGTTGATATTTATCTCTAGATTTATTCAAAAGGCTCCATAATCTTTTCCTCATATTATCTAATACAATCTTAAGATCGAATTGAATGAATTGAATATTGCTCATTAGACTGACAATGATGCGGGAAAAGAAATCCTGGATGATGTGGTATTTTTTATGATTTAAATTAGATCAATTACTTTATTGTGTTGTATTTTATTTAACTTGCTCAAAATTTGAAAAAAAATTTAAGAACGCATTTTTCTAAGAAATCAAATATTGCTTGGAAGTGTTTTCTTTGAACTAATTTTCTTTTTTTCTTCGGTGATAATCTTTAAAGCTGTAAATTTAATTTCTTGATATATAGTAAGCTAAGCCATGAAACCGTGGAAACTAAATGAATAAACATTTGTGAAAGTTTAAAAGATTTTATTGTAAATAATCTCTTGAGACACTGCTTACAATCTGTACATGATATGTAAAGTAGTATGCTACAAAATTGTTTTCTCTAATATATGCTAATCTGTCCCTTTTATGACGCATTTAAGCGAGAAGTGAGATCGATGAAGATGTCTTCCCGACAAGGAATTGTGAGACCACCCATTTGATGATCAAATCCAAATTCCTCTTCAGCTTTCCTTAGCAGCTCTTGAAATGAAGGCTGGTTCAAGTGTGATACTGGAATCACAAATCTTTTCTTCTCTTCTTCTCCAACATATACTGCAATATAGCCTTTTCGAACATCCCTAGCTGGAGATGATCCTCGAAGAAGATTTTGCTTAGCTTGAAGAATACGAGGCAGGCGAATAGCCATCATTTTGCTTGGATGTAAATGTAAGAACAACAAGAAGATTGTTAGGATTTCAGTAAAGAACAGAAAACTCTGATTCTTGATGAGAATGTGAAGGCTTGAGTTGGATTGACAAGGTATTTGTGTGCTGTATATATAGAGGAAAGATCACAAAAACAAAAGAAGAGCACCATTGTGGATAATGGAGCTACTGGTGTATGGTCATTTGGATGGGGTCTAATGAGAGACATGAAGTAGTGAAGGATCACATGGTATTGTCTCAAAAGCAAGACTGATAACACAATGTCCCCAGCATTTTTTGAGAAAAACAATCTACTCAGGACCCACTTGAAATTCAAGGAGTTGGCTATTATGAAGTCTATCTTAAGTTGTGACCACTTGAATACTGCAGACAACCTTGAGACATCTACCCTCTTTGAATTAGAGTTGTACGATATAGAAGGATCATTTCTGTGGACGACCTCTTAGAGTTCAGGGCATGCTTCAGACGTCTAAGTTCTTTTTTTTGTTGTTGTAATGATGGGTATAGGTCTTATGGACCACATTTGTCTTGTAAATTATAAAGCTTGTCTAAATCAGCAGTATGAACATGGATTATCAGCATTTATTGCTCTAGCAATAAATTCCAACATGTATCACCAGGAAAAGTAAAAGGGACAAAAACTTGCTAGACAAAACCATGTGAAGTGCATATGAAGTGCGTGGCACTGCTTCACCCTTTTTAGAACCTATCCTGCATTTCAGAATATCTTGAGGCAACTGCAAATGACGAAGTTAATCGGTAATTGTTTCCAGCCATTGAATTTGAAATGTGGGTGCCACCAGGAGCAGAAAAAGAGCATCAATGCTATCCTCAGGAAGATTTCAACCTGTGAGGCCAAATATGTTGCGAGGCCTTTTATTTATTCACTTCGGTAAAGCAAAATCTCCATTTATTTTACGCATTTCTTGAACAGTGTTAAAAGAAAAATCAACCAAGGTGAAAAAAACACAAAGTGAAAGAAGGAATGAAAAGGGCGAGGCGTGTATGCTCTGCTGAAAAAAATAAATGAAAGAAGAATATTCATTTGCAACCTTATAGTTGAATAGACCATGATTGCAGTATTTTATATGCTGGAAAAACAGCAGTTTGGCAGCTGATGTACAAAAACAATATTCTAAAATGTAATTATATTCAAACTGTGCTATTTTTCAAGTACATTTTCAGTATGTGTTATTGTCCCAAAACTTTTAATAAACTATGCTATTTTTCAAAAATAAACAAATCCTTAAAGAGTGATCACAAACATATATATCTAGTTTGATGCATGAGTAATAACTTTCAGGCACTTTTTCCCTTTGTACGAAATATAGCCGTATATGGTCTACAGGATATTAAGCCGTTATCGACATATATAGACCTGCAGGTACATTCCATGTACTTGCAATGGTATGAAGGTAAACTGGTAATCACTGAAAGTTTTTAAGATAGAGTTCGGCAGAATCTCTTTTCATGAAAAAAAAAACCAATTGGTGAGTGAAGCTGACATGAATTTGAGCAATAATGCTTAGCAGAAGATGATTAAGCTTATCAGATTTATTTGTAATTGAGTACCCTAAAGTACACCAAACTGAAACACATGTAACATGTCAATTCTGCAATGAAAAAGATCTATTTCAAATGGCATATCTATAGAAACACCTAGTGCACCATCTTTCGTGACTATGCTTATCCTACTTTTGGTCTCCGTCACCACTTGCCTAAAGGAGTAAAGGACTGTCGTACTAGGGACCCTTACGGTAATGAAATTACTAAAGTCATCGGTTGTGACAGCGAATTTTGAGTTATATCAGATGTTACAGGACCTGCTTTAACCTGGAGGTCACTCTTACAACTAGCATGTGCCAAGATTGAAAAAGAGATAGTCCAATTAAGTAATGATCCAGACTTCGATGCTTCTGGATATTAATTTAACTTCTTTTTTTATGAATTAACCACAGTAGTCTAAACTTGAAATTGCGCCTTTTCGCTGAGGTAATGTCCAGACTGCCTTAGTTAATGCTTCCAATGATAAAGGATTTACTATTTTCCAACATAATATGTATGTTTTGATCAGGGCTTTCCAGTATGTTGATAGATATTATGAACAAATTCAGCAAAGATCAGGATAACTAACATAGAAGGGAAAAAAAAACAAGCTAGAAGGATGTATTTTATATATTGACGGAATAACTCCTATTAAATAGAGTTTTAGTTTAGCAGAAATCAACAAAATCTGCTAAATACATGGCATGAATAACAACTTCCTAATAACAAGTCAATAAAATAAAACAGCATCTTATTCCTTGGTTTTCATTCATACGTAGAAATCTTCTAGTTGACCTACTCCTTAGCAACACTTCAGATCATGTACTACTTGTTTAGGCATTCTTTCAACACTCATCCTTGCCTTAATAGCTGCAGACACCTAGTTTGCTTCTTAAGGCTTCAAAACTGGCTTTTGAAAAAGCTTTGATGAACACATCTGCCTGATCATTGGTTCTACAATAAAGCAGATTGACTTCACCCTCTTTCTACACTTCTCTTAAAAAATACAACTTAATATTCGATTGCTTAGTCTTTCCATGGAAAACATGGTTATTTGCAATTGAAATTGTAGTCTGATTGTCTATATAATTCTGTGTAAGCTCAAGTTGCTTCATATGTAAATCTGCAAGTATTTTCTTATCCAAATTGTTTAATTCACTACATCAGTGACTGCTATATATTTAGCTTTTGCTATGTTTTGAGCAACCACATCTTATGTCCTTAACACCATGAAAACACTCTTGATTCAAATCTAAAACAATAAGCTGTTGTACTTTTCATATCATCAATAGAACCTGCCTAGTCAATATCACAATAACCATGAGCATAAAATTCTGAAAATACCATAATTCATTGTGTTTTGATACATTTTACAACCCTTTTAGCAACTTGAAGATATATTTCACTAGTACGATGCATGAATCATGAGAGTAAGCTTACTGTAAAAGTAATGTCTACTCTTGTTGCTATAAGATACATTAAACATCTAATTAGCCTCTTGTAATAACCTTTATAATCAACTTTGTCTATTCCATCAATATCCTTATTGAATTTCTCCTTCTAATTCATAAAAGTGCTTATACTTTTGTAGTTTTTCATGTGAAACTTTCTGAGTATTTCTCTAGCATACTTCTTTTTTCATATGAAAATTCTATTATGATTTTTCTTCACTTCCATTTCTAGAAAGTAAGACATCAAATAAAGGTTTGTCGTCTCAAATACTTTGAGCATTTCAACTTTAAGCTCTTTTGTTAGCTTCTCATCACTTCTTAATATTACATGCAAATTATCAACATAAATAGATACTATAATAAAATTAGCACCCTTTCCTCTTACATATAATATAGCTTCACTTGGACTTTTAACAAAGCTAAGTATTATCAACATAAATAGATACTATAATAAAATTAGCACCCTTTCCTCTTACATATAATATGGCTTCACTTGGACTTTTAACAAAGCTAAGTATGTGAAAATGTTCATCAATGTTGTTTTACCTGGCCCTAAGAGCCTGTTAAAACCATATAATGTCTTCTTTAACAAATTAATGGACCTTTTCTTATTTCCTCTTGACTTGAAAACCATTAGGTTGTTCTATAAAAATCTTCCTCTATAGATAACCATTCAAAAAATTAGATTTTACATCCAACTAGTAATTTTTTATCCCTTATATGCTAACAAGGGAAGTAGTATTATAATTGTAACAAGTCGTGCTATAGGTATAAAAGTCTTTAAGAAATCTACTTCAAACACTTGAGCATAATCCTTCACAACTAATCTAGTCTTGTATTTGTTTATAGAACCATCTACATTAAGTTTGGTTCTATAGACCCATTTAACTCCAATGACCTTTTTATGTTGAGGTTTGTTTATCAACACACACGTATCATTCTTTTCAATCATTTAAGCTCCTCTTTTATTTCTTCAAACCACTTGTCATTCTCTATTGCCTCCAGCTCAAACTCTACAGGTTCACAAACAACAATGTTACTTCTTTCACAAATATCAAATAATTGTTAAAATAATTAAGATCAAACACAAAAGGAAGGCTATAATTCTAAATAATTTGTTTATTATGAGTTAGTGCATAGTGTTAACTTAAATACAAAGAAAGTATATATAAGTTAAATTGAAAATATTATTCTGCTCTTAATAAATAAGACTACATAAATATTATTTAATAGTAATAACCTTGTACCTCTAACTGGCTCATCATCTATGTTGTCATTAGCATTTTGTCAAGCAGGTGATTTCTGCTTCTCTTCTGGTTCCTCCCATTTACATTGTTTATCCTCCATAAAATTAACATCCCTCCTTACTAAAGGTTTCCCATTTTATGGTTAAAAAATTCAATAAGTTTTGGATGGGCTGATGTATCTAATAAATAATTCATTTTTTGCATTCCTATCCAGCTTGTCTTTTTTAACCTAAGGCATATAAGTGCAACAAAGGCAACCAAAGGTCTTAAAATGTTACAAGTCTGGTTTGTATCCAAACCATGCTTCAAATGGAGTTCTTTGATACAAAGCTCTGGTTGGCAACCTATTCATCATATAAATTAATGTGTTTGCAGCCTCAGCTTATAGTTTCTTTAGCGGCTCATTTTCATACAGCATGCATCTAGTCATCTTCATGATGATCGTATTTTTTCTCTCACTCATACCATTTTGTTGTGGTGTGTATGGTGTTGTAAGTTGGTACTTAATGCTTGTCAAAGAACCATCTCAACCCAATAGCTTAAGCTGTTAGATGAGGTCCCAGGATATGATTTATATTATTCTCTAACACACCCCCTCAAGTGAAAGCCCTTTGGGCTTGAAACTTGCACAGGCCCACATTACCTTTGTGCTTAATTTTTATCAAATAAATGGGAATGGTGAGATTCGAACTCGAGACCACTTGGTCATCAAGACTCTGATACCATGTCAAAGAACCATCTCAACCCAATTGCTTAAGCTGTTAGATGAGGTCCCAGGATATGATTTATATTATTCTCTAACAATGCTACCTTCATCACAAAACTACTAAAAGCTTTCATTGGTGTATTCCTTCTCATTATTAGATCTTATAATTTACATTTTACAGCCTTTTTTTATTTTCCATTCATGTTTTTTGCTTCCAAAATACCTTAACAACTTCATTTTTGAATTTACATAAATAAATCCAACATAATCCAGTATAATCATCAATAAAGGCTATATAGTATCTATTACCATTTAGTGAAGTTGTTCTATAAGGGCCTCTAATATTTGTGTGCACCAGTTGAAGTTTGTGGGATGCTTCCCATATAGTTTGAGGAAAAGGTTTTCTAGATTGCTTTAATATTGACAATCCAGTCTATTGACATGTTCTCCATCCATGGAACACCTCTCATTAAGTTGTGTCTCTGCATGTATAATAGTCCAGTATGATGAAAATGCCCAAGCCTTCTATGCCACAATTCTTCATTGTCTATATTAATAGAAAAAACTATTTTCTCCTCCTTTATTAGGTTTAGAGCAAATGAAAACAGAAATTCTCTCCATGTGTCCTATCTAACTATATTTTTTGCATTTGACATTTGATCTCCACCAACACTTTTTTTATAGGTGATTGTTTTCAGTATGGACATGATTGATATGATTCCTCATTGTTTCTATCATTTTCAGTTTTTTTTTCTTTTTTTTATTGATTTTCTTGTCTTTGCCTTTTCCTAAGTTTTGTGCCTTACTTGAAAAGCACCTGCACAAATTCCTCTTATCTCATCAATCTTATTTGTTCATGTGCTTGTAATGCATTCACCAATTCTTATAAGGATATACTGGATAAATTTGTTGACTATTCTAATGATTAAATCTTAGACTCGTATTCATCAGGAAGATTTTTATCAAGCAATCTCACATTGTTTATTATACTCGGCAACTTGTCAATGTAGTCTTTGATGTTTTTTGTCTCCATCTTTTGCATTTCAAATTCTCTCATCAAATTGAGTACCTACATATTTTTTGTTCTTTCATTTCTCTGATATTCCTTTTTTAGATAGTCCCAAATACCCTTCGCAGACTTCAGGTTCATGATTCTTGTAAGTAAATATTGTACTCGACACGGCAACATATAAGCAGGCTTCAGCTTTAGACTTTCTTGTATTCTTTTCCTTATGAACCTTTAGTTGAGTCATAATAGGATTTGCAAGCATTTTAGTAATGACGTAATCTTCCTTTCAACTACTACCAGATTTAATAGTTTTACCAATAGAATTTTTTATGCCGGTGTTTATCGATGGATACAAGGATGGAAATTTTTTTCAGTAACGATCATCACAATATACCAATGAAAAATTTTCATTGATGTTTATGTTAGTATTTATCAATTTTCTAGTAGTTAGCCTTCTAAAGATCTAATGCTTCAAGATCGATGGACTGTCATTCTATTAGCTCAGGCTTTATAGTTATCACCATAAAAAATTGGTGGTGATACATGTGAGTTGGTTGTTTTGGTTTTCATTGCTTGGTGTTTTTGTTTTTGTATTTGTGGTTTGGTTTGTGTTTATAGGTACTCTCAACTCACAAATCCCTTGAGATAAATGCTTTGATACCATTTTGTTTATAGAGATTATGAACAAATTGAGTAAAGAAGGATAACTAACATAGAAGAAAAGAAACTAGCTAGGATAAAACAACATCTTATTTCTAAAGACTTGGTCTTTATTCATACGTAGAAATCTTCTAGGTGACCTCCTCCTTAACAACACTTCGGATCATGTACAACTTTTTTAGGCATTCTTTCAACACAGTATCATCAACCAAAAATATGAGATAAGCAAACTGTAGCGAACATTACAACCTGTTATGTACTAGCGAGCAGATTCCACTATTCTAGCCTTTCATAATCATTAATTGCGTCAACTTACAAGACAAGACCCCTGAAATTCACATGACGCTCTCTACCTGTACCTGTCCCCATGACAACCAAACTTTTCAAGCTAGTGATAAGCAGTGCTGAAGCAGAAATCAAAACTTAATAACCTACAATTATTGTTTGGTGTATAGTTCTTAATTCATTTTTTGGAGGAGCAACGACCTGTATGGTGCAAATTTAGCTTCTGAAGTGTCCTCATTTGACAACTCTTGCCCAAATATAATTTTGAAATGGAAGTAGGCGAAAACAAATCGATACCGAAAGACGTCACCAGCTCAGTTATCTTCAATGAATGCATATATTTTTTACTGTACACGGTCACAGCAGGCTAACTGTGTAATGCGGTGAATGGATTCAAAAGAAGAGAGATCTAGATTATTTTGTGGTGGAGAAACACAATTTAAGCAAGGACAAATAATATCATATTTGACATAGGATCATGCACAATCGAATTGAAGTTGGTAAATAATAATAGAGCAGAAAATGACTAAAAAAATCATTGATTAATGCTTGTCAATTCCCTTTCCAAATTGGAAAACGGGTTTGACAAAACTGCAATAACACAGTTTTCAAAAACTGTGAAACATATTCAATTCCCTGAGGGAGAAAAAAGGTATGCACAGTACCAGTAGTCTGTACATGATGCTCATAAATGTCTAATTCAACAGTGTTCTCACACGATAAAAAAAAGCGTTAAATTTGATCTTTGCCATTGACTGCTTTCACGACTGACTTAAGCAAGAAATGACAGCAAGGAAAATGTCTTCTCTGCAAGGAATTGTTAGACCACCCATAGGATGAACATATCCGAATTCTTCTTCAGCTTGACTTAGCAACTCTTGAAAATTAGGCTGGTTCAAGTATGATATTGGAATGACAAATCTCTTCTTTTGGATTTCTCCAACATAAACTGCTAGGCAGCCCTTTGGGACATTAGAAGCTGCTTGGCTTGTTGCGGATGGAGAAAGCTGAAGGACTTGCTTAGCACGCACAATTGCTGACAAACGGAAACCCATTATTTGATATGAATGAACAAGAAAACAAATGCTCAAAAGACTAGTTGAGCAAGAGAGTTATCAGAAATGTGAAGACTTGTGTTGCTTGTCAGCCTAAATATACATGTATTTATAGATGCAAGGATACTACATTGCTAGAGGTTCCCAATGCAATAAGCCAGTTTGTGATGAGCCCTTCATGAAGTCTAGTCAAGAGATTGATTAGCTGATGAGACCATCACATGGTTTTGTCTTCAATCTAATAATCAAGAATACAGGTCTGATTGATCTCAAGTATGCGTTTATGTGGAACATTATGCCCCACTGCTTCTAAGTACCACAGAGGTTCACTTAAATTTGAAGTTATTTCTGAGGATAACACTCATTATATAATACACAGATTTAAGGGTACGTACTACGTGTAGTTTTCTAGCATTTACTCTATAATGTTAATACAGCCTGTCGTATCTTCTATGAATTCTTCTATTCAGTTTGGCTTATGTTTCGTCAAACTCAAAGGTTTCAAGGCCTTAATATTTTCTTGAATGACTATATAGAATCAAATTAAATTGAATTAATCTGGTGCCCTCAATTTAAAGTCAACAAAAGCATGCCAGATCTCGCTGCATTAAGTAGCATAGGCCAGAGAGCAGTAGCTAAGAACCTTGCACTACAGGAAATGGACAACTAAAGGGGTATTATGACTGGCATTGCAGCTAGAAGCACAGTTTTCCTCTTGCCATTTTCGACACTAGTTTTCCTAATTAGGGTATTAATGGATAAATTGTTCAAAGTAAACTAGATTTTGATTTTTCTGAAAAATAGAGGAATCGGTCGACTAGTTGAATTAAATGAATCGGTCAGCTGGTTAAGTCAACAGAATATGTTTACTTTCAGATTAGGATTTCCTTTGAAATAGTTTAATTCCTTGTTTGTCTAGGGCTTGAGACCTATAAATAAGCTTGTAATTAGAAGCATAATTCAATATGTGTAAAGAGGAATACACAAAAGACAACACTTAATAAAATTGCCTTCCTCTCAAATCTTCTTCTTGTTCGTAGTTTGGTATCTTTTTTATCTTGTTGTCCATAAACTCCTACCACACCAATTTCTTCCAACTAATAGTATCAGAGCTTGTTTTGATTGTTTGACATGACCAATACAAACTTCTCGCTTCAATGTCCTCGTTTGACAAAGGACAATTATGAAATTTGGTATACTCATGTGAAAACTTGGCTAGGTTCTGAAGATATGTGGGAAACGATTGAAAAAGGCTTTGAGGGGCTTATAGATAAAACAACATTGACTTCAGCCTAAAGGGAGGTCGTACAAAAAGCACAAAGGAATGATCAACAAGCACTCACAATCATCCATCAATGTTTGGATGATGTCACTTTTGAGATAGTGGCTAATGCAACCACTGCCCAAGAAATCATGGAAATTTTTGCAACAATCAAACCAAAAAGCTGACAATGTCATAAAGGTATGCCTATAAAAGTTACAAGGTGACTTTGAAAAGATACATATGGTTGAATCGAAGAGTATTTCATATTATTTTGCTAGAGTATTGGCCATATACAATCAAATGAAGAGATATTGGGAGAAGATAGAGGAAACACGTGTGGTAGAAAAGATTTTATGCTCACTGTAAAAGAAGTTCCATTATATGGTGGTCGTGATACAGGCATTATAGAATATGGATTTTTTTACAATTCAAGGACTCATGGGAAAACTACAAGCCCATAAAGAAAGAGTTAATGACATTCAAGAAGACATAGGAGCACAAGCATTCTTTTCAAAAAAAAAACTATTCAAGAGATAAGCAAGATGGTTATGGATATACCCAATGAAGTATAGGACGTGGACAAGGCAAAGGAAGAGGCAGATTTGAAAGAGGAGACCAAGGTAGCTTCAACAGGTCAATCGGTCAACCAAATGAAGCAAACTAGTCAACTGGTTCATCTGATAGTGTGATAAGGGAAATTTTAGCATGTATATTTTCCACTATTCATGCTTGATTTTGAAATATTTTGGAGGTGTTGCACAAGTTAATTAGAATTTTGAATCCCTTTTTGAACTATTGACCTTGTGGGAAATTAATGTGTTTTCAAATTCTAGATTACTGAGTAGGCAGAATCCGACAGTAAAACCAAACATTGATTGATTTTGGCCTGCAAAGGAAGCTATACAACTCAGTTTCAAGCGTGTATCACCATTTTCAAATATCTGAGATGAAGATCTACAAAACATATGAAGGGCATAAAACTCAGTTTTGCTGTTTCGAAGCCCAAAGAGTGAGTCGAAAAATAGAGATTGAATCAGACCCGAACTTCCTACACTCCAAATGTTGTCTCGAGTTATGGCCCATATCTCAAGTCTAAGAGGTCCAAAAATTTCAAGATCGGCTTCGTTGGAAAAAAGATTCGATTTTCTACAATTTCTCCAGAAATAGAGATCTTTCTTCATTTAGCAGGAGGTAAAAAGGCGAGAGTATAAGAGAAAGAGCGGAGATCAGCTAGGGCAACAAACGAAACAAAGAGAGACACTACAATACACCAAAAAAAAAAGAGAAGAGGAGGCACAAAGTGGAGACTAAAACAGAGAAAAACATGGGGATGAAAATCAGAGAAGATTGGAGGACACCTATCTATTCTACTGCAATTCTCTGCTTTTGAGTGATGATCATCGTATCAAGTTTGTTTCTCTTTAATTTAACTATGGAGTAGACTTTTATTTTGGGATTTTTTATGTAACTTTACTAAGAATATGTGAACACTTTCTTTGATTGAATCAATACATTAGTTGTTGAGTATTTCATTCTATGTTTAATGCTTGTGTATATTTGGCCAACATTAGCATGATTTGTGATTCAATTTGAGACTGAGAAGAGATCATTGTTTTGGACAGTGTTTGAAATACCTTAAGAAATCTATAGGATAGAGATATCGTAGAAGCTTTTGTAATCATTAAAGATTTTACGGTACTTAATAAATTTTGACGAGTTCAGAAATTTCATATAGTATACGAAGTTTGGTTGTTGAAATAATTCATTGATACTCGAGAGAGATTAGTGTTTAAATTAGAAAAACCTGATTATCAACGCTAGGAATAATTAATTCAATTAAGAAAGTTCACATAGAAATAGTTACGGTAAGTCAGAAATCCTAGAATCAGTAGAATTGAATTCAATAATATTTAATCAGTTGATTGTTTGTTTTTAATCATTAATTTTTGTTTCGTAAACTATCTCATTCGATTCCTTAAATAGATCATCATTTAAAAAGATTTTGGTAATTAGTAGTAATTTTTACAAATCCTCGTGGGACGATACTCTACTCATCATTTTATTACTTGTTACGATTCGTGCACTTGCGAAATTAATCAATACAGTGGCAATCAAAGATTCAGGTTTGATAAAACAAAAGTTAAATGTTACAATTGTGAGAAGATGATTCATTATGTTAGGGATTGTTAGAATCCAATCAAAAGGGTTGAGGAAAATGTCAATCTTGTTGTAAAAGAGGAGGAAAAAGCCACCCTATTACCAATCCATAATGAGCGAATACAAGCCAAAAAGAACATATGTTATCTAAACAATGGTGCCAGTAATCAAATATATGGAGATAAAGACAAGTTTATGGAGCTTGATGAATTAATTAAAGGTAATGTCAACTTTGCAGATCATTCAAAGGTTTCTATCAAATGAGAAGGTACAATTCTCATTAAATTGAAAATTGGTAGTCATCAATTTATTGGTGATGTTTATTACATTCCAACTATAAAAAGCAATCTATTAAGTTTGATATAATTATTGGAGAAGGGTTATGAGATTAAGATGAAAGATCGTACCTTGACATTACTTGATACTCATGGAACTATGATTGCAAAGGTAACAATAACAAATAACAAAAAAAAAAATTATAAACATAGAGATAGATGTGACTAAATGCTTAAAGGCATGTTCGAAAGATGAAACTTGGCTTTGACATATAAGAGTTAGGCATGTAAACTTTGATAGCTTGAATATGATGGCACAAAAAGAGATATTGAAGGGTATATCATCTATTATACATCCAAATCAGTTGTGTAAAGGATGTTTAGTGGGAAAATAATTATGCAAGAGCTTTCCAAAGGAGTCTACTTCTAGAGCAAGTCAACCTCTACAAGAGATGCATGCAAACGTATGTGGTCCTATTCAACAATGCTCATTTGGTAAAAATTTGTATTTTCTACTTTTTTATTAATGATTATAGTAGAAGAACGTATACTTCTTAAAAGAAAAGTCTAATGTATTTAATTGTTCTAAGAAGTTTAAGGCATTAGTTGAAAAAGAAAATGGTTATTTTTTAAAATTACTTAGGACAAATAGGGGGTGAATTTTGTGAAGATCATGGTATAAAGAGACACTAACATTGCCTAGATCACCACAACAAAATGGTGTAATGGAGAAAGAATAAAAGTGACACGACCAAAAGATTGATGTCTTCTCCCAAGTATAGGAGTGTCGAAGTAATAAATAACCTGGCAAGACCGGGGTCGAACCACAGGGAGGTTAATTATATAAATTATAAATAATAATAATAATAATAATAATAATGAGAACAACAACAACAACAACAACAACAATAATAAGTTAAAGAGGACCTTGAGATGTAAGATTAATGTGAGGATTAAACACTGATAAAAACAAATGTCAAGGTTAGAGGATCCACTAATGGTATTTCAAACTAGTATAAACTCTTTTTATTACTCAACTAGAAACCACACACGAAGGAGGTTCCAATCGGATGATTTGTCATTAATAGCTCATTATAAATTGTTAACATGATCATATTAATTATCTTACTTAAGTAACACCAAACTTTTAAATATTATCAGGAATTCATAATGCTAATTTATGTTAACAACAAATCAAGTTCCTTTCACAGCATAGGTGTAGGTTATACCATACGGTTGGGCTATGAAAGTGCCAAGCATTTGTTGTACCAAGTGTTATACAACACAAATCTAAATTAACTATTTAACAAGCAAGGTATTAAGAATTAATAAGATAAAAATGATAATACATGTTAATAGCAAGTTGTTTAGGATATAAGCATTGAAGTCCATATTGAGTTTATATTATACTTATTCTATAAACCCTCGGTTATAATTTTTCTGGGTATTTAAAAGATGAGAAATTTAACCAATAGTAAAATGGATTAAATTAAATTAAAGAAACCTAATCAAGATAAAAATAGTGAAATTAATGAAATGAAAAGTGAGTATAGTACTAAATCATTGAAAAGAAAAATATTTGTGAGGACAAAATGAATACGTAAGATCAAGAGAGGTCAATATTCAAATAACAGAAGGTTGGGAGTTTATGTATAAATGATAAAAAGGGGTGAGGATAAATGTGCAATTAACAAGATGTTAGAACTATAAATATCATTCTATTTTCTCTCTTGGAGTAACTAGCAAGAGTAAGAGAGAGTTTAGAGAGAGGCTGGAGAGAAGATATATTGATGGTAAATCAACCGACAGCTATAACTCCACTTTCCACCGTTGGATCAGCACGATATTCGGGTAAGTTGTTCTCCTCCATGTCGTGTACATTGTCACCGTAGGGATTTTCTATATCAGTCCCCATTTGAGAGATATCGAGGGAGGAAAAAATTAGAGAAAATACACTTCTAGACAGTCTTCTTTGTTGTCTGTTTTCTCCTTCGGCCACCGTTGGATTAGGCTATAACTTGGATATGTTGTTCTTCCTGATTTTGCCTAGTTTCTGAACAGTGGAGATCTGAAACAAACATTTGGTATAGAAGTTGTATATCTCGCACAGTAGGTCTGCAAGTTTGAGGTCAGTTCAGCTAAACCCATATTTCTGGAAATTTCACCATTTGATGAAGTTAATATTTGGATATGTTATACTCATAATAATACATTATAACTTGACAGTATAGATTGTTTGGAATGTTATTCGTTTGTTATTTATGGTTTATAGGAACTGTGTCAAGGATTGTGTTTAGAAGAATATTGTTCGGAAAGTTTATAAAATCGACAAGAATGTTTTATTTCGACGTTAAGAGGGAAGATTGAAATAAATAAGATAAATTGGCTCTTATAAAGATATTCTTTTTTTTTACAGTCTTAAAACGATATGTGATATGACTAGGGGTTGAGATGATAGAGAAAGAGTTAAATTGTGGATGTTGTGTGTAAATGGAAAGGTTGATGAATCTGGACAGATTCGTCTCCTAACTTTTGGAGAGAATTCGAGTAGAAGGATGAGAGAATTAAGATCAAGTTTCTCATAGTAATTGTAGTTTTAGATGTTAGCTAACTAGGAAATTAGTCTTGCTCAATATGGAGCTGTAGAACCTCAGCTATGGGTTATCAACCGAGATTGGGTCTTGACAGACCCTGTAGGGTAGTGTTTGTTGATGAGCAATTTTGACTATCTCAAAGGCAGAACTGGGTTCTCCTTCCTTCAAAGAACTTGTAGCCTCGTGTATTAGCTTTCCAACGAGACTAATCTCGCTTGAAACAGAGTTCTATAAGTCTAGATATAGTTAAAAATCTGATGACTTGTGGGTTATAGTGATAGTGATTGGGTTAGAGATATGGATGATGGAAAGAGCACTACTGGGTTTTGTTTTCTATATAGGAGACACAACATTCACATAGAGTTTAAAAAAAGCAATTTATAGTCACATTATCAACTTGTGAAGTCGAATACGTAGCTACAACAACTTGTGTTTGTCATTCCATATGGCTAAAAAGATTATTGAAAGAGTTGTGATTGCTACAAGAGAAGCCTATAAATTTATATGGACAACACATTAGTCATTGCCTTGGCAAGGAATCCTATGTTTCATGACAGAAGTAAGCATATTGACACAAGAGATTTCATTATCAATAAGATTGCATTACAAACAAGGAAGTTGAAGTCAAGTATGTGAAGACTTATGACCGAGTCATAGACATTTTCACTTAGCCACTCAAGCATGATGTTTTTGCCAATGAAAGATATGCAATGAGATATAAAAAAATCAAGTTTAAAAGGGATGTTAAAAGTAAACCAGATTTTAGTTTTTTTCTGAAAAAACAGAGAAACCGGTTTACCAATTGAGAACTGGTCGAGTAGTTGAATTAAATGAATCAGTCAATCGATTAAAAAATGGTCGACCAGTTAAGTCGACATAATACTTTTACTATTTATATTAGGATTTCCTTTGAAGTAGTTTAATTCCTTATTTATCTAGAACTTAATGTTTATAAATAGATTTATAATGAAGTATAATTCAATATGTCTAAAGGAATACAAAAAAAAAAAATAACACTTGATAAAATTGCCTTCCTCTTATTCTTGTTCTTAGTTTGGTATCTTTGTTTTGCTATCCATGAACCCATACCACACCAATTATTTTTCAACATAAACTTGCTGGACGAGCGGCGACGAAGATCACATGTTCGTGCCCCATCACCAGTCTCCATCATCAGGCACCTAGTGTATTCCTGTACGGAGGAGCCATTTTATTATTAAGTACAAGTATATTTTATTAATATATTTGATTTTGACAAATAAAAAACAAACTTGCAATTAATTATTTATATTATGTAAAAATTTAATTAGAAGAGTTAATGATTGAAAGAAGGCAGGAATTGATATGGAAATGGTGTTCAACCAATTCATGGTGCTGGATCGAATTTAATAACTTTAATTTTTTATTTGATTAGATGGAGACTTAAAAATTCTTTTTAGCTGAGGTAATTTTTCCATTGTTATTTATGATGTTTTTTGTAATGAGAGTTTTTATTTTCCAATATAATTTGTATGGTTTACCAAGAATTACAAGAACCATCATTGAAGGTGTCATAAGAGAGAATCCAGCCTTTCACCATTAAAGTGTGTCAACATAATTACAAGACAACACCCGCTGAAGTTCACTGCTTGTGTCCCCATTACAACAAACCTTTTCAAGCTCACTAGTGAGCTGTGTTGGATAAAATAACACGACTTCAAAGGATAAATACCACCTGCAATGTCTAATGTAGATAATTTTAAATCTTTTTTCGGGGACCCATGACTTGAAAACTTTACTGGATATATACTGCTGCAAATTTTAGCTGCTGAAATGTCCACATTTGACAACTCTTACCAAAATGTAATTCTGACCTTTTGATACAGACAAGAACTGAGAAATTGATATGGAAAGAAATCAACAGCTCATTTGTTCATGAATGAATTGTTTTTTAATGTTGCATTCAAGCTGATCGTGAAATGGAGGAGCTAATTCGGCAAAATCTTTTCGGCTAGTATGAACACTGCTTCGTGTAAAATGCTTCTGTTGTAAGCTGACATCATAAATACAGGATTCGTGGCAAAGAACATAGAAAAACTGAGATGTTAAGATTGGTAGAATTGGCTTCAAATTAAAAACACATAAATATGAAGATTACATGATGTTAAGTGTTAAAAACAATGAACGAAGTATATTGTTTTCTATCCTTAGTCCAAAATTGCTGCAGAGGCTACTTCAGTTACGTAGGAGTTCTGAGCTGTGCTATATTTGGTATCCGTCATAAGAACTACATGCTTAAAATGAGACCTGTGAAGACTTCTTCACTGCACGGAATTGTGAGACCACCCATAGAATGATCAAATCCGAACTCTTCTTCAGCTTGACTTAACAAGTTCTGGAATGAAGGATGCTTCAAATATGAAATCGGAATGGTAAATCGCTTTTTTTTGAGTTTCTCCAACATAAACTGCTAGGTGGCCTTTAGGCACATTAGAAGTATCCTCTGACAAGAGAATTCGCTTCAGAATTTGTTTAGCATTGACAATTCCAGGCAAGCGGATGCCCATTTTGAAATTCTTTTGAAGGTATTGAATTAAGCTGAATGATGTTTAAGACTTACAAAGCAGAGAAGAGATTGCACTGGATTGCAATCTTTGGTAGAAGGTATATATAGGGCCACAACTCTGTTGCAACAGGGCCCCTTATGGCCAGATGCCCCAAGGAATCACATGGTTTTGCCTCCAAACTAGCAATAGAATTTTGATAGATTTCATTCCTTTCCTTTTCCTTACAATTCATTTTGGCCTACCACTCAACAAACTTAGAAAGCATTATATCATGGCCTGCTTGTTAAGACACATGCCCAGCAGTCCATTTAAAAGAAATATTGACTACTAAATCAATGGTACAATGAATCAAATTTGGCATTTTCGTTTGGAAAACAACACATCACCATGCAACATGTTAGTGGAAGCTTGTTCTTGACCAATTTAACATAATGGCCATCGTCACCTTATCTGTAATGGCACTAACAAACACAAGAAATGAACAAGCTTTTTTTTTATATATGATAATGTTTTCGGCACTATAAGAGATGCATATTCGATGATTGTATGGAAATAGGGCCTGGATTTGAAAAAATGATAAGTTGAATGGAAGCACCCAACAAACCGAGCAAATGAGCTCAACTATAGACCATAACTGAATTAAAAAGGATTAAATAATTGAAAATTCTCTTTCTAGATAAAACATAGCACTAGTTGAGCGAATATATTCAATAAATTCTCGAGACACCAAATACTTTTATAGCTACGAGTTACAATGAAAATGTTATTTCTTGTTGAGTGCCAAATAGTGCCAAAGTCACTGGAACCAAATTTTATTTGGTGGGCTGTCTGAAACAAAACTACAAATAAATGACTAGTGAAAATATGATAAAGGTAGGAAAAAATGAGGAATCTACAGCTGTGATATGTCCTGGGGATAAAGTTGCCTGGTTTGTGCTCCTGAAATGCATCTACTTGCAAGACAGGAAGCACAGTCAAACTCACTTGAAGCAAGCTTTACACTTTGTCGGCATCACTTTTAAACCTCTTTTAAGATATCTAAATCCTTCCACAGGATATGCTGTACAGTAGTGAGAGTTGTTTGACTACATTCAGGGTACCTATGTTTCGCTAAAATGATCAACTGATGCTAACCGAATCATCCACATATATATGTCTGAAGATTATATTCAAAAAGACCCCGTGATTGAATAGTTTTTTTCTCCAAAAGAATATTGAAAACTTGGTAATCATGTAAAAAGAAAGGAAATGAGATTTTATCTGCCAACAAGTATAGGACTCAAGAATTAACTTCCTTTGCTTTTTTATAATTGATCGTAAGAGATTGGTTTATTCTTGGCTTATAAAGATTAAGACAGAGCACAGGACAAGAAATTGGTAAAGGATGATTAATTTTCTATTATAAAATTGCAACAGAAGGATAAAAGATTTGCTTCTGATAGAGTAGAATGATTGCTTCAGTTCACGTTTTCCATTGCATTATTCTCGTATTCGCATCTATATCGGGATAGTGAAGACAAATTGTTCTTCAGCCTGATTCAGCAAATTCTGAAATGAAGGATGCTCCAAGTACGAGAACGGAACACCAAATCTTTTCTTTTGAGTTTCTCCAACATAAACGGCAAAGTGCCCTTTAGGCACCGTAGCATTCTGTGGCGAAAAAAGAACGCGTCAGACTATCTGCTTAGCATTAATAATTCTAGGCAAAGGAAAGCCCATGATTTTTATGTAGTAGTTCTTTAATATATATATATATATATATATATATATATATATATATATATATATATATATATTTGTATAGCAAGAGATGAATATTTTTATGGAATATGGGTATATATAAGAGTAAGAAAAAAAGTTTCCAAATCTCTTGATGCTAGTTCTCTTTAATGGATCAACTGATAAAATTTACAAGTAGGGGATCTGCTAAAGACGTACTTCGTGAGCAATCACAATATGGTTTTGATTACCAACTATGGATAAGATTTTGATAAATCTTGTATCTAAGTTTCGGTTAAAAATCAGCATGGCCTACTTGCAACTCAACAGACAACAGTGTACGTACAGGCTGAATTATTGAATGAGATTGACCATCCGATTCAGAGACTAGTACTTAGATAGGAGAATATAGGTGCCAGAGACTTGTATGTATGAGCAGCAAACTGCTTATATTCTAATAGGAAGCCTTATGTTTGAACACTGCTTGTTTGTTGAATCTTAATTTGATGTGTCAGAAATATGTGTCAGAAAACAACATGACACAAGACAAAGAGGATAATAGCTAATAGGAAGATGTGTCGTTGACATGTACAGAATAAAAGTGGCTGGGGACGTCTGAAGTTGGGCTTGTAATTGAAGAAGTGATATGTGGAGTGTCAAAGGAACCCGCCTCGTGCATGCATGATGGTTTTTCTATTATGCTAATGTCAAGAACTTCACCAAATGAAAGAGAAGGACCAAATTATAGGATACATCTCCTTGATCACATGCAATTTGAGACTGCCTATTAGATGATAAATTAATCCAAAATTTATTTTGAAACAAACTGATAACTGTGAAAAAGGCATAGAGGACCCATGTTACCTTTTTTGAACTCAGGTCTGTCCTGCAATAATTACTGCTAAAGCTTTCAGGAGCTGGCAATGGCAGTCAGAGCTAGAGACTGGGGATCAAATAGAGTACTGGTAATTATCACCATATGCAGTGAGTGATAATGAAGAAATGGAAATGTAACTTCTGCAATGCAAGTGCTAATCAAAAGCATCAAACTTCCTGCAATAATTCTTATGAATTTCTCTAGTAGCAAAGAATTAAAACGAAAATGCAATATTTTTTTTTTTTTTCAATTTACATATCAATTGATGAAACTCTTTATTATTAAAATTCATTCCCGTTTATCAACAAATAAAAATAGCCACAATCGAATCAGCAGAAATGAAGTATAAGAATTGATTTGAACTGTCTTAGCAGAAAGATGTGTACAACAAGTTAAAGAATAAAAAGACTAAGAATTAACCCTAATAAGACTAATAAGAGATGTAGTTCAACTGGTTAGGCTCTCTCTAAAGATCACTAGTTCGAGTCTTACAAATCTCAGGGTCATTGAAAGCTTAAATGGTCATTAACTTCAGGGTTCGTGAGATTAGTTGAGGTACGCACAAGCTGATCCAGACATCTATATTAATCAAAAAAAATTAAGAATTTGAATAAACTATAATGATGATGATTACTTTGCTATATGTTTAGTATCTTCTCACATCTTTCCTAGAACATTCTATTCTATTTATCATAAGGCCGTAAAGTGCAAGGTCAATTAACATATCTAGAATAGTAAGGCCCTCCGTTATCATGATTAGAGCCCTATACGTACCCTTCCTCAACATGATCACCCGGCAGCTGGCAACTTCTGAAATAAAGGGTTCTTCGAGAAGGATATGGGAACCAAAAAATCTCTTCTTTCGGTTTTCTTCAACAAAAACAGAAAATGGCCTTTAGCCTCGACGTGGATCAGTTTATGGAGATCAAATGTGTCCTAGCCATGGTTAAAAGTAAACTAGATTTTGATTTTTTTTGAAAACAGAAGAATCAATCTATTGGTTGAGAACTGGTCGATCAATCGATCGATTCAGAAACAGTCTATCGGTTAAGTTGGTAGAATGCATTCATTATTCGTATTAGGATTCTTTTGAGTAGTTTAATTTCTTATTTGCCTAGGACTTGAAGTCTATAAATAAGCTTGTAATTATAAGCATAATTTAATATGTGTAGAGAGGAATACACAAGAAAAAACATTTAATAAGATTACTTTCCTCTCAAATCTTCTTCTTGTTCTTTAGTTTTGTATCTTTATTTTGTTGTTCATAAACTCATACAATACTAGTTTTTCTTCCAACAAGTGGTATTAAAACTTGTTTTTTTATTTGTTTGACATGATCAACACAAACTTTCCACTTCAATTTCGTCGTTTTCCCAAGAACAATTATGAAATTTGATGTATCCATAGGAAAGCTTAACTAAGTTACCAAGATGTGTGGGAAACAGTTAAAAAAGGCTTTGAGGAGCCTATAGGGAGCAATGTTGACTTTCCCTAAAGGGAGGTCATGCACAAGGTGGGAAGGAATGATTAACAAGCAGTCACAATCATCCACCAATGTCTGGATAATGTCACTTTTGAGATAATAGCTAATGCAACCACCGCCTATGGGAAGTTTTGCAACAATCAAATCAAGGAGTTGACAATGTCAAAAAAGTACGCCTATAAAAATTATGAGTTGACTTTGAAAAGCTACATATGCTTGGATCAGAGAGTATTTCAGAGTATTGATCATATATAAGCAAATGAAGAGATATGGGAAGAAGATGGAGAAAACATGTGTGGTAGAAAAGATTTTACACTGGTTGCAAAAAAAATTTCATTATATGATAATTGCAAGAAAAATCACAAAATATGGGCTTTTTAATTATTCAAGAACTTATGGAAAAACTACAAGTTCATTAAGAAAAAAGTCAATGATATTTAAGAATACGTAGGAGTAAAAGCACTCTTTTCAAAACACTATTTAAAAGAGAAGCAAGATGGTTTATATGATAGTGGCAATCCGAGATCCAGATTCAACAAAACAAAAGTTAAATGTTACAATTATGAGAAGATGAGTCATTATATTTGGGTTACAATTATGAGAAGATGAGTCATTATATTTGGGATTGCTGGAATTCAGCCATAAAAGTTGAGGAGAATGTCATTCTTATTATAGAAAAGGAGAAAAAAACCATCTTATTATTAGTCTATGATGAACGAATGCAAGCTAAAATGAACATATGATATCTAGCCAATGATACTAGCAATCAAATCAAATATGGGGAGATAAAGAAAGTTTACAAGCTCCATGTTTACTATTTCGCAATCTTCCATAGTTTGTTGATGTCTGTAAGTTTTTTTGGTTTTTTTGTGCGCCTATACCTAGGTGTTTTCCATGTATTCATATGCTTATCAGAAAGAAAAGGAAAAAAAATAACGAAGGATGAGTCAAGAGAGAATAAAAAACTAGATAAATAGCAAAGTAAGAGGGGGAAAATTACAGTATAGCTAAACAAATACCAAAAAAAAATGTTTTGTGCTAAATTCTTTTTAAACACAACATGAAATTATTTCGGCATCTAACACTTACGGTTGAATAATTCTTTTTTACTTTGAATTAGCGGTTTATTGAAAACACTCCATATGGGCAATGGGACTATGACTGGCAATTCAATTGTAAGCTTATTAATAAAGAGGACAATAATTTATGTTCAACTTATATTTCTCTTCATCCTTTTCTTTTCCACATTTCTCTCTTTACTCATAAAATTCTTTGAGCCAGCTATAGTCAATGGGACTATGACTGGCTTTTCTATACCTTTGGTACCGTGTGCGTGTGTGTGTGTGTATAGACACACACACACACGCACACACAAAATAATTTATGAAAAAGTCATTGATTAAATTCGATACAATATGTATAATTATGAAACAATTAATCCCTGTATTTTAATACTTGTTTAATTATCTTACTCTATATATAGTTTTTCTTACGATAATCCATCTATTACCATATCCTGTAGTCAAACACGGTTTCTTACGATAATATCACTTTACTTGTAAGCCAAAGTCAGTACTTATTAATGAACTTAACAATCAAAATACTGCCGGAAATTCATTCAAAGACTAATGAAGAAACTTCTTGAACCATTCGTAATTTATCAAGTCATGCATGTATGAATTTTAATTCATAGATGCCAATGTTTTGTCGGTTATGATAATAATTCGATCGTATAATTAATGAGCATTACGTACATTAACCCCAAGTGATATTCCTATCTCAATTTGAGATGGAAAAGAACACTCCAATTTTGAGACCTTGTTTTGGATAAAAACTCGATAGATGGCTCGCACTTCGCCATGAACTGGATAATTTTTTTTGCAACGCAAAAAACAATTGCTCAAGTGCTGTTATTGTATTTTTTTAAAAAAATATCCACGACCCGATAATGATCATTGATCCTCAAGAATCAAAATGTAGGATAATGAAATCAAGAAAAAAATCAATGAAAAAAACTACTAAAAAATAAAGCACCGGCAAAATCAAGTGAGGTTATCAAAACTCGCGAGTAGAATCGCTGACAGGTTATCAAATAGAAGGCAAAACAGGAAAAACAAACAAACAAAGTTTAATTTTAAAAAGAATTGAATTTTGAAGGACCAAGTAAAAAAAAGGGATAAAAAGGCGACTTTAAAAGAAACCTAGGCCACCCAGATAAATGAAGCTTCTTTTTTAAAATGAACAACTTCAAAAGATTTAATCGAGAAAGAAAAAGATATCAACCCGTGTAAAATTTTCAAACCCATGACCCTAGTACTAACTATACTGGGAGCATCGCATCTGGAAAACAATTATTTAAAAACTTGGCTTGACCCAACAATTGGACCCATGACTAGGCCAAGCTTCAAAAGAAATTGGGGGAGAATTGATCAAGTGTAAGATTGTCAAAAACCCAGGTTGGCCTATGTTTTGGTTAACCCGAGAAAAATCTAAACAAAACTCGTTGACTATTTCCCTTTTTTTTTCAAAATGATATCATTTTGATTTTTTTATATAAAACAAAAGGATTTGGTTGGGTTAGGTTAACTCGAGTCAACCCACTCGACTCGTGACCTGATCACTGTCCTTGATGAACTCCTAGGCAGGGCTTATAAACAATGGAAAAAACCTGAGAGACCAAATCCCAATAATTGAAATATTGAATGATGAAATAAAAAAAATTAAAGGATAAAGAAATAGAAATTAAGAGAATAAAGGCCTCATTTGAAAAAATAAATTGAGAGGACAAACAAAAATCTTGAATTGAAGGGTAAAATTGCAAAAAAATCAAATTAACAAATGAATCCAAAACCAAAAAAAACAAAGAATACCAATTTCCAACGAACTCGATGGTGGTGGATGAAATTTAAAAAAAAATGAAAAATGATTGAAGCCAACCTTCAGAATTTTGTAACGCGTATCATGAGATTGAATCACAACATAAAAGTCTAACCTGAAAAAATAACAAAGTAAAATTCATAACCAACTAAAATAATTAGGAAGAAACTTGAAAAAATAAATTAAAAAAGGAAGTGATTTAAAAAATATAGATTTAAAAAGAAAGAGAACTAAATTTGACACAAAAATAAAATAAAATCAAATCATAAGGGATGAAATTGAAAAAAAAACAATTTAGAAAATGATAAGAACAACTAAAAATAGCAATTCAAAGAATGAGGACCATATTTGATGTTATAACCCATTTTTGGGTCCCCACAAAATATATATAAAAATATATAGCCAAAGGAGGTTAAAAATACAAAGATTGGATTTTTGACAGTATATTCTTGAAGCAGGAAAGCCCTGTTGAGAAGGAAAATTTGAAATTTGAGGAGAAAAGCCCAAATTTGGAGGTTTATGGACTTAATTGGATTTTTAAATGAATTTATAGGAGATTTGATTGTAAGAAAAATTGATTTTTAAGTCAATTCGGGCTTTAATTAGAAGAAATTTAAGTTCTGGGGCCAAAATATATTTTTTAGGAATTTATTAGTTCAAATCAGGGGCTTAATTGCATAATTATTGAAGTGTAAGGGCCAATTAGGGACTTAATTGAAGAGATCCCAAAACCAAGGACCAAATTGGAAAAGGCGCTAAAGTATAGGGCTGCAATTAACAAAATCCGGGGCCAAATTGAAGAAATTGAAAGTTTAATGGCCAATTAGGGATAAAATTGCATAAATCCAGAGACCAAGGACCATATTGCAAAAGGCGCAAACTTTGGGGCCGAAGGTGAAGTTATGTCGGGACTAAATTGCATCAAATCGGAAGTTTTAGGGTCAATTAGGGAATAATATTGAACGAAATTGAAAGTCGGAGGACTAAATTGAAATTGGCAAAGAAATCCCTATTTTTATCAAAACGGCACCGCTTTTTTTTTTAAAAAAAAAAAAAAAAAAAGGCAAGAACCGGCGACGCGTCGCCCGGCATCGCTTCATCGCCTTCCCCGCCGAGCCGCCCGAAAGTGGCCGACTTCCAGCGTGTTTGTCGCCTCGTTTGGCCCCCAATCCGACAAGGCATGCACCGACATGTCCACCGGAACACATTTATCCCGGGGAGTGGTCCCGGTCGGGTCAAAAAAGGTTTGGAACACCGCTTTTTTGCCCAAATCGTGCACCTCGGGCATCGCAAATTTGGCGCTTCGAGGTGCACACTTTGAACCAACGGTTTGAATTACTCAAGGCGAATCAAGGGCTGGGACGTTTTCCCATTGAAGACGAGATTACCCTCTGTCCGGCCCTATAAATAGGATCAATTTTCATGCTCAAACGGTTGGCAAAGGAGAGCTCAAAGTTGGCACAAAATAAGCTTTTCCCGCCCGGTTTTCCTGAAAACAACCTTCCCTTTCTTTTTTTTTTCTCCACCGGGGCCTCCAGACGCCACCACCCGATCTCCTCTGCATCCCCCCACATACCCACACACCCGAACAGCCCTCACACACCTCTCCCCTCCCCTTGATTTTCTTCTTCCCCTCAAGAACCCGCAACAAGGAACAACCCCCTCTCTTGCAAAGCCAAACCCAGGGCCGCCCCCTTCCTTTCCTCCGTTCTCTTCCAAAGGTCCCAAAAGAAACACTGTCCCATCTCCCTCCCATCAACACAACGCCAGAGAACACCTTCACCTCGGCTTCTCCTTCACCGCAGCCTTCAACAACCCCAAGAACGCCTCCGCCTCTCCGGCGAAGGCGGCCTCCACAGGAGCAAGCCTCCGCCTTCCGGCTTCTTCTCACCGGCCAACAGCTCCTCCTTCCTCCGGCGACGCCCAAAGAAGAACCGAAGTAGCGGCTCCTTCCTCACCACACCAACACTCCGAAATGAGTTTTCCTTCTCCTCGCAGAATCGGCTCCTTCTTCTTCTGGCGGACCGGTGCAAGCCGGTGAAGCCACCGGCCTCCACCGCAAGACCGCCGACATACCGGCGACGCACCGCCGCCTCCACGCCAGGTGCTCTTCTCCCCTCTTTGCACATTGTTTGGTTTCGTCTCCTGCATGCGAACGAGCATGCGAGGAAGGGGGGAAAATAATTCCCGTTGTTTTTTAATTAGGTCTGGGCGATTGGTTCTGCCCAAAGAATGTGGTTTCCTCCCGTGGGCCGGATCGATCCTAGCCCGGCCCGTGTTCGGCCCATGATAAAACAGATTTTGTTTGGGGTCGAGATTGACCCAATATCCCTTGGCCTTAGATCGCCCCAACTGGCCCAATTATATATTAAATGTTATGTATATTATATTGTGTTTGTTTTATTTATATCCGATATATATATAGAAAAATTAATTAATTTCTTCAAAAATTATTTCAAAAAATATGTGAGTTTATTGTAATTTTATTACTATATTTTGATCAATATCGGTTTGTATTTTTATATTGTAAAGATACAAATCCGTATTAAAATACTCGTGTTTTCGTCAAAACATAAAAAATACATAATTACAAAAAAAAAATGTTTTGTTTTCATGCATACGGCCTAGTCTCTCCAACATATATATATATATATATATATATAAATATTATAACACCATATTTTCACACAAACAAAGGAAATTTCAAAACAATATATGTATTAGCATGCATTTTGGCTTTAATAACCTGTTTATTCAAGCCATGAGAACTAGGCCAATATTTCAAAAATTCTAAAAAATCTTTTTGTTTTTTTTTTTAATATTTGGGATTACGAATTTATACGTAAAAACGTATTCCTCGATATTAAAAATATGGGTTTCTTTACATAGACATTAGAACGGTTAGGTTTTACCCGATAAGATAAGGACCTCCTTATTGAGGAGGACTTTTCTTGAGCCATGGACGGACCAACAATTAGGAAACATAACGAGACCTTGAATTTTATTAGACAAATAAACAATGCAGCTTACCTTAGGTAGGGCGTATTTGGGGTGCTAATACCTTCCCTTTACGCAACCAGTCCCCGTACCCAATCTCTGAGACCAGTTAGGGTTCCTAGTGACCAAAATACTAGGTGGCGACTCCCATTCCATTTTCTACCAACAAAAGACAATATTTTCTTGTCTGCCCACATTTTGCCAGATAGATACCATACACACTTCCTAGATTTTAAAGTGGAATTTTCGCCGCGACACCGCGACCCCGCGACAGAATGGCGACTCCACTGGGGACCCTTGTGGACTAAGCTTTGTTTTTGTCTGATTTGTTTTTTTGTTTTCGTATGTTTTTAATATACCTTTCCTTTTGTTATCTGCCTATATGCTTTAAATATTTTTACACATATTGTTCATGCATTTGTATAGAACTGTCTCATGCATCTTATAGACTGTTACATGCATCACATACTTTGATTTTGAGAAGCACACACAAGCTTTAAGTTAGGTGGGGGATTAGCGATTTGCCCTATGACTATCGGGTCGGGGGTTCAGATGCGTGAAACACCCGACTCATATCTGAGTGCCTGCTTGGTAATGGTGGGTATACTTACCTTAACTGTTCCTTGTAACGCCCCCATACTGTCTTTTTACGAAGAACGCCATCAAGCGGATATGAGACCCTTTTAAAGACCAGATAGAAAACCTACCCATTCTCACCTAATAAATAGAATTTGTCCTTAGGATATCTATCTTACGTTCATTTGCATCATGATTAATAATGTTAAATTTATCAATCCAGGTTTTGAACCAAATCATGACTAAGTACCTATCTTTCCAAGAGTTTGGGCAAGAATCTGAGTTGACTCAAATAGCTGAAGGAAAATGCCCAAGAATCGATGCTAGTAGGTTGCCTGGCATTACCAAGATAAATCACATGGTAAATGACTTGGGGAAGTTAGTGTCTATTATGGAATATATTGATGAGACTATTTTTGAAAAGCGATATGGGAGAATTGCACAACTAATGAGGTTACTGCATAGCAAAGCGGGCAATCAAAGCCCTACTGAATTTTTGGGATCCTAGTTATCGGAGTTTTACCTTTGGAAACATTGATATGACACCGACTTTGGAGGAATATGAAAGGATTCTAGATTTTCCAAACGACAACCACAGGATCTACCTAAGGTGAAGATTTGAAGACACAGCTTCGGAGGTAATCAATTTATTAGGCTTGGGAAAGATCAGTCAATGTAGAGTCGCCGAGGGGGGTTTCAAATGGAAAGTCATTGAGGCCCGAATGAAGAAAAATGCTGAAGAAGGGAAGTTAGGAGAGGAACGATACAGGTTGGTGGCCTTTGCCATTTTTGGGCTAGTATTGTTCCCTTCCGAAATCGGAGTCATCAGTTTGGAAGCAGCAAGTGTCTTCATAGAATACGAACGTGACCGGATCAATCCCTCATTAGCCATTTTGGGAGAAACCATGTTATCACTCAACCACTGCAGAATGCATGGAAAAGGAGCCATGAGGTGTTGCGCCCCTATGTTGTATTTATGGATTATCAGTCATATCGAAACACCAAGGGACATTTTTAACAACTTTTGGTGGTTTGACCTGCGACTTCTATTTATAAGAAGGCTATGACCTATCTTTCTTTCTAAGAGTGTTTTGGTAAGCTACTATGATAAAGAACTTGGCAAACCCCCTTTACAGCAATCGGGTCAACTCAGAAATCTTGCCTAAAGGATTACGAAAGTCATGAATCAGTTTTAAAATATACATTTGCACGAGCATCATATTTTCATCTAGCATTTGTTTAATTTATCATATGCATGCCAGATCGTGAAACATAGGTCCCACATCCAAGGTCCACAACACCCGGTCTAGAGCAAGAATGGAGAACGAAGAGAGAGCTCACTTAGAGTCACATTATCAGACCGAGTTGGAGTCCGTAAAAAATGAAGTTTCTCGGTTAACTGATTTACTTGAGCAGCTTCTAAGAGCTAAGAATGGGGAGGGAACATCAGCACAACAGCCTGAAGGAGCGCCAGCAGCGCAGGTCCCTCAAGTATCCCAAAACCAGGGGGCAAACTCGGCCAATGAACAACATTTCGTGCCGATCACCCCTATCCAGCCAACTCACGCTCCAATCATCGTGGGACTTAACAACGGAGGGAGTCCCGGATAATAGGTCTCCCAGTGTGATGGACCAAGACAAGCTATTTGCTCTAGAAGAAAGATTAAGGGCAGTTGAGGGTAATGATTGGTTTGACCCTATGAGAGCAGCCGAAGTATGTTTGGTACCAAACATCGTCGTACCAAAAGATTTTCGAATACCAGAGTTCATTAAATATACCGGTTTGGAATGTCCAAACACTCACCTTCGATCCTACTGCAACAAAATGGCGGAAGTAATCCGTGATGATAAATTGCTAATCTATTTCTTTCAAGATAGCCTAGAAGGATCCGCTTTAAGCTGGTATATGAGGTTAGACAGCATCAGGATCAAGAGCTGGAGAGACTTGGTGGAGGCTTTCCTCAAACAGTACAAGTTTAATATGGAAATCGCTCCTGATCGAACAAGTCTAATGGCAATGGAGAAAAGGAGCCAGGAGTCGATGGGGCTTATGCGCAAAGATGGAGGGATGAAGCAATGCATGTCCAACCCCCTTTGATAGAAACAGAGATGGTGAGCTTGTTTGCCAATACCTTCAAAGCACCTTATTATGAGCACCTAATGGGTAGCTCCTCTCAACACTTCTATGATGCGGTGCACGATAAATGAGAGGATAGAACAAGGGATTAAAGTCGGGGAATAGCGATGCCGATGGAAAAGAAGGGTTTCATTGGACGAAAGAGAGAAGGCGATGTTAACAATCTGGAAGGTGGGTATAAGGGCAAGAGAGTAGATTTCCATAATCCTCAAGTACCTACCTCTCAATTCTCACGCATAAACTTTAACCAACCTTTTTCCCCTAATCGAACAAATAACCAATCGAACTACCAAAATCACTACCAAAGACCCCATACAAAATACACTTCGGAACAACTGCCACCCTTACCCATGCCTTTGAAGGACATGTACACCAAACTGTTGAGCATAAGACAAATAGCTCCTATCCCTACACTACCACTACAACCACCATTCCCAGTTTGGTACAAGCCCGAGTTGGCTTGCGAGTACCATGGGGGTAATCCCGGGCATGGGATTGAAACCTGTTACGCCTTCAAGAAGAGGTTGTTGGAGCTTATTAAGATGGGATGGGTATCCTTTGAGGACAAGCCCAATGTTAATTCAAACCCATTGCCTAAGCATGCCCCAAATAGTAGTGGAATAGGCATGATCGAAGTGGGAAATCAATGCAAGGTGTTGAAGGTGTCCATGAAGAGGTTGTACGACATGTTGGAACAATCAGGATTTCTAAAGACAAAGGTGGAGAGCCATTTGGAGGGATATGATTACTGTGAATACCATGGAAGAGATGGACATCATATTGAGGATTGCATCGAGTTTTGTGAAAAGATTGCAAAAATGCTAAAAATGGGGGAGTTGAGGATTGAACCCATAAAGAGCAGCGGTGAGGTGAGTATGATGGAAGGTCACGATGAAATGACAGGAGTATGCAGGATCCAGCCAACAGCTCATGGGCCCCCAAGGCTAATCTTGGTTAAACCGCCCTACACAAAAGGGAATCACAATGCCATGCCTTATAATTATGGTTATGCCTCTAACGTTCGAGCTCCTCTTCCTTTGTTCCAGCCTGAGATAAGTGGTTTGACCAGGAGTGGTCGTTGCTTTACGCCCGAGGAGTTGAGGAAGTCAAAGGGCAAAGAAGTGGTAGATCTGGACAAAGCACTAGAAGTTAATAAGCCAAGAATGTAAGAGGAATCGAATGAATTCTTGAAGTTGATCAAGCATAGCGAATATTGCATAGTGGATCAACTAAAGAAGACTCCAGCTAGGATCTCCCTTATGTCCTTGATACTCAGCTCTGAGCCGCATCGAAACGCCTTGCAAAAGGTATTGAATGAGGCATATGTGCCCCAAGACATTGAACATAAAACCATGGAGCATCTAGTGGGGAGGATCCATGCAACGAATTACCGGACTTCACACGAACGAGAGCTCGATCTTTGAAGGTACCGGACATAACAAGCCTTTATACATTACGGTTAGGTGCAAGGACTGCCTCATAGGAAAAGTACTCATTGATAATGGCTCGGCCCTTAACGTGTTACCAAAACACATGCTAGAAGAAATGCCGATCGATGAATCCCATATTAAGCCAAGTACTATGATGGCCAGAGCATATGATGGGTCGCCTAGGCCAATAATTGGGACTTTAGAAGTGGAGCTATATGTGGGACCACAAATGTTCCTAGTAACACTTCAGGTTATGGATATCCACCCTTCCTATACTATGTTGTTAGGAAGACCTTGGATTCATGCAGCGGGGGCAGTAGCTTCGTCATTGCATCAATGCCTGAAGTATATCATGAATGGGATGTTGGTAACTGTCCAGGCTGAGGAGACAGTATCCATGATAAAGAATGTGGCTGTGCCTTTTATCGAAGCGAATGATTGCAAGGGTAACAATATCCATGCCTTTGAGATTGTGAACACCGACTGGGTGCCGGAAAACACAGCGCTAAGAAGGCCAAGGATCTCAGAAGCAGCAAGGATGGCAAGTCTATGCTTCTTGAACCGCGGAATCCCATTTCAGTATAACCTTATTATCAGGATGCCGGAAGGGGTTAATCTGGCAAGGATAAAAAGTGCTGCTCAAAGATTTGGGTTAGGATACCAACCTAACCAAAAGGATTATCGGTGGGCTGCTGGTCGGAGAAGGGCAAGAAGGATGGCTAGAATTAAAGGAAGAGAGCCTGATGAAGAAAAGCTGGAAATCCCTCCCCTTAGCGTGTCATTTCCAAAAGTCGCATACATAATGCAACATGATAAGGAAGCCGAAAGCCTTGATCAAAAGCTGTCAAACATGAGCATAAATACCTTGGAGGAAAACAAGGTGGAAGGAGATGACATGAAGACAGTAGCAAGAAAGGGAGATGAAGCACTCCCACAACTGACGGTCTACACCATAGAAGAAGTATCCGCCAAGACCTTTGTGTGCAAGTTAGCTCAAGACGAGAAGTTTCAGAACTGGGTGACCCAAGAAGCTCCAGTGGTTTTCAAAATGTAAACCAATTTTGTTTGTCTCAACATGCTTTTGTCATTGCTTGTGTTTGCTTTTATTTCCTCTAGTTGACAATCAAGGCTCATGATGTCAGCTAGATTTTATGCTTGTCATGGAGCCCACCTTTTCTTTAAATAAATTGTGAGATCATGCACTTTTCACAAATTGCTTTCTTTTTTATGCATTTACACCAAACACTTCCCGCTTTCAGGAATCCTGAAAGCGGATCTCCCACAACATCACATACATTTAGCATCAAGAATAAATGGCCAAACTTGAACGAGCATGTGATAGCTATGGAAGAAGAAGAGTGGGATGAAAGCAATATCAGTGAATTCACAAGGCTAGTAGAACAACAGGAACAGACTTGGAAGCCTATCGCCGAGGAACTCAAAACCATCAATGTGGGCAGTGATCAGCTTAAGAAAGAGTTAAAAATAGGTACCCTAATTACTTCTGAACAAAGGATAAAAATGATCACCCTATTACAAGAATATTCAGATGTCTTTGCTTGGTCCTATGAAGATATGCCTGGTTTAGATACAAATATTGTAGTACACAAGATACCGTTGGAAGAAGGTTGTAAGCCAGTCAAGCGGGACGGGGAGGGCCCACCCGATGTCTGGATCAAGGTCAAGGCAGAACTCGAGAAGCAATGGGATGCTGGTTTTCTAGAAGTAGTTAGATATCCGCAATGGGTATCTAACATTGTTGTGGTGCCTAAGAAGGAGGGGAAGATTAGAGTGTGCGTGGATTTTCGGAATTTGAATAAAGCTAGCCCCAAGGATGATTTTCCGCTACCACACATAGATGTTTTAGTAGACAATGCTGCCCGGAGTTCCACATATTCCTTTATGGATGGTTTTTCAGGATACAACCAGATAAAAATGGCTCCGGAGGATAAGACGAAAACAACTTTTGTCACACCTTGGGGAACGTTCTGCTATAAGGTCATGCCATTTGGATTAAAGAATGCAGGAGCAACCTATCAAAGAGCAATGGTGACTTTGTTCCATGACATGATGCACAAGGAAATTGAGGTGTATGTAGACGACATGATTGCCAAGTCTAAAAGGGAAGAGGATCATATTGAAGTTTTGAGGAAGTTGTTTGAGAGACTGAGGAAGTATGAATTAAGGCTCAATCCTGTAAAATGTTCATTCGGAGTTAAATCGGGTAAGCTGTTAGGATTTGTGGTAAGTAATAAAGGTATAGAGGTGGATCCAGATAAAATAAGGGCCATCCAAGCTATGTCATCCCCTAAGACGGAGAAGGAAGTAAGAGGATTCTTGGGAAGGTTAAACTACATTGCTCGGTTCATAGCTCAGTTAACAACGACGTGTGAACCTATATTTCGACTACTAAGGAAAAAGAATCCTGGAACCTGGAATGAGGAGTGTGAGGAGGCATTCAATAAAATCAAGCATTATTTACAAAATCCACCTTTACTGGTTCCTCCGGTAGCAGGAAAACCTCTAGTATTATATCTAACAGTAACTGAAGCAGCCATGGGATGTGTATTGGGTCAGCATGATGAAACCGGAAGGAAGGAAAGAGCTATTTATTACTTAAGTAAGAAATTCACTGAATGTGAGTCTAGATACACGGAAATAGAAAGGCTTTGTTGTGCGTTGGTATGGGCGGCAAAGAGGTTGCGACATTATATGTTATACTATACCACTTGGTTGATTTCAAAAGTGGATCCTCTGAGGTACATTTGTAACAAGCCCTTTCTCTCAAGTCGAATTGCAAGGTGGCAAGTTCTATTAGCAGAATATGACATAGTATACATGACAAGGAAAGCCGTAAAAGGAAGTGCAATCGCGGACCATCTGGCCGATAATGCTGTTGAAGATTACGAACCTTTGGATTTTGACTTCCCTGATGAAGATATATTGTCAATAGAGAAAGAAGAAGAGAAGACAGATTGGTGGACGATGTTTTTTGACGGTGCAGTGAATGTATATGGTAACGGGGCTGGTGCGGTAATAATCTCTCCTGATAAGAAACAGTATCCAGTTTCGGTTAAACTACATTTCGAGTGCACCAACAACACAGCTGAGTATGAAGCTTGTATCCTCGGTTTAGAAGCGGCATTAGAGTTGAAGATAAAGAAGTTAGATGTATATGGAGATTCAATGTTGATTATCTGTCAGGTTAAAGGGGAATGGCAGACCAAGGAGGAAAAGTTGAGGCCGTACCAGGAATACCTATCCACGTTAGCAAAGGAATTTGAAGAAATTAGATTCACCCATCTGGGAAGGGAGGGGAACCATTTTGCAGATGCTTTGGCCACGCTAGCTGCTATGACTACCATTGATCTCAAGTGCAAGGTACAACCGGTACACATTGACATTAGAAATGACCCAGCTCACTGTTGCTTAGTTGAAGGAGAGATAGACGGACATCCTTGGTATTATGATATCAAGAACCTTGTGCAAAATCACGAATATCCGGTGGGAGCTTCCAAAACAGATAAGAAAACCTTGAGAAGGTTGGCTATAGACTTCTATTTAGATGGAGAGATTTTGTACAAAAGATCATTTGATGGAACCTTGCTAAGGTGTTTGAATGAGGCAGATGCTAGAAAGGCATTACGAGAGGTCCATGAGGGGGATTTGCTCAACACATGCTAGCGGGCATATGATAGCAAGGAAAATACAAAGGGCTGGTTATTTTTGGATGACGTTAGAGAAAGACTGCATCGACTATGTCAGGAAATGTCATAAATGTCAAATTTACAGTGACAAGGTCAATATGCCACCAGCTCCTCTATTTAATCTAATATCCCCTTGGCCATTTGCAATGTGGGGAATTGACGTGATCGGTCCTGTTAACCCAAAAGCTAGCAATGGTCATAGATTCATCCTCGTAGCTATTGACTACTTCACAAAATGGGTGGAAGCTAGTTCATATGCCCACGTAACACAAAACGTAGTGAAGAGGTTTATAGAGAAGGACTTGATTTGTCGATATGGTCCTCCGGAAAAGATAGTGACGAGATAATGCACGTAATTTCAATGGCAAAATGATAAGCGAGCTGTGTACTAAATGGAAAATCAAGCATTCGAATTCTTCACCGTACCGACCAAAGATGAATGGCGCAGTAGAAGCCGCCAACAAGAACATCAAGAAAATTATTCAGAAAATGGTAGTCACATATAGAGATTGGCATGAGATGTTATCATTCGCTCTTCACGCATACCGCACTACAGTCAGGACCTCGACAGGGACTACCCCATATTCTCTGGTATATGGTATGGAGGCAGTGATGCCGTTGGAAGTGGAAATCCCATCGTTAAGAGTATTAATGGATTCCGAACTAGAAGAGGCTGAATGGGTCAAGGTGAGGTACGAGCAACTGAACCTGATTAGTGAAAAGAGGATGGCTGCAATATGTCATCACCAACTTTACCAGAAACGAATGGCCAAGGCATATGATAAGAAGGTTAGACCGCGTTTGTTTCGAGAAGGGGATCTAGTATTGAAGAAAATATTGTCACTACCTGGAGACGATCAAAGCAAATGGGCACCAAATTACGAGGGTCCTTACGTAGTAAAGAAGGCATTCTCAGGAGGAGCGCTGAAGTTGGCTAGAATGGATCGAGAAGACCTAGCTCGACCTGTGAATTCTGACTCTGTAAAAAGATATTATGCTTGATGTAGGCTCCTAAATCAATAAAGCAAAGTTTGGCCATTGATTTCTTTCTCTTTTGCATTGATCTCACAACAATCATTTTTTTGCATTAATCCCAACAGTGCATGTCTTGTTGTTATCGCACCTAAAAAGTTTAGCATTGGCTGAACGAATTTCTTCTTTATACAAAAGCCCAGACTAAAATCACATCCCTACACTGGGGGCAATAAGAGATGTTTTCATGAAAAGTTTTACAAAAGCCTATAGATTTGAAAACCAAGCTAAAAGCATTTGACAAAAGCATGACAAAGAGGCAATGATAAGTCATACATTTTGGGAAAAGGACTACTTGAAGAAAGTCAGAGACTTCTTCTTCAAGGATATGATAGGAGGCAACACGAGAGATGAATCCAAAGCAAGCTTATGTTAAGAGGGAGTCTCATGAACTAGAAGAAGAGGATGGGGCCTATGTTTCAAAACCAGGTACGAATGCATGCATGGCATCTAATCATGAATCATTGCATATATGTTTTTTTGGATCGTTACAGGAGGAGACCTTGATGCATTCCAACAAGATTGGAGACGAAGAAAGAATCATAGAGGATGATAGCAAAGAATCACGGTTTTGAACCATAGTGGATTCTGGAACAACGAGAAGAACAAGAAAAAGAGAGAATGAAAAGTTTTGAACCCTGCCATCAGGAAGAACGACATCGATATCAGCTTTGGTAATAAGGAATCGCCAGATGGGATTCCAAGTTGTTTGAGATCGCCAGAAGGGATCTCGTATTTTGATATTGGTCAAAGGAGGTCGCCAGATGGGCCCTCGTATTTCAGCTTTTAATAAAAGGAATCGCCAGATGGGATTCCAAGTTGACGGAGATCGCCAGAAGGGATCTCGTATTTCGCTATGTGGAGGTCGCCAGATGGGACCTCATAGTTCATGTTTGTTAAAAGGAATCGCCAGATGGGATTCCAAGTTGATTAAAGGAGATCGCCAGAAGGGATCTCGTGTCTCGCTATTTAGAGGTCGCCAGATGGGACCTCGTATTACATGTTGGTTAAAAGGAATCGCCAGATGGGATTCCAAGTTGAATAAAGGAGATCGCCAGAAGGGATCTCATGTTTCGCTATTTGGAGGTCGCCAGATGGGACCTCGTATTACCTGTTGAATAAAAGGAATCGCCAGATGGGATTCCAAGTTGATTAAAGGAGATCGCCAGAAGGGATCTCGGGTTTCGCTATTTAGAGGTCGCCAGATGGGACCTTATGTTTCATGTTTGTTAAAAGGAATCGCCAGATGGGATTCCAACTTAAGGGAGATCGCCAGAAGGGATCTCGTATTTCGCTATGTGGCGGTCGCCAGATGGGACCTCATATTTCATTTGAATAAAAGGAATCGCCAGATGGGATTCCAAGTTGATTAAAGGAGATCGCCAGAAGGGATCTCGTGTTTAGCTATTAGGAGGTCGCCAGATGGGACCTCATATTTCATGTTGGTTGAAAGGAATCGCCAGATGGGATTCCAAGTTGAGGAGGATTGTTGTAAAAGACAAGTTTCAGATCAATCAAGCTTCAACCAAACCAGTTTCGGGAGTTCCGTTTTGGGTTTATCTTTATAAAACTTATCACCAAAACCTCCGCTCCGTAAGCATTATAAAGAGGGGGCATCTGTTGTAACCCATTTTTGGGTCCCCACAAAATATATATAAAAATATATAGCCAAAGGAGGTTAAAAATACAAAGATTGGATTTTTGACAGTATATTCTTGAAGGAGGAAAGCCCTGTTGAGAAGGAAAATTTGAAATTTGAGGAGAAAAGCCCAAATTTGGAGGTTTATGGACTTAATTGGATTTTTAAATGAATTTATAGGAGATTTGATTGTAAGAAAAATTGATTTTTAAGTCAATTCGGGCTTTAATTAGAAGAAATTTAAGTTCTGGGGCCAAAATATATTTTTTAGGAATTTATTAGTTCAAATCAGGGGCTTAATTGCATAATTATTGAAGTGTAAGGGCCAATTAGGGACTTAATTGAAGAGATCTGAAACCAAGGACCAAATTGGAAAAGGCGCGCAAGTATAGGGGCTGCAATTAACAAAATCCGGGGGCCAAATTGAAGAAATTGAAAGTTTAATGGCCAATTAGGGATAAAATTGCATAAATCCGAGACCAAGGACCATATTGCAAAAGGCGCGTAACTTTGGGGCCGAAGGTGAAGTTATGTCGGGACTAAATTGCATCAAATCAGAAGTTTTAGGGTCAATTAGGGAATAATATTGAACGAAATTGAAAGTCGGAGGACTAAATTGAAAATTGGCAAAGAAATCCCTATTTTTATCAAAACGGCACCGTTTTTTTTTTTTTAAAAAAAAAAAAAAAAAAAAAAAAAAAGAGGCAAGAACCGGGGACGCGCCGCCTGCATCGTTTCATCGCCTTCCCGCCGAGCCGCCCGAGTGGCCGACTTCCAGGCGTGTTTGCTGCCTCGTTTGGCCCCCAATCCGACAAGGCATGCACCGACATGTCCACCGGAACACATTTATCCCGGGGGAGTGGTCCCGGTCGGGTCAAAAAGGTTTGGAACAGCTCCGTTTTTTGCCCAAATCGTGCACCTCGGGCGATCCGCAAATTTGGCGATTCGAGGTGCACACTTTGAACCAACGGTTTGAATTACTCAAGGCGAATCAAGGGCTGGGGCGTTTTCCCATTGAAGACGAGATTACCCTCCTCTGTCCGCCCTATAAATAGGATCAATTTTCATGCTCAAACGGTTGGCAAAGGAGAGCTCAAAGTTGGCACAAAATAAGCTTTTCCCGCCTGGGTTTTCCGAAACAGCCTTCCCTTTCTTTTTTTTTCTCTCACCGGGGCCTCCAGACGCCACCACCGATCTCCTCTGCGATCCCCCACAGCACCCACACACACCGAACGGGCCCTCACACACCTCTCCCCCTCCCCTTGATTTTCTTCTTCCCTCAAAGAACCCGCAACAAGGAACAACCCCTCTCTTGCAAAAGCCAAACCGGGCACCCCCTTCCTTTCCTCTCGTTCTCTTCCAAAGAAATCCCAAAGAAACACTGTCCCATCTCCCTCCCATCAACACAACGCCAAAGAATGGACCTTCACCTCGGCCTTCTCCTTCACCGCCTTCAACAACCCCAAAGAACGCCTCCCGTGGCCTCCTCGGGAGGGGACCTCCACAGGAGCAAGCCTCCGCCTTCCAGCTTCTTCACCGGCCAACGGCTAGTCCTCCTTCCTCCGATGACGCCAAGAAGAACCGGTAGCAGCTCCTTCCTCATCACCAACAGCTCCAGAGAGTTTTCCTTCTCCTGCAGGAATCGGCTCCTTCTTCTTCTAGCGGGACCGTTGCACGCCGTGGAAGCCACCGGCCTCCACCGCAAAGACCGCGACATACACCGACGCACCGCCCCCACGCCAGTGCTCTTCTCCCCTCTTTGCACATTGTTTGGTTTCGTCTCCTGCATGCGAACGAGCATGCGGGAAGGGGGAAAATAATTCCCCGTTTGTTTTTAATTAGGGTCGGGCAGTTGGTTCTGCCCGAAGAATGTGGTTTCCTCCCCGTGGGCCGGATCCGATCCTAGCCCGGCCGGTGTTCCGCCCATGATAAAACAGATTTTGTTTGGGGTCGAGATTGACCCAATATCCCTTGGCCGAGATCGCCCACCGGCCCAATTATATATTAAATGTTATGTATATTATATTGTGTTTGTTTTATTTATATCCGATATATATATAGAAAAATTAATTAATTTCTTCAAAAATTATTTCAAAAAATATGTGAGTTTATTGTAATTTTATTACTATATTTTGATCAATATCGGTTTGTATTTTTATATCTGTAAAGATACAAATCCGGATTAAAATACTCGGTTTTAGTCAAAACATAAAAAATACATAATTACAAAAAAAAATGTTTTGTTTTCATGCATACTGGCCTAGTCTCTCCAACATATATATATATATATATATATATATATATATATATATATATATTATAACACCATATTTTCACACAAACAAAGGAAATTTCAAAACAATATATGTATTAGCATGCATTTTGGCTTTAATAACCTGTTTATTCAAGCCATGAGAACTAGGCCAATATTTCAAAAATTCTAAAAAATCTTTTTGTTTTTTTTTTTAATATTTGGGATTACGAATTTATACGTAAAACGTATTCCTGATATTAAAAATATGGGTTTCTTTACATAGACATTAGAACGGTTAGGTTTTACCCGGATAAGATAAGGACCTCCTTATTGAGGAGGACTTTTCTTGAGCCATGGACGGACCAACAATTAGGAAACATAACGAGACCTTGAATTTTATTAGACAAATAAACAATGCAGCTTACCTTAGGTAGGGCGTATTTGGGGTGCTAATACCTTCCCTTTACGCAACCAGTCCCCGTACCCAATCTCTGAGACCAGTTAGGGTTCCTAGTGACCAAAATACTAGGTGGCGACTCCCATTCCATTTTCTACCAACAAAAGACAATATTTTCTTGTCTGCCCACATTTTGCCAGATAGATACCATACACACTTCCTAGATTTTAAAGTGGAATTTTCGCCGCGACACCGCGACCCCGCGACATTTGATATAAAAATAAAATGTCAATGGAAGAAATTCAAAGATAAATCAATTCAATAAAGGATTCAATCTAAATACACCACAATTAAAAAAAAAATAAGGATCAAATCTAATATACCAAATGCAAAGGGATGAATTTGAAAAAAAAATACCTGAAAAATAATTCAAGACCAGATACACTATAATTAAAAGAATAAGGACCAAATCTGATAAAAAAAAATCAATTTTGAAGGGATGAAATTGAAAAAAAAATAACTCAATAAATGACTCAATGCCAAATACATTGTAATCAAAAGAATGAGAACATAATTTAACTTAACAAACAAATAACCAGACTTTCTTGCTTTTTTGCAATGGGCAGCACGGTTTTCTAGGAGGAGAGAGGAGAAAGAGGGAGGGAAGGAAAACCCGCCGACCAGAGCTCCTCCGCGTGCTGCCTCGGCACATTTGCCTCGTCACTGTGCTTAAGGTGGCAAGGCGCATCAAACGCCACTCGATTGGTGCGAGCGGCGCCCACTTGCTGGCTCGTGCCTAGCACGCGCTAGCAGTTTTTTAATATAAATAATAAGTTATATATATATATATATATATATATACATACACACACTCAATTACTCTTGACCCCATCTAATATCTACAACAAAACCATATTAAAATGACAAAAAAAACTCTACATGCAACCTTATTTTTTTCAAAATCCAAGGGTAATCTTGTATTTTCACTGTTTAAAAAAAAAGAAAACGGAGAAGCTCCTCAATACGTTGTAACTTCACTATCTAATTTTAAAAAAAAAAAAAAGATAAAAGAATCCCCCACCCAAAGATTAAAAATTTGTGCCTTGAAGGGCAATTCGGTAGTTATATTGTAGCAAAAAAAAAATAAACAGACCAGCTAGTTTTTTTTTGGGAAGAACAATTTTGTATTTATATTGTTTCAATCCATAATAATAATTTGTATCTCGTATCTTGATGAATAGTGAAACATTGAGGTGATTTAGTTTTTATTTTTTAGTAATGATGGGACCTAACGTCAATCAAAATAACCCGGAATAATTGGTTCATTAGCTGGTCTAGCAAAAGACCAAATAACAATACCATATAGGTCTAAGTTCAATGACCCAGTGAATAAGCAACAGGAATTTCCTTGTAGGATTTTTGATCGAGACGAGTCCTTGAAGCCATAAACATGTCTAGGGTTCAAAAATTCATCATTGCTTTACTAGTTATTTAACAACATTACACTTTGTGTATGTATATATATATATATAAATTGCCAAGTTGCGGCTCTCTTTCGTTCTTAAAAGAAGGAAGGTCATGCTATGTCACTATCAACGAACAAAACAGACCATGTGAAACTTCAGCTAGCCCTTCACCTGCTATGTTTCTTAATATTCCTTTATATATATATAAAAACCTCTCTCGCCCTTCTACTATTTTTGAAATGTTTGAGCCTCCCCTCTATATATATGTAGTTACCAAGAGATGTCATCCAACCCATGAAGTCTCTAGTCTTTCACACTCACTAAAGCATATTTCCTTTGGTTAATCAACCCTTTACAGGGAAAAAAAAAAAAAAGGTCTGTGTCTTTTTCTCTCTTCAAAAATGGGAATTCAATTGATGGGGATTACTCATGCCAAACAAAAACTCCAAAGAAGTCTTTCAGCAAAAATCGCTGGTGTTTTGGCCACTTCTAATGTTCCAAGAGGCCACATTGCTGTCTATGTTGGAGAAGGCTACAGAAAGAGATGTGTTATTCCAATAGCATACTTGAACCATCCTTTATTCCAAGGCTTGCTAAATCGAGCTGAGGAGGAATTTGGATTCGATCATCCAATGGGTGGTCTCACAATACCTTGCAGTGAAGAGTGCTTCGTTAGCCTCACTTCGTTTCTAAGTAGCACTTCATAAATGTTAAAGCCACAAAATCACTTATTATATATGGTTTTTCTTGGCTCATTCATCGATCGTTCTTCCCCACGTAAGTTTAAGCAATTCGAGACAACAAGCCTGTCTCTTCATTTTTTTGTAAATGCATGCGTGCTTAATTTCCATGGAGACATTCTGTAATTTGGACAACAACTCTTTGTTATAAAACTTGAACTGCAATCAATTTCTTTGCTACAAATGCAGTGATTTACTTCGCCTTAATCGCAAGAGGTTATTACTTCATTTCAGCTTTTTTGCGGTAAAAATAAAATAAAATAAAAAAGTTGGAGAAATATAACCTGGATTTTAAGTTTGCAACTATCACTCATCTAATTTTTTTTAAAAAAAAAATATATATATATATATATATATATATAAAAGGCCAATTTCATAATATATATATATATATATATATATATATATTATGAAATTGGCCTTTTAGAATGGAGTTCCATTTCCTTAAAAAAGAAAGAAAAAAGAATAGGGGAATGCTATTCATTTATGATTAATAATTGGTGAAGACACTGTTGCAGAACATGGAGGTACATGTCGTTTGAATTATCCTGCATATGGATAAGATCATGTCCTCGATCCTATTTCAAAATTACGAAACTATGCTGGCCCAGATGAAATTGCTCGGACGCGGCATGGGAGCAGACACCTTGATTGCTGCTAGGGACTAAAGAACGGATTAATGATCCACATTCTTTTAGGAATTCATGATACGTCCGAGTCCACTGAGGTTTTCTATTTTCTATCGAATCACTCATGTAAATTAATTCACGATCTAATCAATCAACCGTCACTAGCTTCTATATTGTTTTAAGAAAGCGAGAAAAAGTACACGCATGTAGAGCCAGCTAAACTTAAGTAATTACTGCTTGTCTTGGTGTCTGCGCTTCGCAATGAAGCTAGACTAATTTTTTATTGCAAAAAGTGATGTTTAGATGATGAAATGGGGTAAAAAAAAGGGAAAAAATATTACCGACAACTATGTTAATTAAAATCAAGATAACTTGAGATATCAGGTTAAATTTATAATTTAGATTATTAGATTGAAATAATTGATAAAAAAATAAAAAGAATTATAAAATTTAAAAAAAAAAACAAGTTAACTTTCAAACTCGTGATCTTGGTCATTAGACATGAAACACTCATTCTAGAAAAATCATAAAATTCAATTCTCAATTAATCAAATATTGAAGGATGAGATTGAAAAAAAAATTAATTATATAAAAGAATTCAAGAAAATAGTAATTAAAAAGAATGAGGATCAAAATTAATATACAAAATAAATTTTATATTTGATTGAAAGGTGAAATTGAAAAGAAAAATTAATTTAGCAAAAGGAAAAGAAAATCAAAAGAATGAGGGGTCAAAATTGACAAAAAAAGATAATATATATATATATTAATTGAAGAGTAAAATTGAAAAGAATAACAACTTTTACAAAAAGACCAAGAAAAAAATTAAAAATCAAAATAATGCGGATCAAAATGAAAAACATAATATCATTAATTTGAATTGAAGGATGAAATTGAAAACCAATAAAAAATTTATAAAAGGACCAAGGTAAAAAATTAGAAATCCAAAGAATAAAGACCAAATTTGAGAATATAATATTTGATAAGTTGAAATTTAATGATAAAATTAAAAACAAATAAAATTTGTACAAAAATATTATAACACTCAATACAATTATGAGTGTCGTACTTCTTCCATGGGGGCATTAGTACCAAGTTATTAAGAACACATCAACACATTGATGTGTCAATCATAATCATAACATACCCAAGTGTCCTGAATTTTATCCAATCCAACATATAACATGATTAGATTACGTCTAATCTCACAATTCCAACATTTTGCATTCGTTTGATGCATAAACAATACAATAATTAAATATGTTAAGCAATGCAATCTAATTTATGGAAATTATGAAAAGGCAAAGTCATGATATATTATAGCTGAGCTAATTAAATATGTTGAGCATGTGCGGAGTGAGGACCGTAAAAAAGGAGTGCAACAACTCGTGGATAACCGGGCTCAATACTTTGTGGTATGTTGGTTTTCAACCATCTTTTTCTTAAGTTATTGTTTTTTGGAATTTGTTGACCCTTTTTTTTTAGGATACATATAACACCTAGTTAAAGAAGAGATACGGGAATGATCCCTCTACCCATCCAAATCTCAATTCAAATTTGTGGTTGGAGGTAGGATCGTTTAATGGACCCGATTGAAATCGGGTGTATTGTCTCTCTAACACTACATCCGAGGACTTGCGGATGGCCTGTAGTTTTTCAACCATTGGATTCTCGCAATCAGTTCTGAGCACTCAAACTTTGGAGTTCAAGGAGATTTTAGACCAACGAGTTCAAGCTCGGACGACATATCTTGATGCTAATTGTGAACGACTCGGTGTTGAGATGGCCGAACTTCTCTGATTGGTAATGGATATAAGATCACAGATGGGTGGTACATGTGCTCCTTTTTTTTTTGCCTTACTATCCCGGCGAAGACCCACCTCATCCTCCTCCAACGCCTCAATTCTAGAGTAAATTTGATTTTTATATTATTTTAATTATTTTCTACTTCTTTTTAATAGATTTTTTATAAGAAAATATTCTTAAATTATTACTGACGGGGTTACCAACAGACTAAGTTCGTTGGTATATTCCAAAGAGTTGAAAAAAATTATTGCAAATGCTACTACCACTATTTACTCACTTATAGAATTACAAACAGTAAGTTTGATGGTTACATGTTGAATTCATCGAAGGGAATACCAACGGACAAAATAAATCACCGATGAAATTACATACAGTTTTTTTCGATGATATGTTATATATATTTATCGATGGAAATACCGATAGAATGAAACAAGTAAACTTTTTTTGGCGTGTTTTTTCCATTAGTAAATCCATTAGTAAAATTATTAACGATAGACCACAAATCACCAACGAGAGTTTTTCCAATAGGGTATTGTCATCCGTTAACCCATCGATAAAATTCATGTCGACGAACTAAAAGTATAAATACCGACAAAGAATTTCATCGATAAATCTAAAAAATTTGATAGTAAGCATGTTTTCCATGGTTATACACAAACCAAGTACAATCATCCATTAAAAGAAACAACTCAAGAATAATTTTAAATCTTGGATAATACCCATTGAGCTAACTAATTTAATCTTTCTAAATCTTTCACTAATACTAGAAAACCAAAGCTAAGATCACTTACCCAATGTTTTTTTTTATGGTTTCAAAGAGAGTTTTTCACATCAATTCTTTCAAATATCTTATATCCCTTATTAGCTCCAAAGCTTTCTCTCACTATAATCTTTCTTTTTTCACCGGTTGTTTTTCACTCCCCAAAACATTTTTTGATGTTTCTCTCTCAATATTGATAAAGCTCTCTTTAATCTTACCTATTTTTGTGAATTTCCTTCAAAATTTTGATGAGAAGACCTAAAGCTCTCATATATATATATTTTTTTTTTGCTAAGTTGGACTGATCGGCCTCTTGGTTGTTTTAAAGGCAATTTTGCCATTAATTACAATTTTGTCCCTTATTTATGCCATTATGTATTTTTCGTGTAAACTATCTGATTTTCTGCTTAAATCACGAGTCCTTCCTAAACTTTTATTGAGCTTAAATTTTACACCCAGGTAGGACAACATATCAATAGACGGTCGGATTGAGGACTCTACTATTTAGCGTAAAACTAATTAGTTAGTGATTTTTCATCAAAAACATGAAATTTCATGTTCAATCCTTACATAAATCATATTAATAATCCTTATAAACCCTTAGGATCATTTTATTATTTCAAAGTATATTTATTTTATATTTTTCACCTTTATTTACTTATCAGACTTATTATTGTTTCACAGTAATATTATCGATTTTTAACTGGTGTTTGCACCTTCACTCCTTCATTTTCATCATACTATCCTTTATTATAGTTTATTATTTATTACCTCAATTATTACTTAGAATCATTTTCTCATTTTCCTTATTATTACCTCAATTATTACTTAGAATCATTTGTACCTAAGGTGTATAGATTGGGGATCCAATTGATAAAAACTGTAGTTAGAGGACTCAATTAAGAAACAACATATAGTTGGGAATTGATATGACATCCCCCCCCCCCCAAAAAAAAAAAAATGGTTATAGATCACACTCGAGGGATGAGATTAATTAATAAAGGGGGAGGGGGACTACTTATATCCATATATACCTTGGTTTGATCGTAAGGAGGAGGAACTTTCCCATGTTTTTTCATATATTTTGATCAATTCTTATAAAACCAACCGTTGGATTTATTAGGAACAAAAAATGAAATTTTGATCTTCCAATTCAATTTATTATAAGTTCAGAGCTCCGCATTTATCATGTATTTTGGGCGGTCTTTTAATTATTTCACCTAATTACTATCGTTGATATGTATAATCGCATTTTAAATATTTCTTTCCTAGGTTTTATAAGATATGTATGTGAAAAATAAACATGATTTTTTCTATATAATATAATAGCTACATAAGCTGGCATCATCCTAATTATTGTTCTTTCTTCTATATTTACTTGAAGGATGGACCAAAGTGTCAAAGAATTATTAAGGGAAATTAAAGGTATGCACCGTGAATAAAAGAGTTAATCAACTTATATTGTTTTTGTAAAAAGATGTATACATATTTAAGATCAATAGCACCAACCAATGAGATTTCTTTTAGGTCCAAAAATTAATCACAGGCTGTGAGACTGGTGAAGACTTCTTCACTGCATGGAATGGTGAGACCCCCCATTGGATGATTAAAGCCGTACTCTTCTTCAACATGACTAAGCAACTTCTGGAATGAAGGGTTCTTCAAGTAGGAGATGGGAACAACAAATCTCTTTAGAGTTTCTCCAACATACACCACAAAATGGCCTTTCGGCACTATACTGGATGTTTCTGGAGACAAAAGAATACGCCTCACGATCTGCTTAGCATTAAACAAGCGAATACCCATTACTTCTATGAGTACTAAAGCAATAGTACAGTACTGTGCTTGGTGGGGAAAGATGATTGCTGTATGCTACGAAGATTTGAAGAGAGGTAAATGGAGAAGCTTGTGCACTGAATGGTTATGCACGTATGGAATATGTGCTTATATAGGGGCAAGAACTCATGAGGTTATACGAAGCTAGCTGCTCACAAAAAGATTGATAATTAAATGGTGCAAATAGTACTGTTGATGTGGGATCAGTACTTTAAGGACATGTTCTTGAGGAATACACAGATCCGCTTTGGATAAGATCCATCTTTAATAGATTTTCCATGTATACGTTGAGTTGTATTATCATGGGCCTACCAACTCATAAAATATTATATGCTTGTTCCCCTGCTCATACAATTTGTAAAACCAGCAGACCTATTTGGATGGAGGACTAGCCACTACTCGCAAGCCACAGGGATATGGATATGGATATGGAATCCATCATATTCTCTTAGAAATAAAGATATACTTCAAGTCGATCTAAAAAGAAAAAATTCTAAGAGTTCATATGCATTATTATTATTATTATTATTATTATTAGTAGTAGTAGTAGTAGAACATACAATATATATATATATATATAATGATCATAAAAACAATATGGAGATGGTTTTAAGCGGTTAATCTAATATAATATCATACTTATAATTAAGAGGTGTAGAATTCAATAATTTTTAGGTAGTGGTTTGATATGAAATTAAAAAATTAAGAATAAATTATTACAAAAGTAATTATTACAAAAGCAATATTAATTAGATATATAAAAGCTGATTTTTAAGGATGTTCGATGTGTTTATAAATGAAAGAGTTAAAAATTATTAGAATAGAGAGAAAATAATTTATTTATTAGTAATAATTGTTCGGAGATAATAAATTAAAAACTGATAATTTAGTGTGCATTTTTAAATAAAAAAATGAAAGAGAAAAAATAATAATATTGTTTGAAAGATAATAATTCCCCTCTAAAAAACCAATTTAGCTAGGAGATAATCATTATCCCTTTTAATAATTCTATCTCCTAAAAAACCAAACACTCAAATCTTATTCTTATAAAATTTGACCTTAGTCACAAAATCTCAGGTTGGCTACCGGCTCATATTATAAGGATGGTAATTATTTGAGCTACTGCAAAAGAGTTTTAGCCTTAATATATATGATGAATTATTGTTTCTAATTCTAGTAGTGATGATTGTTTTTTAAAGTGTTTTTTATTTGGAAATATATTAAAATAATATTTTTTTAGTATTTTTTTTAAAAAATTAATATCAGCACATCAAAACGATCCAAAACAATTAATTTTAAGTAAAAAAAATTCATAAATTTAGGAAAATAGCATTTTAGCTGCAATGTCAAACATCCTCTTAGTGATGGTATGTCATTACGGTAGCTTTTGTTTTTAAAAATGCTTTTTAAATTGTTTTTAATGTGAGACAATATTAAATTTATTTTTTTAAGTATTTTTCAATAGTTTTAATGTACTGGTATTAAAAATTTTAAAAAAAATCTAAAAATAATTATTTTAATATATTTTTAATTGAAAAAATTAAAAAAAATACATTACACTATAATATCAAACACAAAATTAAACAAATGATCTGATTACACCTTGGTATAAAGGGGGATCTCACGTCACCACCATATATATTATAATTTTTTTTCTCTTTATAAAATTACAATCTTAAATATTTAAAAATCTCCGCATCAATCAATGAAGATTTTCTACAAATACCAACTATTAATTATCTATACTTACCAAAAACCACCTATTATTACCAGCCGCTCATCTCAGGCTTTCATTTCAAGCCAGACATCTTGAAAAGAATAAATTAAAAAATTAATTAATTATCCAGTAAAGTATTATTTCTAAACTTATTGACTTTTGAAGCTGTCGGTCATCTTCATACTTAGCTGCATTTAATTACTCTTGTCCTTTTAACTTCCACAATAGAATCATCCTCTCTTGACGAGAATCATGTTATATTATCGATTTATTTACTAATTAAAAAATAAATCCACTCAATTTAAAATTCAAACGTTTTCACCGCTCAAGTAAGACGGGGGAGCATTTGGATTCTATTTACTTTCATAAAGAGCTCCAAGTAAAAACTCATCAAATTTTCCACGTCGTTTATAATTACCAATCAGTTTAATCCTAACAACACAAGGTCTAATAAATACGTTAGCTTTTTTTTCTGTGTTTGTTTTTGTATTTTAAAAATATTTTAAAAAAAATTTAAAATTTTTATTTTTATTTAAAATTAATATTTTTTTGGTGTTTTTAAATTATTTTAATATACTGATGTAAAAAATAATTTTTAAAAAATAAAAAATATATTATTTTCATATATTTTAAAATAAAAAACACTTTAAAAAAACAACCACTTAGAATGAAACGTTATGTATTTAAACTTTCGCTTTCAAGGAATGAATCTACCATTGGATTTTCTTAAAGTGACAGGGATAATATTGGAAAAACTTTTAAATTAAGAATGCTAAGTGAAAACGTTTTTTTGTTTAATATGGAGATGCAAAAACTATAGTTTACCCAGAATATAATTTCTCTGTACTGTTAAATTAGAATCAATCAGTCATATATCTTCCAATATATATTATTCTTTACTGAAGTTATTTCGATAAAACCATAATATTCCTATTCTTTCAGCAGATGGCAAATCATGTCCCCACGCTACTTGTTTCTTATTGAAGCTCCATTTCAATGAGAGAACTTCAACTAGCATAACCTTTGTTTAATTTGGCCTAGCAAACAGAAGATCCCTTATGCGTAGGGTTTTTTCTCTTCTTCCCTGAGCCACGGGAGCCCCATGATTCATATCCCTAATGAGTCCATGGCCATTGGCGAGGGCATTGCATTACAGATCAAGTGGCTCTAGCCACTCCAACATTGTGGGTCAAGTCATGAGGTAATAACATGGGATTCCATGTATCGAATCCTCGTCTCATTTCCTCTCCAGACTTGATGGAAATGTTCCGAAACAAATCATTATCAGTGCTATTCCAAAATAGCGGTTGTTCTTCTATCCTTTTTTTTTCTTTTTCTTTTTCTGGGGAATATCCTCTTATTCTTGCTTGAGATAAGAACAGATCATATATAAACGAATAAAATGTTAACAGAGTCATAAATATTGAGGCTAACAGCACCGATAAATAACCAGGTAAAGGCAATTTCAACCTGTATATTAGAAATATTCCATTTGATCAATTAATTAATAGAAGGGGTTGCATAGCAGAAATATTAGCATAAATGCATTTTATACGAAAAAAGAGAATCATGTAGCTATAATTATCAGAAAATATTAAAAAAAAATAATTTAGTATTCTTTTCAAATTAAAAATACTTTTGAAAAAGCCCTCAAAATAAATTAAGTTGTGTGAAATACCTTCTTAATTAAATTCAAAATGTATGGTATACCAATTCAACCACTGGAATTCTTATTAATCAATCAATCCAAACATAGGCTCGCTTGAAACATTCTTTTATTCTTGCAATATTGATGCCTAATATTTAGTCTAACTCTACAGCTCAATAAGTCATGATCTGACAGCAGCTTAATTAATGGCTTGAGAAATTACATATACAATCAACCTCTAATTAACCTCTACAGAGTACGTGGGAAAGATGGGATGGGTAAATTCAAGCAGCGCCTTTACCATCCCCAGCTAAAGAAAGGCAATCTACAAATTATTGGGGAGACATTTTTTGGATAAAACAGTGAGGATTTAAGGTCATCAAAATGAATACCATCAATGGTTAATGAACAAAATGAATCCGGATAGATTTTTACTTTTTACTTTCTTATTGGAATTTAAGTTGAGAAAGAATTTCACAAATATATATATATATATATATATATATATATATATATATATATATATGTTTTACTATAAATATCTCTTGCCACCCAGTAAATGTTTCAGATTTTAGCAGATGGGATACTTAGTAATTGAGATTTGAATATATTTTTTTGGAAAAGATTTGAATTGTTTAAATCTTCACCGAAAAATAATATTAGTGCTAAATTTTAAAATAAAAATAAATAAATAAAGAGCACATGGAGCATTGAGTCGTAATTTTAATCAACCATTTTTTAATATATATATTCAAATTTTTTAACCATTAATTTTATTTCGTTCCATCTAAAATGACGGGCATATCTTATTTCAGTTTAAAAAACAAAACAAACCAAGACAGATTTCATCTCATTTAGTATCTCGGTCCATTCTAGAAATTCCATTCAAATTCGCCTTAATGTTTCTGGTTCTATTCTAGCTGTTTTGTTCCGGTCAAATAGTAATTTTTTTTTTAATTTTATCTTTTAATAATTGGTTTATTTAATATTAGGTTTCATAATTTAATATGATTTTATTTTTTGTGGTTATTTTAATTTTATGATTTTTGTCAAAACTTTGATGGATTAACCTCAAAACAACATATTAAAATATTTTAAAATCAAAATATAGAAAAGATAACATTGTTTTTTACAAAATATGTAGGCCCTTTTGATTTGTAAACTGTCATGGGCTTAATTCCAGTTCATTCTGTCAGAGAATGCATCTACAATTAATATTATTTTAGAACAGATGAGATATTTTTCAGAATTTATCTAGAGTGATGAATTCTCTCATGTTACTTAAATATCTTTATATAGTTCATGTTTACTTAATATATACTCATCATTCGTTTCCCTTGGTTAGAGCAACATGTAACAAGATCAAAACATAACACTCATAATATAAGATAAATTAGTAATCTCAAGTCTAAGGATTATTTACACAACTGTCACATGAGCCTTTCCATAAATACAGATGATCTCTCTATATGAAATTATCATGCGAGTCAGTTACAAGCACCTATATATTAGTTCAAAATATCCCTCATATCTCAAAAAAACATAATATATATATCAATTTCAACAGATCTAATTAATTAATGTTCAGTCTTAATAAAGCATTAACTAAGAATATTTAGGGATAATGCTTTGATGCAATAGGAATCTCATAATTATAACAACTTTATAATTTTATTTGAAAAGTATTTTTATCCCAGTAACTTTATCTTTACTTTAGATTCATTAATCAAATATTTGATGAATATTAAAGATAAATAAATTATTATTAATGCTACATATATGAACAAAGTTAATGTTACATATAATCAACCGATTAGTTACAGAGCATATACACTAACACATACAAGGTCATAATTGGTTAGGAGTTTTATTTGGGGTTAATGATAATCTTGTTGGGTGATCTTTTAATGTATAGTTAGAATCGTCTCGTTAAGATATTTCTAACAGTAATGATGTGTCAAAAACAAATTTATAATGTATCCCTAATGACTCATTGTTTCTTATCTTTTTTCTCTCATTTTCCTTTCCAATCACATCACCTTATCTTTTTTTTCCTTGGTTATTAGATCTTAAATATTATTTTTTTAATCGTTAAATCTTCATAAAGTATTTTTATTAAGGTTAATTAATTTGCAAAAAGCATGTTTTTTGAAACATAACTAAATAACCGCTATTATAATAGCATTAATATTAAAAATATTATTGTATTCTAACTGTATTATTTTACGAAATAGTGTCGTTTTTTCAAAAAAAAGAAAAAAGCAATTGACGCAGGGTCCTTGTTTCCGGCCAAGTTGGGAGCGACTGGTGATGTGGGTTCAAGTTTTGGCATCAGCCTTCTTATTGGAATTTATCATGTTCTTCTCAGTGATGCAACTTGTGCTATTCTCTGGAACCAGTTCTCGTTGTATCCATCTATTCTACCAAAATATAAAAATAAAAATAGGAACCACATACATTTTCATACAATGACCAATTGAGTTTTTTTTTTTTTTTTCTAATTCGTTTGTTAAGAAAATATTTGATAAATTGCCAGTGTACGGTGCCTACGGGTACATGCATGCCAGTGTACGGCCGTCTGTTTTGAAGAACTAATAGAGAGTGACGCCAGGGTATGATCAGGATCGGTGTCTTCTGTCTCCAATAATCAAGTGGGTTTGGTTATCTTTGGATGAATAGGAAAAGAGTATCAGAGCTGTTGAGCAAAGCCTTGTGATGTGTGATGCGTCCCTTTTGGCTTCGTTGATGAAATAAACGCACCCCATTTCTCATCTCTGTAATCACAAGCCTTCATAGCTCCAAAGTGCTTCAGCGCTCACAAATGTACAAGCACTAGGAGCTTTCCTTCACTGCCAGTCCCCCTGTCCATCTACCAGAGCCAATTCTATTCAGATCCTTCAACATTTCCAGACACGGGTGTCCTTAGTTTTCCTTCTGTGATTCATAATGCCAGGAAAATCCTCAGGCATCAGTCTCTTCCTAGTAGAAATCACTCGGATGTCCCAAGAGGCCACATTGCAGTGTATGTTGGGGAATTCCAAAAGAAGCGGTTTGAGGTCCCAATATCATATATCAATCATCCTTCTTTCCTAGCTTTGCTCAATCGAGCTGAGGAAGAATTTGGCTTCAGTCATCCAATGGGTGGCCTTACAATTCCTTGCAAAGAAGATGCCTTCATTGATCTCACTTCTCGGTTGCATGACTCGTGAACAGAATCGAAGAAATCAAAGTTTGTTGCAAACTTGCAATCAATACAATTAACACTCCTAAAAAAATCAAAGTTCTGGTACCAACATAATTAAGAAAATAAGTAATTTCCAAAATATAAAACTGTTTTCATGTCTCAAAAACGTTTTGAAAAAATAAAATAAAAAATTATTTTTTTCTTTACTTTAAATTAATTTATTGTTGATGTTTTCATATCGTTTTAACATATTAATATCAAAAATCAATTTTAAAAAATAAAAAAATATTATTTTAATATATTTTTAAATAAAAAATACTTTAAAAAATAATTTCAAAATATTATTACATCAGCTTCCTATAAAGTAAACAAAACACCATGTCCTTGTCACCTCCCCCGTGCTCGGGTCCAAGTGGATCCAAGTTGGTCTCTGCAACAAATCTTGGTTAATGTGTTTTGACTTTTTTTTATTAATATAAGTACCCGAGTAAATTTGCGTGCACCTCAATTAATTTCATGAACCCTGAAATTAACGACCATGTAAATCTTCAATGGCCCTGAGGTTTGTGAAACTCAAACTGGTGATCTCTAGAGAGCAAACCTAAGATTTGACCAATTAAACTACATCCCTCGGGGTTATGTGTTTCGGCTTCCTTCTTCTGTAACTGACATTTAGGATTTCTTTGAGAATTTTTCTTTTTTATGGTACGAACAAATGGTGATTGAAGTTGGAATCCTTATCTCCCAAATTATTGTGAATCAAAAGAATATCGTGTGTGGATTTATTAAGAATGATCCTTTTTCCTAAAAAAAAAAAGAAGAAATAGAGAATTTCCCATTAATTATTGAGTACTTTCCATTGCGAGGTGGCAACAAAATTTTTGGTTTTATGATTTATTTACCATTTTAGTGCCTAGATTACTCATTTCTCTAATCTTTACGTTTAATCAAAAATTTAATTCTGTAAATGCATCCCGGAAATATTTGATAGATTTCGATATCTTGTTAGTATAAACTTCACACTCCCAGCCCAAAAACCCTAGTTTCGTTTTGATTCCAGAGAAAAATAAATCCAGCAACCATGTCATGCTTCAGACCTGAAAAAAAGCGTTCAGCCCCTAACAAGTTATGGAAAGGACTCGTATCTACCCTACAAAAGAAACTAAAAAGCCTTGAAACATCCAGGTTTCGCTCCAACAAAACCTGTCAATACCGCCTCCAACACCACCACCACCACCTTTACGACTGCCATTTTAAACACTCCTACCATGACCAAAGGGAGGACGACTATGGTATTCATACCATAAACATGGCGGGGCCTCTTCTGATAGAATCAACCCATGCCAGGTACTTAGATATGGAGAGGAAAATGAACAGAGCTGTGTTTGTAACAAATGACACTGTAAGGGGTTATGAAGGCTGCAACAAAGAGGAGGGGGGTGTTGCCATGGTGGAGACTGGGGATGATGAACAGGAAGCTGGTGATAAGAGTGACGATGGCACCTCTTTTGCCTCGTGTGAGACTACGGAACAGCATGGAGTGGATGCGTTTGCAGAGGAGTTCATAAGTAAAATGAAAGGGATTTGGAGGCATGAAAATCAGAAATCAGAAGAGGATTGTATTGAGAGCTGGAAGGAGCATAGAGTGGATGCTATTGCAGAGGACTTCATAAATAAAACGAGAGGGAGCTGGAAGCTTGAAAAGCAGAAATCGGTGGAGGAGTATATTCAGAGATGGGCTCGGCTCCATGAGTATTATTAATTAAAACGTTCCATGCATGATTTTCTAGCGTAGAACCTAAACAAAATCATAGAATGAGATTGATTATTTCTTGGTTCCATCTCTTCTTTCTACTATCCGTAATAGCAATTGAGACTGATTTTTATTTTAATCTATACCACTGGTTTCCTCTCCCTGTAAAATTAACTTTACATGGAAACAACTGCAGCTGCACCATTACTGCTGCTGCATTAACAACGTTATCACCCATCTACAAAAAGATCATTATTCCTACAAAAATAAATATCAGTTTACTGCTTTTGTCTTCCAAGCCCACATGTTCCATATCATCACAGCTCAAACAAGCCCACATAGAAGAAAACATCAGAGTCATATGCACAAAATAAGAGAACTCTGAGACTCCATGAAATCTGAAAATGAAGATTTACCATTTACATGAACTCGATAGAGAAAGTATGAAACGTGACATTCAATTGCTGCCCTTTCAAATCCTTACCGCTATTATTCCAGCTCCCAACACAACAACTCCCTTCTGGCCATGTAAACACCCCATTCCCTTTCGGCACTCTATTTTCCCATTGCTCATCGAATCTATTCCCATTAGCCCCAAACAAAAGCATTGAAATAACACACTCCGAAGAATGGTTAGATGGAGTTCGCTGAGATTTTTGAGAAATCGCCATAGCTTATTCATTATATATATATATATATATATATATATATATATATAAAAGGATGGCTATGAGATTATTATGAACAAGGAAATTATCAGAGCTTGCTAGATCTGAATCGTGGAACCACAGAGCTTGGAAATCAACCCAGAAACTCAAAACAATTAACTAATCAAACCAAGAAAGGTCAGATGAGTTAAACCCAGAAATTCAAATGAATTGAAAACTAAAATCAACCCAAAAAATAGAGATGAATGAATGGTGAGACAGTTTAGCAGTTGAAGAGTCAGTTTAGCAGCAGACCTAGTAGAATAACTAGTAATTAAATCTATTACTGATGAGATCTCATAACGATAACTAGCAAAAACAGAGAAAGCGAAGGGCGTGAGGAGAGCCGAGAGAGTTGACAGCGAGAGCGAGACCTTTTTTTTTACGTTGAGGGAAAATGTTTACTTCCCATCTTCTTTCAACATTACAGTTGACTGATTGATAATATTTTCCTCTTAACTTGTTCTTTAAAACACGTAAAATATTTATGGTTATTGAATATCTATTAGGTGATTTTGGCCGTTCAGAAAGCATTCTAGAAGTGTAGAAATTGTCTGCAACAACTTACATTTCAGTCCCTCTCCTCTTGAAGAAGATATAGTTTCGTCCTGGATCCTAGACGTTTGATATTAGAACTCTGGTTTTTGCTAGTTTTCACGGCAACACAACAGCTGAACAGCAGTTGGCGCAACAATTTAAGGGCAGAGTAAACCTGCTGGAGAAAGAAACTGGCAAGAATGATGCTGACACAAGCAATGATCGATCATTGCAGAGAAAAAGAAGCAAAACCCGTACACGAGGAAGAGGAATAAATATTACATCATTACTTGAGAGCACTGATCCTTATATCGGACTGATACAGAGTTCTAGAATTTTGTAAAGATTTTCTAAGTTATTACTTCAAAACGAATGACCAGTAATCACCAGGCTGATTTTAAAGTAGTAGTAGTAGTAGTGTAAAGCTCAATTTGCAATCAGTTGTACATCCATCTCTTAGCATGGGGACTGTAGCCACCGGATACCTTTGGTGGATGGTCCTTTTGTTTAGCAGGTAGGCCAGTTGGGTAGAGACAGAGAGGAGCTCTGGTAGTTTTGAACTGGTGTGCCTTCCTCTTTGTCTCTTGGAAATCTACTGATTTTTTTTCTGGATTACCGTCCCCCCTCATAGCATGCAAGAAGAGGTACTCTCTTGTTAAAGTAATCTGGATAGAAAATCAAAAGCGTAATAGTTAATATAAACGGTGTAATCGAGAACGTTATACACAGCAAATGGTGAATGAGAACATGAGCTTGAAGCATATGGGCAAAACGTTAATGGTAGCAAGGCACCTGCAGAACTGTAGTCTCATGCTAAAATAAACTCATTGTATAGGTCATTCTTCTAACCTGTTTCCGTTGGTAGAAAATTGTGTCCTTTTTATTCTAAAGAAAAATCACCAGTGCGAATATTGCGTTGCTGGAAGCTTATTCCTTTTCCCTAGTCGTGACAGGGATGTACTCCATTCTCCTGGTTTTCCACTGAAAGGAGAATCAAGCTTTGGCTGAAGCCATCTTCTCAAGGAAATCCCATTGATTCTAATTTTCCCGTATGATTCATTCCCTTGGTAAGGTAGTCCTAGCCTTCTCAAAAGGGATGCAACTGCCTGGCTGATCCTGATAAACAAAACATTTGCATTTAACTTGTTATATGCAATTCATCTATTCTCATTCCTTGCATAAATTGCTTTCTCTCTCTCCGTGTGTGTGTGTGTGTGTGTGTGTGTGTGTGTGTGTGTGTGTGTGTGTGTGTTATGAATGTCCTGTACATTTCTTTCATTCCCTTGCATTGCTGTAGACTCTTATTAAATTCCACAATGCAACATAATTCCATGGACGTTGGTTTATCAGGAAGCAAAATACCTATTGGCCTAACTTTTTTCTTTGGGAGAATCCTATTCACTTTGCTTATCCTGATGGAGACATTTGGTTTTTCAAATCGACAGCTACTTTGCTGGTTTAATTAGCCAGCCAGCATGACAGCTATCACAGTTATTAGCTCAATTTTCCATTTTCTTTTTTCTTTCCTCCTTTCTTTTTCTTTGTTCTTTTTGTTTCATTGAATGAATCTTAAAAGCAGCACGCAAGGGTGTGATGGGGGTTATTATTGCATATGATGCTTATAAGGAGTACTTCTCACCGTCCTGCTACATTGATTGTTTTCTCTCCTTCAAGGGTTATGACTTGTGCCTTCTCTACGGGCAGTAAAATGGTTACGTTCGGTAACTTTGCACCTGCAGTAAAATTTTGAAGATGGCGAAGTAATCAAAATTAGTCATTGCTTTACAGACTGAACAAACAATCTATAATCTGCAGCTGTGCCATCTCTGTAGGTGCATGAAGTACAAGATCAGTAAAATCGATAATAGGTGCATGCTTCCCAAACATTTGTTCAGTTCAATAAAATATCAGCAACTGAAACTAAAGGATTAAACCCTTACCAGCAGCAAGCCGATGTTTCAGACCTTTCAAAATTGTTAAGAAGTACACCTGCAAAAAGTTCACAGAAAGCAATGAAGTCCTGAACAAAGACAATTTACTCACAGAGGATTGTTCTTCTTTTTAGCGGGTGCTGGGGGATTGTGGCGAGGATACTATAACTCATTGGCACACCTTATATCACAAATAAAGTGCTGAAAAATCTTACAGGAAGAAAAGAAAATGAAAGCAGACTCTTTTTTGCACAGGATCCGTTCATGAATCATGAGGCTAAACAATCAACATATAAAAGGTTCTGGATATTTACAATAGGTAATTGTACAATATCATGAAGCGCTTTGGACACTAAATTTAGAAATTTACATCCTGTGAATGTGCTTTGAGAAAGCTTAGAGCTTGGACAGAGATAAGAAAACCCCCTCTATTATAATTAGGTAAATTACCATAACTGCCACCACAGCAACAACTAGTTACAATAATGAAAACTCACCTCGGCAATATGAATTTGCAACTGTTTAGCATCCATGGTAATAGGACTCTCTTTGAAGGATACACATGGCACAATTCCAAGAGAGGCAGCTTCCTGTAAATGGCAAATCTTGGCTGATTTCCCAAATCAAATTCATAGCAGAGCATGAAGTTGGAATACTGAGAAAATAATTTCAGCTGCCAACTGACCTCAAGTAATGAAAAAGCACGAGGATCATACTCTCCAAACCCATCCACCAATGAACATAGGTTAGAGTATCTT
>CM027573.2:4670466-4746466 GCA_015852605.2 Populus deltoides | reverse complement strand
CATGTACGCTGTTAATGAATAGTGAGAGAATTTAGTGTAAAACATTGACAATAAAATTTCATAAAAAGGATTTTATTATATGCTGGTAGTTCCATATATACTGTCTTTCTGTGGTTCTACACTAGCCTCAAAACTTACATGCACATTTTGAAATTCAGTGTAAACACTCGCACATAAATTCACGAAACAATATACTGTAATTTATTAAAAAAAGAAAGAAAAATACTGTTAATTGGTAATTTTGTTCTATAATATCATAATTCTGTAAGGCTTTTTTCAGCCCTAGTGCATACATTAGAAACTAATCAGTATCCAAAACCAAAAACCAGTAGGACACAAAGGGTTATAACAAAGTGTTGGAAGAATCTGCACATGCAAACAAATTGTTAGAGCTGATATATGATACCTGAGCATTGGCTTCAGAAACTGACCCGTTGTTGGAAGAATCTGCACATGCCTTTTTGTACCTTTCAATTGTAGATTTGACACTGCGCATTCATGTCATCATTTCCATCAAGAAAAAGCAAGTGTCATCACAACGTGCATTCGAATAATGTGGAAGAATGTCACCCCAAAAACATATTTTAGTCATAAATAAGTGATCCTGTGGATATTTCATTTTGATCTTAAATTTCATAATTATCTGCAATTGAGGATTTCAAGAATATTAAATCTCTGGCCCTAATAAATTTCAGAACTCTGATGTTAATACCTCAGAAAGTCACTAATCAGGGAGAAGAAGGCTTCATCCTGTAAATTACTTTGGCCAAAGTATATAACTTTACCTTATCACAATATCTCAACACCAAAATTGGGATGTTACTAAAAGTAAAAGGGAATTGGGTTCAGTAGTTTGTTTGTAAGATCTCCTCCACCCCTCAAATGATGAAGTATATTTTGTTATAGTATTATAAGAACTTCACATCTAACCTCTTACCAAGAAAATGAAACATACGCTATTCTAGTTATCAAAGAACAAATTAAAAAACAGACAGATCTATACATTCTTCTATTCTGTTCTCTCTCTCTTTTTTTAAAGAAAAAAAAAATATTGAACATCGATAACTTTTTACTCGAAAGTAATTGGAAAATTATTCATCGTTTCCTTTTCATTGGAGGCCTTTATTAAGAGACTTCTCATGTCATTCTTGAATATATATATATATATATATATATATATATATTGAAAACCACAACTCCTTTTATCAAGGAAACTTTTCACTTCCCATGGTTTTCTATGTATCCAAAGATAGCTTAATTACTATTTAATAGCAATATTCTTTAAAATTAGTACTTACATATATTGATAATATGTTATAACATTAACGGAAGCAACACTTACCACTGGTAACTCAACAGACATGACACTTGCACACGATTACATTAACACATGTACACATGTTTGTCAACTTCTGATATCTCTAGTCTTTAATTTTCTTCGAATGGTTACTTCCTATTTGTGTAGTTGATAATGCATATGTAGGTGTTTTTCTCCAATAATTTTGAGAATTGATGATTTCTCCAATGTTTTATATGGACATAAATATGAGGATTTCAAAATTATAAAAAAAAAACACTCAAAAAAACATCAAAAATTATTTTTTTTTATTACATTTAAGACTTTACATTTGATTTTATTTTGCATTATTAAATCATTTCAAATAGATTAAGAAACCAAGTACTTTTTTGAAATCCATTTATTTTCCAAGATGGTAAGAGCACAACCAAGAAGTTTGAATTAGTGAGTAAAATACGTGCTTCAGGGCTTTTGTCTCAACAACTAGAGGCAGTTTCTTAATACCCTCCATATTAGCTATTGCTTTAGACAAACTACTCATCCAAATAACAAAAATAAAATAAAATTGAGAGTCCAAATTTTATATAAAATTAATTTTTTAAATCTATATTGTACAGTATTTTATGTGAAGATACTAGTTATCAGTTACATATCCCTCTACCCTTTAAAGAGTAATTTAAGATGTGGCATTAGAGGCTTAACATTAGGGAAAAAGAAAATTATATATCAAAATAAATGAAGAAATTGACTGAAGAGGGAGAGAGCAAAATCATGCCCCTATACCAACACCAGATGATGTTAAGCTTGATTTTAAGGTAAGAACATTCAAATCAAAGAGTCAAATCAACTAATAACTCCATTAAGTTAACTCCTTAAAAACCCTAAAGAAGAAGATGGATGGGAAAACCTCCACCCAGTTCTTTGTGCATCCTAAAATTTTGCCATAATAATAACAGTAAGATGTGAACACATTTTGTCAATTAAGACAAGATCCAGATATCTAGATTTTCTGATACCTTAACTTCGTCGAGCCAGTGATTGGCTGTCTCTGCCAAGCTGTCACTGAGTCCTATAACATGATTGGCCAAGCTAAATCAACGGTCACATCTATCCCACTTGTCAATTCCTCATTACATGGTGGGCAATATCTATTTTCTTTTTTTCTTCTATGGTGGATAATCTCTTGAGCCACCATCTATTACCCACCTCGATATTCTATTTCATTTGTAATAAGATAAAAAACTATTTTTTTTTTGTTTTCTTGAATGTGACTGAAACTCTGAGAGAGGAGCAGCAGCAGCAGCAGCTGCTAGAGTTTTACGCTTCTATTTACATTAAAAAAGCCAAAATTGACAGAAGTCTCCCATTGGCTAGCACTTGTCGTATTGTCGTACAACGTCTCTTCTCTTTCTCTCTCTGTATTAACTCTCTTCCTAAAAGAACTTGCATACATACATACACAAACATACATGCATATATTCAAGATCTTGAACAAACGCAAACCACACTCAACAATGACCAACAGTGGCATCATCATGACCTTAGCTAACCCTTTCTCGTTGTTCCATCTCTCTTTCACTATGGGAAAGAAAATAACAGAGAGGGGGATCTAAGGAGAAGAAATGGACAATATTATGTGTGGTATTGCTTCTTCTTCTTCTTCTTTTTGCAGATTGGGAGTTCAAAATTTATGGTTCATTTTCATGAATCATGACTTGAACCCTTTTGTCAGTAGTCAAGAACTGAAAAATCGTGTGTGACGTGACCAAAGATTCTTTTCATAAACCAAAACAACAATCTGATATATTGAACTGGCTATTAAACCCTAACCAGTTACTGTACCCTTCTTACCGAGGTTAAAAAGGGGTAAAAATCTAGGTGAAATCTAACTTAATTTTTGACTGGTTATGGAAGAATCCACATGGTTGATTTAATAGTTTGCACTAAAGTTTCGGTTCAATTTTGATGACTTCAAGTGGTTACTTAAATATGAACCCTAACTAGGGCTATGCTTGAAAAACAAAAAGCTTTTCACTTTCCCCACGTGGGTTCGAACAGAGATTTTGTGAAATTCGTGTGAATTAGAGGAAAAAGAATCCTAAATTGAGAGATCCTAGTGATTGTTTTGGAAAAATAAAATAAGATGAAGAAACCCATTTGGGGATTTGGATTTTGAAACCCTAGTAATATATGTTTGTGTGTTTGGTGACATGACATATAAAAAAACCCCTTTTTTTCACATTTAATTTGACTATGTACTCTTTTCTTCTTATGTCCGACTGACGTGCTATTTTGGAAGTGAGAAGAGATGGGAGGGTTTGGACTAATGAGAAGATGACAGCTTTAGCTATAGGTAATCTCTTTAGCCCTAGAGATGACTCAAACATGCATGTATGTGCAAGAAAAGAGTGAAGGAGAGAGGTAGAGTGCAAGAGGAATGATGGAAAAGAAAGAAAAAGGAAACAGCAAACTTAACAGCAAGGGAGGAGATAAAGAGGCTGATATGACATGCCTGCATACATTTTCCCAGCCCTCTACTTGTTTCTACTACCTTATTACACTTACAATAGTGCTTCTATGTCTATCTAATACACCAGATCTATGTACCAAGAACTCAAAATCATGTATGCATCACAATCATCTAAGGGTGAAATAAAATAAAAGAAAAGGAAAAACAAAACATTAATTATGCTTATACAAGGAAAAGAAATGAAATAGAAGAAAGAAAGACAAGTGAATTGTAGTTTGAGAAGAAATTCAATCCAAACTGCAGCATAAAGAATGATTGTGTTCTTTTACTTTAAAGACACCCGAAGATCTAGCTCAGAAGCTAAAAACCTTGACACCAGGCTCCTATTTTTTTTTCCCCACAACAAAAGTTGAAAACCAATTGAAGAAAGAAAATGATGATGGAAGAAAACCAATTAAAGAAACAGCTCGAAACCAAAGCAATAAAAATTAACACTGACATAAGCAAAAAGAAAAAACAAATCCCTTTGGATGAGAAAGCAAGAAAAACCAACTGTGAGCACTTGAAGAGGGCTTGCAACAGGGAGAATTCATGAGCCGAGGAACTAAGTATATACCTATTGTTAGAGTACTCATAAAGGCGTCCACGGCTGGAGAAGACGATGAGTGCAACCTCAGCATCGCAAAGAACAGATAATTCATAGGCTTTCTTGAGCAAACCATTCCGCCTTTTACAGAAAGTGACTTGGCGATTGGTGGTGTTCTCGATCCGCTTGATCTCCACCTTTCCCCTCCCCAGCTTCCTCAGGGGAGAGCTCTCTTGGGGTTCATTTTGGTATGCCATAGCTGCTGCCTAGCTAGCTGATCCAAAACACAAACTGGGTGAAGACAGCAGAAAAGAGAGTAATAAAATTACTGAACTACTAGCTAGTAATTAATTCAAGAATGATTTATATATAAGGATAATCCATAGCATATTTAGCAGGAATACTCTTGAGCACTGAATAGCTCATGATGGAAGACAAAATAAACAGAAGAAAGGGGTTCCATGAACGCCTGCAGCTAGCTCTTGAATTAGCCCTTGTTATGGTTTCATGGATATGAAAATAATTGAGAAACAAAACAAACGGATGAACCAGTAATGCTTCAATCTGGAGATTGAAACGGCAGAGATTGACAGAAACGTTTGAAAGTAAATCTTTTTTAGAAAATTAAAAGTTTCATCTGTTGGGGTTCCTCAGTCATTGTGATGAAGAAGAGAAGAGAAGAGAGAGAGAGGATTGATAAGCCCAAAACAAGTGAAGCACTCAAGAATACAACGAGATTTATGTCTCAATGTTTTGGTAACTAACCTTGGGAGGAAATAAACCAAAGTAGGGGTTGTAGAGATAGTAGTTATTAAGGAGAGAAAGTAAGGATCTTTTGCTCTGGGGTTTCTCTCTTCTTTGTTCCTACGAATCTGAGTAGGAGAGATGCAGAAAATGGAAGCAAGTTGGGGCTAAGAGGTGGGCATTTATAAAAGTGATAAACGACCTTTCATCCATTCCCATTATATATATATATATATATATAACATAACAATACTTTCTACTAAGTTTATCTACACCATCCTTGTAATTTCTTTTTTTTTTTTTATCTTGGAATTAATTAGAGAATACGCTATAGATGGGAATCAATTAGAAGACTGAGACCTCAATAACCATCCACTATATTCCTTTTTTTCATTTTCTTCCTTGGCTTCCATGTGAATCATTTAGGTCATCAAGAGAAAGGGACTTTTTGAAAATGGATTTTTATGGGGTGAAGAACACGTTTTTGGGCTCTCTAATCGTTTCAAGGACAAAATTATGGTACAAATGAAAGGTTCTTAACAAGAGAACCTCATCTTTTCCCTTATTTCATTGGTTTTTTTTTTTTTTTTGAACTTGGCTATGCTAAATACGTTTTATTGCCTGCCTACTTGAAAAGAAAAGAAGGGATCGGAGGATATATAGTTGTATGGATGTTCCCCAGCAGGTTGTTTAATTTACTTGGAGTTTCACTCACTACAAGGAGATTCCTACGTCCTTTTGAAACGATTTCTTCTCAATTGAAGAACTTCACATTTCTCTGTATATGTTGTAGATTTTCTATCAATTTTTATTAGGAAAAAAAAGGTTCAACGGAGTACGTAGGAGAAATTATATATATAGACTTCTCACATCATTGCTTTTTCTTTGATCAATAACTCATATACTTCTGCTAGAATATGAGAGCTATCCCCTCTTCTCTTTCTATTAACAAATGAATGAAGAAAAAACCTAAGTTCTATTATGATGAATGGACCTCGTTTGCTACACATGTGTTTCCCTTGCTTTTATATGCAATGTTGTGCACGAAATTCATCTTTAAATTTAGAAACCTTAAATAGATCGTCGGATCTCGATACCATGCTAACTATATATCAGTCATGTAAGGATCTATCAAATGGAAATTTAAACCCTATACTAAAATTATAATTTAAACTTGATCACAAAAAATAATATAATCACAACTTCTTACTTCTCTCTTCATCCAGTCGGGAACCCAAATTTAGTAAGATGCTTTTTTCGCGCATTCTCAAATATTAACCACACAACATTTTAGTGGTTTGTAGAAGCAAGTACCAAATTTCTATGGATGAGCTGACTCAATAATAAGTTCCAGTAAACCCAAATCACTGAGTATAAACAATATCACTGAAGAAGAAGATGGAAATAGTCATGGAGATGGAATAATAATTAAGAATTCAAGTGGACGACAAAAACACTAGATTAGTCTACCATCTATTCCTTCAAATCCCAACTCAACTACCACCGAGTCAACTTAACCACAACAACTTTGTTCTTCTATTTTCACCATTGATCCTCTCTTATTGAACCCTAAATCTCACTTGAATGTCTAAAAAAATCTAGAAATGACTTTAATCATGAAAAAAAGCCAGAGATTTGGGTTTCCACGTTTATAGAGTGATGAAGATGGCATCACTATTTTATGTTGCTTGATTAAGTACAGAACTACCAAGAATAATAATAAAAAAAATTAGGATACGTGAGGAATAACAAGATTGAAGGAATTTCATCACCTATAGGATAAATTTGTAAAAGTCATATTAAGGAAAAAAAAACATTGAAGAATAAATGGTACATTGATTTTACACATCCAAAAAAAATGTCGGGAGGCTAACTCTTTTAAGTCATCACCACCTCCATGATGGATGTCTTTAACCACTATCACCTCTATAACAATAACCATACGATCCAAACCAACACAAGTCGTAGCCTTGTCAAGCTACTAGGTCTTTTAAGCCCTTTAAAGATGACTTCTTATTCCATGGAAAAACTAATCTCTAGCAGTCGTAACATTGCTTGGTAAAAATGGCAAACAAAAATAAGCCTTTTAATTGTAATTTACAAGTGTTTGATCCTATAACATACATCAAGTTCTATCTTATTTAAGAATATGCTAATTAGTTCTATCTTATTTAATATGTTTGATAATAGTATTGCCATCTTTAAAAATTTTATCGAGAATTTGCTCAACGTAATGAGAATAGGACAATACCAATCAATCAAATGTCCTAGAAAAGTTTATTATTCCTAATATTACATTTGCAACACCCATGTTTTTTATGTCAAACTTAATAGTTAATATTAATTTTTTAAATAAACTTGATCATGTGATCATTACTGCTCAAAATTAGAATGTCATCCACTTATAGATAGAAAATGACATAACCTCTATCTGTATTTTTTATATAAATATATTTATCAACTTCATTGTTTAGGTGCTTATTTGACAACATAACCTTTTCAAAATTCTCATGTCATTATTTAGATGCTTATTTCAAAACATTTAATGACTTGACAAGCTTATAATTTTTCTATTTTTATCCATTAATAACAAACCTCTCAGATTGTTCCATGTAAATCTCATTGTCAAGCTCACTTTTTAAGAAAGATTTTTTTACATCCTTTTGATGTATTTCAAATTTATTAATAATTGTGATAGTTATTATCGAATGAAATTTATTCTTGACATAGGTAAATATATGTCAAAATAATTCATACATTCTTATTGTTTGAAATCTTGAACAACAAGTCTTGTTTTGTATTGTCAATAGTTCTATCATCTTTTATCTTTCTTTTGAAGATCCACTTATATCCTAATAGTTTACTTTTTGGTTAAAGACTTACTAGTTCCTATGTATGATTATTCATAAAAGATTCAACACTATTGATTATTTCCTTCTAATTGTAAGCTTCAAGACAGGACATTACTTGGGAGTAAGTCTAAAAGTTCATTTTCTAACAAATATATTAGAAAATAAGACCACATGTTTTGGTTATTTTTGACATTTTACTTATTTTAGGCTCAATTTCATCACCTTTTGATTGATGAGGATTATTTGAGCTAGCTTCAATCATTCTCTTAAGTGAATGATTTTCTTTTGTTTTTTAAAATTCAAATACATCTTTAAAGAATATATCATTCCTTGATTTCATTATAGTATTACGATAAATATTCTCAATACTTGACTCAAGTACAATAAATTGGTATATACTACTATTGTAATTATCTTCGATAAAAAAATATGTATTTTGAGGTACTCTTTGAGCTTTTTTGGATCAAGTACTACCATTTTTGCAAGAATTCCACAAACTTTAAGATATTTGTAAAAAAGATCTTTTGTCATTTCATAATTAATGTAGTGTATTTTCTAACTTTTTATGGGTTAGTTTGCTAAGTATATAATTTGACAATTAGAATTACCTTCCCCCATAAGTTTTGATATGTTCATGAACTTATCAATGTAACATTTATCTTCTTCTTTTTTATAATAATTGGTTGTTATGTTTCATAATGCTATTTTATTGAGATGAATAAGGAGTAATTGTTTGGTAGATAATATCATTTTAAAAATAGAATTTACCAAAAGTTGTTTCATGTTCTCACCCCTGTTACTTCTTATTACCTATATTTTCTTAGTAAGTTTGTTTTTAGCTTTATTATCTTAATATTTTTAAATAATTTAAAAACCTCGTATTTTCTTATATACAAATAGGTATAATAATACTTTATGTAATCATCTATAAAAGTAATAAAATAATATTTTCTACTTGTAATTTATATAAATTTTAAATCACCAATATCCAAATAAATTAATTTTACTACTTCTTTAAATTGTTTAAGAAGAAGGTTTGTGAATATTTATTCTACACAAACTTCACACTTATGATTTTTCTAAAAAACTATACTTGGTAATAATTTAAGATTAGTTAACTTTCATATAGAATTATAATTCACATGTTCTAACCTACCATACCATATATCACAAGACTCAAGAAAGTAAGAAGAATAAGCATTCTTATTATTATTCATCTCAACCTTGGTTACTATCATAACCTAATTTGAAGAGGGGGGAATCATATAGAAAATCAACAGAGAAATTCTTGAGTTGATTGAGAGGAAAAAAACAAAAACAAATAGTGTTAAAAGTTGGGGAAAAAAAGAAAAGAAAAAGGAACTTACAAATCAAGGTTAGGAGCTTGACAAAAAGGCTAGAAATTCCAAACCAAAGGTATCATTAATTGAAGAAGGTATACCTTGAACTTTTAATCCATGTTGATTTATAAGTGTTTGTTGTTTATTTGTGATGTTTGTTTATAAAATTTAAATCCAATGTATTTGTTTTTGAGTAAATTTAGTTGTTAAAGGTATGCATGATTATGAATAAATAAGTTCAAGGTGTCTTGAGTACATGTTTGATGCTATTACCATTGTTGTTTAGCATATTAATTATTTGTTATGATATCAACAATGATGTTTGAATGTTCAATTTAGTCATTTGATTTGATTTGTTGATTGCATGAAAGTTATCAAAATATGACTGTTAACTATTTTTCTTGGTAGTTTGTTATTTCTTCAGCTAGCAATATTCATGTTTGGTCTATTTGGAACCAATTCTAGTCTAATGTAACAATGTTAAAGTAAAAGAAAATTCATTTGAAGTTATGTGTTAAATTTTATTTAATCTACCGCGTTGTTTCCTTTCTTTGTTTTATTAAGTTTTTTATGCTTTAATCAAGTTGTAATAAGCATGTTTGAGTTAATCTTGGTGGGATAGGCCATGATTTTATGGATTTAGTCATTTTATGGGTCTAAGCACTTTCTGGCATTTTCTAGCTTTTTTTTGTTTGGTTTAAATGTTCATAAGCAATAATTTTCAATTTTTTACAAGCTAGTGTTGTTGCTTGTTTTGTGTGCTTCGATCAAAGCCTAAACCTACACATTATCATTCTTTGCCATCAATTTGTACATTGAGTGCTTATATTGGATGAATTGATCCTTAATGACCTTTGAATGTATGGGTCTAGGTTTAGGACTATATCGAGTATGATTAATGTAATTTATGGTTTGTTTTTCCCATTTGATGCATCATTATACTTTAATCTTCTATGTTTTATAACTTCGTGCCCTTTATTTAATGCAATTTAACTTGAATTCTCAATTTGGTTTTTAGGTTCATGAGAGTGTTCTTCATGTTCATGGAAAAATTCAAATAAAAAACTTTTTGTTCTTTATTCTTTCATTTTTAAGTTTAGTTTGTGTTTTAAGGCTAGAAAGCCAAGCCTATATTGTTGGGTTGTGCCTATTAGAACCTAAGGCCATGTTTGTCTTGTGAAAAATTTTCTAAAAGAGAATATGTGTTTTGTTCGTAAGGCATGTTTGGCAAACATACCTTTAAGACAATTTTGAAGCTTGTATTTTTTAAGTTAAGGGTGTGTTTGGAAAACACGCCCTAATGTTTCTTTGACAGTCTTACACTTTTTTTTTGCCAAACACAACCTTATTCAAAGTTCAATTAAATCTTATATTTTTTAAGGAATACTTTCCAATTAATTTTGGGTTTTCCACATCATTTTTTACCTTTTTCATATTTAATATTTGGGATTATAACCTACATACGAGGTGCTTTTACAGTATTAAATAAACCAGTTTTATTTAAGAAATAATATAAGAACAACAAAAGACTTTCTTTCAACTATATATTTAAATTGCATATGGCCAAGTTTCTTCAAAAAATCATGTTTTCATTTTAACACAAAAAACATATTGCATGATTTAGCATACCAAAAAAAGTAAAATTAAAAAATAGTTTTTTTTTTTTGTGTTTTGCATGCATTATGAGTTTAATAAAAAGTTTATTAAAGCTATGAAAACTTAGCCTAAATCTCAAAAAACATCAAAAAATTAATTTGTTTATTTTTAATACCTAAGATTATGAACTTATACATAAAATATATTCTTGGTATTAAAAGAAACAAATGAAAGAATATGTTTTGGCTCTAAAATTGCTAGACTTGACCCGTAAAATCATGGTTCACTCTACTAGAGTGGATCGACTTTAAACAATAGATATGCCAATGGTCAAAAAACACAATAGTGATTTAGCAATTAGACATATAAATAATGTAGTTTACCTTAAGTAGGGTATCTTAGGGGTGATATTGTCTTCCTCGTACACAACCAATCATTTTATCTAGACTTTGTAGACCAATTAGGGTTTCTAATTATCAAAATACTAGGTAACGACTCCAAATGTTTTTAACTAATAAAGGATAAGAATTCCATATTCTTTCCACTCACATAAAAATCATGATCTAGGAGGATGATCAACACGACGCCGCACATGTGCGATATTTATAATAATTATTATATTTATTTTTAAGAGGTCATTACTAATATACCTCTTTACTACAAACATTTCACTCTTAGAGAGTATAAATTTGTCTATCACAAAGGTTATCTTAAAACCATTTTTGCTCAGCAATAAGTTAGACACTAAATGTTTTCTAATGTCAGCAACATGAAGGATATTGTTGGAGTTAAGAAGCGTTTTGGAAGTTATCTTCAGTATAACTTTCCAAACACCTAATACCTTGGAAGTAGATGAATTCTCCATCTACAGGTTTTCACCATCCACTTCTTTATAAGTGGTAAACATTCTCTTCTCAGTATATACATATCTTGTTGCACCAGTGTCAACGCATTACTGCTAGAAATTTTTGATGTGGTTGACTTTAGAAACAAAAGCAAATAAATTTATTTTCAAAACTTTTATTAGTGAGGTGATCAACTTTGGTGTTATTGATTTTAATAGTCCTTCCCTTTTTGGGCTCCCTTGTTGAATTTTATTTCTACAATCTTTGATCAGATATTCAATCTTGTTGCCGATGAAACATTTTCCATTGAACTTCTTGGCAAGAAGCCTTTTATTTCTTAACATGGGACTTCTTTACTTGTTTAATGATATTCGCCTTATAGACCATGCTGAAAAAGTTGGCTCTTCTTTTAGATTTGACATCTTTCTCCTTTAATCTTACTATGAGGTCTTAAACTCTTATTTTCTTAAGCTTATGCATAATATAGTTCTTTAAATCTTTTCAAGATGACAACAATTTTTCAATGAATGCAACAACTTGTAAGTATTCATTCAGAGTCATACCTTAATATGAATATTATACAAGATGAGTTGCAATTTTTAAACTTAATTTATCATGGTTCCTGAGTTGAGTATTTTAAAATCCAGAAATTTAATTTTTTTTCTTAACTGTCTTTTCATCCTTGTATTTTTTGTCCAAAACTTTTCATGGTGCTTTTGAATTATTTAAAATGTTGTTCTTGTACATGAAATTACTATGATTTTATACATCCATAACTACCATGACGATAAGATCAAGTTCATTTTCTGATAGGTTGGGTGCCTTTTCTTATAAGAATATAGCAAAGTTCAAGATTACAAGCTAAAACAATATTTTCTGTTACAAACACTGAAAACTGAGCCATTGAACACACACCATAGGTTTGCCTATACGCTTGCCAAAATAACATTAGTCATGGCAAGCGAATATATATGGAGTGGAAGTCATTATCATTTCGCTATAAGCTCCGCGCAAACCCATTTTATTCTTACGCTTCCTGTTGTAACCCATTTTTGGGTCCCCACAAAATATATATAAAAATATATAGCCAAAGGAGGTTAAAAATACAAAGATTGGATTTTTGACAGTATATTCTTGAAGGAGGAAAGCCCTGTTGAGAAGGAAAATTTGAAATTTGAGGAGAAAAGCCCAAATTTGGAGGTTTATGGACTTAATTGGATTTTTAAATGAATTTATAGGAGATTTGATTGTAAGAAAAATTGATTTTTAAGTCAATTCGGGCTTTAATTAGAAGAAATTTAAGTTCTGGGGCCAAAATATATTTTTTAGGAATTTATTAGTTCAAATCGGGGGCCAAATTGAAGAAATTGAAAGTTTAATGGCCAATTAGGGATAAAATTGCATAAACCGAGACCAAGGACCATATTGCGAAGCGCGTAACTTTGGGCCGAAGGTGAAGTTATGTCGGGACTAAATTGCATCAAATCAGAAATTTTAGGGTCAATTAGGGAATAATATTGAACGAATTTGAAAGTCGGAGGACTAAATTGAAAATTGGCAAAGAAATCCCTATTTTTATCAAAACGGCACCGTTTTGCATTTAAAAAAAAAAAAAAAAAGGCAAGAACCAGCGACGCGCGTCCCCGGCAATCGTTTCATCGTCTTCCCGGCCGAAGTGCTGCCGAGTGGCCGACTTCCGAGCGTGTTTTTTGCCTCGTTTGGCCCCCAACCGACAAGGCATGCATGACATGTCCACCTGGAACCCATTTATCCTGGGGAGTGGTCCGGTCGGGTCAAAAAGGTTTGGAACAGCTCCGTTTTTTTGCCCAAATCGTGCACCTCGGGCGATCCGCAAATTTGGCGGTTCGAGGTGCACACTTTGAACCAACGGTTTGAATTACTCAAGGCGAATCAAGGGCTGGGATGTTTTTCCCATTGAAGACGAGATTACCCTCCGTCCAGGCCCTATAAATAGGATCAATTTTCATGCTCAAACGGTTGGCAAAGGAGAGCTCAAAGTTGGCACAAAATAAGCTTTTCCTGCCCGGGTTTTCCCGAAACAGCCTTCCCTTTCTTTTTTCTCTCCACCGGGGCCTCGGGCGCCACCACCGATCTCCCTCTGCATCCCCCCACAGACCCACACACCCGAACAGGCCCTCACACACCTCCTCCCCTTGATTTTCTTCTTCCCCTCAAGAACCCGCAACAAGGAACAACCCCCTCTCTTGCAAAGCCAAACCGGGCGGCCCCCTTCCTTTCCTCTCATTCTCTTCCAAAGAGTCCCAAAGAAACACTGTCCCATCTCCCTCCCATCAACACAACGCCAAGAACAGACCTTCACCTCGGCTTCTCCTTCACCGCAGCCTTCAGCGGCCCAAAGAACGCCTCCGCGGCCTCCTCAGCGGTGGCGGCCTCCACAGAGCAAGCCTCCGCCTTCCGGCTTCTTCACCGGCTAACTAGTCCTCCTTCCTCCACCCGCCGCCCCAAGCAACCGAAGTAGCAGCTCCTTCCCTCGATCACACCAACGACTCCGGTAGAGTTTTCCTTCTTCTCGGAGGAATCGGCTCCTTCTTCTTCTAGCGGGACAGTGCACGCGCCGGTGAAGCCACCAGCCTCCACCGCAAGCACCGCCGACATACCGGCCGACGCACCGCCGCCTCCACGCCCGGTGCTCTTCTCCCCTCTTTGCACATTGTTTGGTTTCGTCTCCCGCATGCGAACCGAGCATGCAGGAGAGGGGGAAAATAATTCCCCCGTTTGTTTTTAATTAAGGTTGGGCGATTGGTTCGGCCCGCCCAAAGAATGTGGTTTCCTCGTGGGCGGATGATCCTAGCCCCGCCCTCCTGGCCGGGCCGGTTCGGCCCATGATAAAACAGATTTTGTTTGGGGTCGAGATTGACCCAATATCCCTTGGCCCGAGATCATTGCCCCGCCCAATTATATATTAAATGTTATGCATATTATATTGTGTTTGTTTTATTTATATCCGATCTATATATATATATATAGAAAAATTAATTAATTTCTTCAAAAATTATTTCGGAAAATATGTGAGTTTATCGTAATTTTATTACTATATTTTGATCAATATCGGTTTGTATTTTTTATCTCGTAAAGATACAAATCCGGTATTAGAATATTCGGTTTTCGTCAAAACATAAAAAAAAATACATAATTACAAAAAAAATGTTTTGTTTTCATGCATACGGCCTAGTCTCTCCAACATATATATATATATATATATATATATATATAAATATTATAACACCATATTTTCACACAAACAAAGGAAATTTCAAAACAATATATGTATTAGCATGCATTTTGGCTTGAATAACCCGTTTATTCAAGCCATGAGAACTAGGCCAATATTTCAAAAATTCTAAAAAAATCTTTTTTTCTTCTTTTAGTATTTGGGATTACGAATTTATACGTAAAACGTATTCCTGATATTAAAAATATGGGTTTCTTTACATAGACATTAGAACGGTCAGGTTTTACCCGATAAGATAAGGACCTCCTTATTGAGGAGGACTTTTCTTGAGCCATAGACAGACCAACAATTAGGAAACATAACGAGACCTTGAATTTTATTAGACAAATAAACCATGCAGCTTACCTTAGGTAGGGCGTATTTGGGGTGCTAATACCTTCCCTTTATGCAAACCAGTCCCCGTACCCAATCTCTGAGACCAGTTAGGGTTTCTAGTGACCAAAATACTAGGTGGCGACTCCCATTCCATTTTCTACCAACAAAAGACAATATTTTCTTGTCTGCCCACATTTTGCCAGATAGATACCATACACACTTCCTAGATTTTAAAGTGGAATTTTCGCCCTGACGCCACAAGACCCCGCGACAGAATGGCGACTCCACTGGGGACCCTTGTGGACTAAGCTTTGTTTTTGTCTGATTTGTTTTTTTTGTTTTCGTATGTTTTTAATATACCTTTCCTTTTGTTATCTGCCTATATGCTTTAAATATTTTTACACATATTGTTCATGCATTTGTATAGAACTGTCTCATGCATCTTATAGACTGCTACATGCATCACATACTTTGATTTTGAGAAGCACACACAAGCTTTAAGTTAGGTGGGGGATTAGCGATTTGCCCTATGACTATCGGTCAGGGTTCAGATGCGTGAAACACCCGACTCATATCTGAGTGCCTGCTTGGTAATGGTGGGTATACTTACCTTAACTGTTCCTTGCAACGCCCCCATACTGTCTTTACGAAGAACGTCACTGGGCAGATATGAGACCCTTTTAAAGACCAGATAGAAAACCTACCCATTCTCACCTAATAAATAGAATTTGTCCTTAGGATATCTATCTTACGTTCATTTGCATCATGATTAATAATGTTAAATTTATCAATCCAGGTTTTGAACCAAATCATGACTAAGTACCTATCTTTCCAAGAGTTTGGGCAAGAATCTGAGTTGACTCAAATAGCCGAAGGAAAATGCCCAAGAATCGATGCTAGTAGGTTGCCTGGCATTACCAAGATAAATCACATGGTAAATGATTTGGGGAAGTTAGTGTCTATTATGGAATATATTGATGAGACTATTTTTGAAAAGCGATATGGGAGAATTGCACAACTAATGAGGTTACCTGTACAAGCAGCAGCAATCAAAGCCCTACTGAATTTTTGGGATCCTAGTTATCGGAGTTTTACCTTTGGAAACATTGATATGACACCGACTTTGGAGGAATATGAAAGGATTCTAGATTTTCCAAACGACAACCACAGGATCTACCTAAGACGAAGATTTGAAGACACAGCTTCGGAGGTAATCAATTTATTAGGCTTGGGAAAGATCAGTCAATGTAGAGTCGCCGAGGGGGGTTTCAAATGGAAAGTCATTGAGGCCCGAATGAAGAAAAATGCTGAAGAAGGGAAGTTAGGAGAGGAACGATACAGGTTGGTGGCCTTTGCCATTTTTGGGCTAGTATTGTTCCCTTCCGAAATCGGAGTCATCAGTTTGGAAGCAGCAAGTGTCTTCATAGAATACGAACGTGACCGGATCAATCCCTCATCAGCCATTTTGGGAGAAACCATGTTATCACTCAACCACTGCAGAATGCATGGAAAAGGAGCCATGAGGTGTTGCGCCCCTATGTTGTATCTATGGATTATCAGTCATATCGAAACACCAAGGGACATTTTTAATAACTTTTGGTGGTTTGACCTGCGACCGTTAAAGGTTACCATGGATGAGACTTGGAAGAATTGGGACGAGAAAGCATGGATAGATAAATATGCAGCATTGCCAAGGAGCAACTTCAAATGGAAAGCACCATGGATGAACAATGCCATCTGCACAATGAGCTGTGGAAATAAGATATGGGTTCCCTTGATTGGTATAACCGGGTACATCAGTTACGCGTCCGCCCTAGTAACAAGACAGTTGGGTGGAATGCAGTACGCGCCAAGAACTCTGGGTTTAGCTGATTTCATCGGTTTATTCAAGCACCAACCCTTCCTCGAAGAGATGGAGCTTATCCGACAGGATTGGGAAAGACCCCTGTTGGTAAAAAGGGAAGAAGGGAGCACGTTTGAAACATCATTTAGCCAGAATTATGCAGTTTAGAGGAATGAAGAGCTTTCTAAAGTGAAGGTCTTCTCAATACCAAAACATCCAGAATCCACAATAGAGCAACAAAAAAGGAAAAGGACTGATAATGAGGAGGAGTTAAGAAAGCAGCTAGAACGATGTGTAATCGATCTCAGTAAAAGTAAAGGGCAACAACAGTTACTGGAGAGTCAGTTAGAAGAAGAAAACATGATGAGGGTCTTCTTGAACCAGCAGTTGGAAAAACAGGATAAGCAATTAACATCCTTGAAAGAATGGCAGGAAAGGGCCGAGGTAGCGGAAGAAATAGCAAAAGGGGTCCAGGCTGAGCTAAAGAAACGAATGACCGAATATGATGAGCTGGTTAAGAAGAATGGGCTCGCAGAAAAAGAGTTGGCAAGGGTTAAAAGATCAACAAAAGGCAAGATGAATGTTGACAAAGAGGTGATGGATTCCTTGAAGAAGGGAAAGAGCATTCTTTCAAAGAAAATAGAAGTTGAAAAGGAGAAGAATCGGCTAGCCCAGCTCGACATAGAAGAGGGAAGAAGGATTAGAGCTCAATATATGGTGCGTGCGGAAGAGAGAAGTGCAAGAAAGGCCGCCGAGTCTGATATGAGAGATTACCAGAAAAGAGCTGAGTCTTCAAAAGGAAGAATAATGGCTTTACAATCTGAGATCGAGATACAAGTAGAAGAGTTGAGGGAGTCGAGAAGCCATTACTTCGAGATGGAAGAGGAGCTCAGTAAGGCTAAGCAAGAGCGTCAAGAATGTCAGGGTTACATGGACAACTTTACAGTCCAAATTAACTCCAAAATAGCCGAGCTGGATATCGAAAAGGAAGAACTGCAGAGGGTAAGGGATAAGTTGGCCCGGTCGGATGATATGGTTCGAGTGTTAGAAAGAAGTAATGAAGCCCTAGGAGCCAGCAACGAAGTGATAATTGCAGATAACACTGTGTTCCATGATAAGATAAGGCATATAACGAAGCAGGTCGAGCAAGCAGCCCGTTATGCGGAAAGGTTGCAACCACAAGCTACTCAAGTTGGAAATGATGCTTCAAAGTATCGAGAATATATGGCGGCCATCACCTGTTTTATTGGGGACTTAGCTAATAGAGGAAATGCCTTTTAAGGCTAGCGATGTATAACTCCTTTGTTCTGTTATCAATGTATGAGCAACTTCTATTTATAAGAAGGCTATGACCTATCTTTCTTTCTAAGTGTGTTTTGGTAAGCTACTATGATAAAGAACTTGGCAAACCCCCTTTACAGCAATCGGGTCAACTCAGAAATCTTGCCTAAAGGATTACGAAAGTCATGAATCAATTTTAAAAATATACATTTGCACGAGCATCATATTTTCATCACGCATTTGTTTAATTTATCATATGCATGCCAGATCGTGAAACATAGGTCCCACATCCAAGGTCCACAACACCCGGTCTAGAGCAAGAATGGAGAACGAAGAGAGAGCTCACTTAGAGTCACATTATCAGACCGAGTTGGAGTCCGTAAAAAATGAAGTTTCTCGGTTAACTGATTTACTTGAGCAGCTTCTAAGAGCTAAGAATGGGGAGGGAACATCAGCACAACAGCCTGAAGGAGCGCCAGCAGCGCACGTCCCTCAAGTATCCCAAAACCAGGGGGCAAACTCGGCCAATGAACAACATTTCGTGCCGATCACCCCTATCCAGCCAACTCACGCTCCAATCACCGTGGACTTAACAACGGAGGGAGTCCCGGATAATAGGTCTCCCAGTGTGATGGACCAAGACAAGCTATTTGCTCTAGAAGAAAGATTAAAGGCAGTTGAGGGTAATGATTGGTTTGACCCTATGAGAGCAGCCGAAGTATGTTTGGTACCAAACATTGTGGTACCAAAAGATTTTCGAATACCAGAGTTCATTAAGTATACCGGTTTGGAATGCCCAAACACTCACCTTCGATCCTACTGCAACAAAATGGCGGAAGTAATCCGTGATGATAAATTGCTAATCTATTTCTTTCAAGATAGCCTAGCAGGATCCGCTTTAAGCTGGTATATGAGGTTAGACAGCATCAGGATCAAGAGCTGGAGAGATTTGGTGGAGGCTTTCCTCAAACAGTACAAGTTTAACATGGAAATCGCTCCTGATCGAACAAGTCTAATGGCAATGGAGAAAAGGAGCCAGGAGTCAGTAAGGGCTTATGCGCAAAGATGGAGGGATGAAGCAATGCATGTCCAACCCCCTTTGATAGAAACAGAGATGGTGAGTTTGTTTGCCAATACCTTCAAAGCACCTTATTATGAGCACCTAATGGGTAGCTCCTCTCAACACTTCTATGATGCGGTACACATAGCTGAGAGGATAGAACAAGGGATTAAGGCTGGGCGAATAGCGATGCCGTTGGAAAAGAAGGGTTTCATTGGAAGAAAGAGAGAAGGCGATGTTAACAATCTGGAAGGTGGGTATAAGGGCAAGAGAGTAGATTTCCATAATCCTCAAGTATCTACCCCTCAATTCTCACGCATAAACTTTAACCAACCGTTTTCCCCTAATCGAACAAATAACCAATCGAACTACCAAAATCACTACCAAAGACCCCATACAAAATACACTTCGGAACAACTGCCACCCTTACCCATGCCTTTGAAAGACATGTACACCAAACTGTTGAGCATCGGACAAATAGCTCCTATCCCTACACTACCACTACAACCACCATTCCCAATTTGGTACAAGCCCGAGTTGGCTTGCGAGTACCATGGGGGTAATCCCGGGCATGGGATTGAAACCTGTTACGCCTTCAAGAAGAGGTTGTTGGAGCTTATTAAGATGGGATGGGTATCCTTTGAGGAAAAGCCCAATGTTAATTCAAACCCATTGCCTAAGCATGCCCCAAATAGTAGTGGAATAGGCATGATCGAAGTGGGAAATCAATGCAAGGTATTGAAGGTGTCCATGAAAGGATTGTACGACATGTTGGTACAATCAGGATTTCTAAAGACAAAGGTGGAGAGCCATTCGGAGGGATATGATTACTGTGAATACCATGGAAGAGATGGACATCATATTGAGGATTGCATCGAGTTTTGCGAAAAGATTGCAAAAATGCTAAAAATGGGGAAGTTGAGGATTGAACCCATGAAGAACAGCGGTGAGGTGAGTATGATGGAAGGTCAAGATGAAATGACAGGAGTATGCAGGATCCAACCAACAGCTCATGGGCCCCCAAGGCTAATCTTGGTTAAACCGCCCTACACAAAAGGGGATCACAATGCCATGCCTTATAATTATGGTTATGCCTCTAACGTTCGAGCTCCTCTTCCTTTGTTCCAGCCTGAGATAAGTGGTTTGACTAGGAGTGGTCGTTGCTTTACGCCCGAGGAGTTGAGGAAGTCAAAGGGCAAAGAAGTGGTAGATCTGGACAAAGCACTAGAAGTTAATAAGCCAGTAACGGAAGAGGAATCGAATGAATTCTTGAAGTTGATCAAGCATAGCGAATATTGCATAGTGGATCAACTAAAGAAGACTCCAGCTAGGATCTCCCTTATGTCCTTGATACTCGACCGAGCCGCGATCGAAACGCCTTGCAAAAGGTATTGAATGAGGCATATGTGCCCCAAGACATCGAACATAAAACCATGGAGCATCTAGTGGGGAGGATCCATGCAACGAATTACCTGTACTTCACAGCTGACGAGCTCGATGCTGAAGGTACCGGACATAACAAGCCTTTATACATTACGGTTAGGTGCAAGGACTGCCTCATAGGAAAAGTACTCATTGATAATGGCTCGGCCCTTAACGTGTTGCCAAAGCACATGCTAGAAGAAATGCCGATCGATGAATCCCATATCAAGCCAAGTACTATGATGGCCAGAGCGTATGATGGGTCGCCTAGGCCAATAATTGGGACTTTAGAAGTGGAGCTATATGTGGGACCACAAATGTTCCTAGTAACACTTCAGGTTATGGATATCCACCCTTCCTATAGTATGTTGTTAGGAAGACCTTGGATTCATGCAGCGGGGGCAGTAGCTTCGTCATTGCATCAATGCCTGAAGTATATCATGAATGGGATGTTGGTAACTGTCAAGGCTGAGGAGACAGTATCCATGATAAAGAATGTGGCTGTGCCTTTTATCGAAGCGAATGATTGCAAGGGTAACAATATCCATGCCTTTGAGATTGTGAACACTGACTGGGTGCCGGAAAACACAGTGCTAAGAAGGCCAAGGATCTCAGAAGCAGCAAGGATGGCAAGTCTATGCTTCTTGAACCGCAGAATCCCATATAACCTTATTATCAGGATGCCGGAAGGGATTAATCTGGCAGGGATAAAAAGTGCTGCTCAAAGATTTGGGTTAGGATACCAACCTAACCAAAAGGATTATCGGTGGGCTGCTGGTCGGAGAAGGGCAAGAAGGATGGCTAGAATTAAAGGAAGAGAGCCTGATGAAGAAAAGCTGGAAATCCCTCCCCTTAGTGTGTCATTTCCAAAAGCTGCATACATAATGCAACATGATAAAGAAGCCGAAAGCCTTGATCAAAAGCTGTCAAACATGAGCATAAATACCTTGGGGGAAAACAAGGTGGAAGGAGATGACATGAAGACAGTAGCAAGAAAGGGAGATGAAGCACTCCCACAACTGACGGTCTACACCATAGAAGAAGTATCCGCCAAGACCTTTGTGCGCAAGTTAGCTCAAGACGAGAAGTTTCAGAATTGGGTGACCCAAGAAGCTCCAGTGGTTTTCAAAATGTAAACCAATTTTGTTTGTCTTAACATGCTTTGGTCATTGCTTATGTTTGCTTTTATTTCCTCTAGTTGACAATCAAGGCTCATGATGTCAGCTAGATTCTATGTTTGTCATGAAGCCCACCTTTTCTTTAAATAAATTGTGAGATCATGCACTTTTCACAAATTGCCTTTTTTTTTTATGCATTTACACCAAACACTTCCCGCTTTCAGGAATCCTGAAAGCGGATCTCCCACAACATCACATACATTTAGCATCAAGAATAAATGGCCAAACTTGAACGAGCATGTGATAGCTATGGAAGAAGAAGAGTGGGATGAAAGCAATATCAGTGAATTCACTAGGCTAGTAGAACAACAGGAGCAGACTTGGAAGCCTATCGCCGAGGAACTCGAAACCATCAATGTGGGCAGTGATCAGCTTAAGAAAGAGTTAAAAATAGGTACCCTAATTACTTCTGAACAAAGGATCAAAATGATCACCCTATTACAAGAATATTTAGATGTCTTTGCTTGGTCCTATGAAGATATGCCTGGTTTGGATACAAATATTGTAGTACACAAGATACCGTTGGAAGAAGGTTGTAAGCCAGTCAAGCAGAAGCTAAGGAGGGCCCACCCGGATGTCTGGATCAAGGTCAAGGCAGAACTCGAGAAGCAATGGGATGCTGGTTTTCTAGAAGTAGTTAGATATCCGCAATGGGTATCTAACATTGTTGTGGTGCCTAAGAAGGAGGGGAAGATTAGAGTGTGCGTGGATTTTCGGAATTTGAATAAAGCTAGCCCTAAGGATGATTTTCCGCTACCACACATAGATGTTTTAGTAGACAACGCTGCCCGGAGTTCCACATATTCCTTTATGGATGGTTTTTCAGGATACAACCAGATAAAAATGGCTCCGGAGGATAAGACGAAAACAACTTTTGTCACACCTTGGGGAACGTTCTGCTATAAGGTCATGCCATTTGGATTGAAGAATGCAGGAGCAACCTATCAAAGAGCAATGGTGACTTTGTTCCACGACATGATGCACAAGGAAATTGAGGTGTATGTAGACGACATGATTGCCAAGTCTAAAAGGGAAGAGGATCATGTTGAAGTTTTGAGGAAGTTATTTGAGAGACTGAGGAAGTATGAATTAAGGCTCAATCCTGTAAAATGTTCATTCGGAGTTAAATCGGGTAAGCTGTTAGGATTTGTGGTAAGTGATAGAGGTATAGAGGTGGATCCAGATAAAGTGAAGGCCATCCAAGCTATGTCATCCCCTAAGACGGAGAAAGAAGTAAGAGGATTCTTGGGAAGATTAAACTACATTGCTCGGTTCATAGCTCAGTTAACAACGACATGTGAACCTATATTCCGATTACTAAGGAAAAAGAATCCTGGAACCTGGAATGAGGAGTGTGAGGAGGCATTCAATAAAATCAAACATTATTTACAAAATCCACCTTTACTGGTTCCTCCGGTATCGGGAAAACCTCTAGTATTGTATCTAACAGTGACTGAAGCAGCCATGGGATGTGTATTGGGTCAGCATGATGAAACCGGAAGGAAGGAAAGAGCTATTTATTACTTAAGTAAGAAATTCACTGAATGTGAGTCTAGATACACGGAGATAGAAAGGCTTTGTTGTGCGTTGGTGTGGGCTGCAAAGAGGTTGCGACATTATATGTTATACTATACCACTTGGTTAATTTCAAAAGTGGATCCTCTGAGGTATATTTGTAACAAGCCCTTTCTCTCAAGTCGAATTGCAAGGTGGCAAGTTCTATTAGCAGAATATGACATAGTATACATGACAAGGAAAGCCGTAAAAGGAAGTGCAATTGCAGACCATCTGGCCGATAATGCTGTTGAAGATTATGAACCTTTGGATTTTGACTTCCCTGATGAAGATATATTGTCAATAGAGAAAGAAGAAGAGAATACAGATTGGTGGACGATGTTTTTTGACGGTGCAGTGAATGTATATGGTAACGGGGCCAGTGCGGTAATAATCTCTCCGGATAAGAAACAGTATCCAGTTTCGGTTAAACTACATTTCGAGTGCACCAACAATACAGCTGAGTATGAAGCTTGTATCCTCGGTTTAGAAGCGGCATTAGAGTTGAAGATAAAGAAGTTAGATGTATATGGAGATTCAATGTTGATTATTTGTCAGGTTAAAGGGGAATGGCAGACCAAGGAGGACAAGTTGAGGCCGTACCAGGAATACCTATCCACGCTAGCAAAGGAATTTGAAGGAATTAGATTCACCCATCTGGGAAGGGAGGGGAACCATTTTGCGGATGCTTTGGCCACGTTAGCTGCTATGACTACCATTGATCTCAAGTGCAAGGTACAACCGGTACACATTGACATTAGAAATGACCCAGCTTATTGTTGCTTAGTTGAAGGAGAGATAGACGGACATCCTTGGTATTATGATATCAAGAACCTTGTGCAAAATCACGAATATCCGGTGGGAGCTTCCAAAACGGATAAGAAAACTTTGAGAAGGTTGGCTATAGACTTCTATTTAGATGGAGAGATTTTGTACAAAAGATCATTTGATGGGACCCTACTAAGGTGTTTGAATGAGGCAGATGCTAGAAAGGCATTACGGGAGGTCCATGAGGGGATTTGCTCAACCCATGCTAACGGGCATATGATAGCGAGGAAAATCCAAAGGGCTGGTTATTTTTGGATGACACTAGAGAAAGACTGTATCGATTATGTCAGGAAATGTCATAAATGTCAAGTTTACAGTGACAAGGTCAATATGCCACCAGCTCCTCTATTTAATCTAATATCCCCTTGGCCGTTTGCAATGTGGGGAATTGACGTGATCGGTCCTGTTAACCCAAAAGCTAGCAATAGTCATAGATTCATCCTCGTAGCTATTGACTACTTCACAAAATGGGTGGAAGCTAGTTCATATGCCCACGTAACACAAAACGTAGTGAAGAGGTTTATAGAGAAGGACTTGATTTGTCGATATGGTCCTCCGGAAAAGATAGTGACAGATAATGCACAGAATTTCAATGGCAAAATGATAGCGGAGCTGTGTACTAAATGGAAAATCAAGCATTCGAATTCTTCACCATACCGACCAAAGATGAATGGCGCAGTAGAAGCCGCCAACAAGAACATCAAGAAAATTATTCAGAAAATGGTAGTCACATATAGAGATTGGCATGAGATGTTATCATTCGCTCTTCACGCATACCGCACTACAGTCAGGACCTCGACAGGGACTACCCCATATTCTCTGGTATATGGTATGGAGGCAGTGATGCCGTTGGAAGTGGAAATCCCATCGTTAAGAGTATTAATGGATTCCGAACTAGAAGAGGCTGAATGGGCCAAGGTGAGGTACGAGCAACTGAACCTGATCAGTGAAAAGAGGATGGCTGCAATATGTCATCACCAACTTTACCAGAAACGAATGGCCAAGGCATATGATAAGAAGGTTAGACCGCGTTTGTTTCGAGAAGGGGATCTAGTATTGAAGAAAATATTGTCACTACCTGGAGACGATCAAAGCAAATGGGCACCAAATTACGAGGGTCTTTACGTAGTAAAGAAGGCATTCTCAGGAGGAGCGCTGAAGTTGGCTAGAATGGATGGAGAAGACCTAGCTCGACCTGTGAATTCTGACTCTGTAAAAAGATATTATGCTTGATGTAGGCTTCTAAATCAATAAAGCAAAGTTTGGCCATTGACTTCTTTCTCTTTTGCATTGATCTCACAACAATCATTTTTTTTTTGCATTAATCCCAACAGTGCATGTCTTGTTGTTATCGCACCTAAAAAGTTTAGCATTGGTGAACAATTTCTTCTTTATACAAAAGCCCAGACTAAAATCACATCCCTACACTGGGGGCAATAAGAGATGTTTTCATGAAAAGTTTTACGAAAGCCTATAGATTTGAAAACCAAGCTAAAAGCATTTGACAAAAGCATGACAAAGAGGCAATGATAAGTCATACATTTTGGGAAAAGGACTACTTGAAGAAAGTCAGAGACTTCTTCTTCAAGGATATGATAGGAGGCAACACGAGAGATGAATCCAAAGCAAGCTTATGTTAAGAGGGAGTCTCATGAACTAGAAGAAGAGGATGGGGGCCTATGTTTCAAAACCAGGTACGAATGCATGCATGGCATCTAATCATGAATCATTGCATATATGTTTTTTTGGATCGTTACAGGAGGAGACCTTGATGCATTCCAACAAGATTGGAGACGAAGAAAGAATCATAGAGGATGATAGCAAAGAATCACGGTTTTGAACCATAGTGGATTCTGGAACAACGAGAAGAACAAGAAAAAGAGAGAATGAAAAGTTTTGAACCCTGCCATCAGGAAGAACGACATCGATATCAGCTTTGGTAATAAGGAATCGCCAGATGGGATTCCAAGTTGTTTGAGATCGCCAGAAGGGATCTCGTATTTTGATATTGGTCAAAGGAGGTCGCAGATGGGCCCTCGTATTTCAGCTTTTAATAAAAGGAATCGCCGGATGGGATTCCAAGTTGACGGAGATCGCCGAAGGGATCTCAGATTTCGCTATTTGGAGGTCGCCAGATGGGACCTCATAGTTCATGTTTGTTAAAAGGAATCGCCAGATGGGATTCCAAGTTGATTAAAGGAGATCGCCAGAAGGGATCTCGTGTCTCGCTATTTAGAGGTCGCCAGATGGGACCTCGTATTACATGTTGGTTAAAAGGAATCGCCAGATGGGATTCCAAGTTGAATAAAGGAGATCGCCAGAAGGGATCTCATGTTTCGCTATTTGGAGGTCGCCAGATGGGACCTCGTATTACCTGTTGAATAAAAGGAATCGCCAGATGGGATTCCAAGTTGATTAAAGGAGATCGCCAGAAGGGATCTCGGGTTTCGCTATTTAGAGGTCGCCAGATGGGACCTTATGTTTCATGTTTGTTAAAAGGAATCGCCAGATGGGATTCCAACTTAAGGGAGATCGCCAGAAGGGATCTCGTATTTCGCTATGTGGAGGTCGCCAGATGGGACCTCATATTTCATTTGAATAAAAGGAATCGCCAGATGGGATTCCAAGTTGATTAAAGGAGATCGCCAGAAGGGATCCCGTGTTTAGCTATTAGGAGGTCGCCAGATGGGACCTCATATTTCATGTTGGTTGAAAGGAATCGCCAGATGGGATTCCAAGTTGAGGAGGATTGTTGTAAAAGACAAGTTTCAGATCAATCAAGCTTCAACCAAACCAGTTTCGGGAGTTCCGTTTTGGGTTTATCTTTATAAAACTTACTGCGCAAAACCTCTGCTCCGTAAGCATTATAAAGAGGGGGCATCTGTTGTAACCCATTTTTGGGTCCCCACAAAATATATATAAAAATATATAGCCAAAGGAGGTTAAAAATACAAAGATTGGATTTTTGACAGTATATTCTTGAAGGAGGAAAGCCCTGTTGAGAAGGAAAATTTGAAATTTGAGGAGAAAAGCCCAAATTTGGAGGTTTATGGACTTAATTGGATTTTTAAATGAATTTATAGGAGATTTGATTGTAAGAAAAATTGATTTTTAAGTCAATTCGGGCTTTAATTAGAAGAAATTTAAGTTCTGGGGCCAAAATATATTTTTTAGGAATTTATTAGTTCAAATCGGGGGCCAAATTGAAGAAATTGAAAGTTTAATGGCCAATTAGGGATAAAATTGCATAAATCCGAGACCAAGGACCATATTGCAGAAGGCGCGTAACTTTGGGGCCGAAGGTGAAGTTATGTCGGGACTAAATTGCATCAAATCAGAAATTTTAGGGTCAATTAGGGAATAATATTGAACGAATTTGAAAGTCGGAGGACTAAATTGAAAATTGGCAAAGAAATCCCTATTTTTATCAAAACGGCACCGTTTTGCATTTTAAAAAAAAAAAAAAAAAAGGCAAGAACCGGCGACGTGGCCGTCGCAGATCGCTTCAACGTCTTCCCCGCCGAAAGGCCTGCGAGTGGCCGACTTCCGGGCGTGTTTGTTGCCTCGTTTGGCCCCCAAACCGACAAGGCATGCAAGGACATGTCCACTGGAACCCATTTATCCCGGGAGTGGTCCGGTCGGGTCAAAAAGGTTTGGAACAGCTCCGTTTTTTGCCCAAATCGTGCACCTCGGGCGACTGCAAATTTGGCGGTTCGAGGTGCACACTTTGAACCAACGGTTTGAATTACTCAAGGCGAATCAAGGGCTGGGATGTTTTTCCCATTGAAGACGAGATTACCCTCTGTCCGGCCCTATAAATAGGATCAATTTTCATGCTCAAACGGTTGGCAAAGGAGAGCTCAAAGTTGGCACAAAATAAGCTTTTCTGCCCGGTTTCCCGAAAACAGCCTTCCCTTTCTTTTTTCTCTCCACCGGGGCCTCCAGACGCCACCAGCGATCTCCTCTCGCATCCCCCCCACAGACCCACACACCCGAACAGGCCCTCACACACCTCTCCCCCCTTGATTTTCTTCTTCCCCTCAAGAACCCGCAACAAGGAACAACCCCCCTCTTGCAAAGCCAAACCGGGCGGCCCCCTTCCTTTCCTCTCATTCTCTTCCAGCAATCCCAAAGAAACACTGTCCCATCTCCCTCCCATCAACACAACGCCAAAGAACAGACCTTCACCTCGGCTTCTCCTTCACCGCAGCTTCACCGGCCCAAAGAACCTCCCCGGCCTCCTCAAGAGGATGGCGGCCTCCCACAGGAGCAAGCCTCCGCCTTCCGGCTTCTTCACGGCTAACAATGGGTCCTCCTTCCTCGGCGACGCCAAAGAAGAACCGAAGTAGCAGCTCCTTCCTCGGTCACACCACGGCTCCAGTAGAGTTTTCCTTCTTCTCTGCAGGAATCGGCTCCTTCTTCTTCACGGGACCAAGTGCACGCCCGGTGAAGCCACCGGCCTCCACCGCAGACCGCCGACATACCGGCCGACGCACCGCCGCCTCCACGCCAGTGCTCTTCTCCCCCTCTTTGCACATTGTTTGGTTCGTCTCTGCATGCGAACGGGCATGCGGGAAGGGGGAAAATAATTCCCCGTTTGTTTTTAATTAGGGTGGGCCGGATTGGTTCCGGCCCAAAGAATGTGGTTTCCTCTCGTGGGCGGACTGATCCTAGCCCCGCCCTACCGGGCCGGGCTGGTTCCGGCCCATGATAAAACAGATTTTGTTTGGGGTCGAGATTGACCCAATATCCCTTGGCCGAGATCGGCCCACCCTACCAATTATATATTAAATGTTATGCATATTATATTGTGTTTGTTTTATTTATATCCGATCTATATATATATATATAGAAAAATTAATTAATTTCTTCAAAAATTATTTCGGAAAATATGTGAGTTTATCGTAATTTTATTACTATATTTTGATCAATATCGGTTTGTATTTTTATACTCAGAAAGATACAAATCCGGTATTAGAATATTCGGTTTTCGTCAAAACATAAAAAAAATATATAATTACAAAAAAAAATGTTTTGTTTTCATGCATACGGCCTAGTCTCTCCAACATATATATATATATATATATATATATATATATATATAAATATTATAACACCATATTTTCACACAAACAAAGGAAATTTCAAAACAATATATGTATTAGCATGCATTTTGGCTTGAATAACCCGTTTATTCAAGCCATGAGAACTAGGCCAATATTTCAAAAATTCTAAAAAAATCTTTTTTTCTTCTTTTAGTATTTGGGATTACGAATTTATACGTAAAACGTATTCCTGATATTAAAAATATGGGTTTCTTTACATAGACATTAGAACGGTCAGGTTTTACCCGATAAGATAAGGACCTCCTTATTGAGGAGGACTTTTCTTGAGCCATAGACAGACCAACAATTAGGAAACATAACGAGACCTTGAATTTTATTAGACAAATAAACCATGCAGCTTACCTTAGGTAGGGCGTATTTGGGGTGCTAATACCTTCCCTTTGCGCAACCAGTCCCCGTACCCAATCTCTGAGACCAGTTAGGGTTTCTAGTGACCAAAATACTAGGTGGCGACTCCCATTCCATTTTCTACCAACAAAAGACAATATTTTCTTGTCTGCCCACATTTTGCCAGATAGATACCATACACACTTCCTAGATTTTAAAGTGGAATTTTCGCCGCGACGCCGCGCACCCCGCGACACTTCCTTTCGTTTTGCTCGTCTTCGGGAGCTAGCTAGCTACATCTAGCTAGAATGGTGTACGTTATCCCCCATGGGTACTGCTACATGCCAATGTGTTCTTCTTTTCCATTTTAATTTTCTGTTCTTTAGCATGATTTGGCGCATACACTTTTATTCATTTCATATTATGAACCTTTCCAACTAACATTTATCGTACCTTGATTGGACCACGGCACCCAGCCATATAGGGTTATTCGTATGCTTGGAACCTGTACTTTTGCTATTTTCTTAAGAAGACCTCCGTATTATTTTTTTTATTCTGTTTGTCCCTATGCTCTAGAACATTTTTCATGCATTCTTCTTTCCATTCTACTGTTAATTCTTGAAAACATGGTAAATTGCATGGAAATTGAAGGGAGGGACCCTATCAAGAGATTCTCTCAAGTGAAGGGACCAATGGAGAAAAAGAAAGAGAATAGGGACCATGCCAACAAGATATCAAAACAAAAGGCAACGGTATAGGGACAAAAACACATGACAAGTTCGCCTATATCAGGATGTGCTATATGTAAAATCATGTTCTTCATAATGAATCGTGGAGGACATTTCACTTTTCCATGCCACCCATTAATTATGATAGCTTAATAATTATTCACCCTCTTCTTCTTCTTCTTCTTGTTTTTCATAGAAATACAGCAGGCAAGGAGAAAGGAGAGTACAAACAAAATGCGATAAAATAAAATAAAATAAAAGAAGATGAAGAATAAAGCTACTATCCGAGAAAAGGCAAAGCACTGCTGGAGTTGTATGAAGTAATTCAAGACACTAATTAGTCACCTGTCTTAAGGTTTATAATAAACAGCTTTAGGATGATTTTCTCGTAGGATAAACAAAAATGATGTGGTCGCTTTGGATCATGGAATTCATTTTATTTTATTTTTTTTATTTCTTCCTCTTAAATATCCCTTGCTTTGTTGATCAAAAGTAGTGCTAGTTAATCCTGAGGGGGTAGCTCAACTGGTCAGGTTATAGATTTGCTTTCTAGAAATCACTGGTTTGAGTCCCACAAATCTCAGGACGATTGGAGACTTACATGGTCGTTAATTTCAGGATTTGTGGGATTAATCGAGATACATGCAAGCTAGCCGGACACTCACATTAATAATAATAAAAAATAAGGCTAGTTAATTGACAGATGTAGGCTAAGATTTGAATCGGTAATCTTTTATCTCCATTTTGATTGCCTTTCTCATTCAACAAAAAGTTAAATCATCTTCGTGAAACTGGAACTCCCTTTTTCTTGGCTTTTTTTTACTTTTTTTTATCATGAAAACCTGATTTTTAAGTACGAATATATTACAAGTCCATGAGTAAATTGTCTTGAAGCCTATTTAATTAATTAGAACTCTCATCACTCACCTTGTTTGACCATAAAAGTCAGGTATATACAGACGCTGAATTAATTATATGGTCAATTTTATAGCCTTATAGTGGGTATTAATTATTGTGCTATTAATGATTGCGAATTTTGACTTGTAAAAATATATATTTCGTGTTCATTCATCATCTTATTTTATAGTTGAAAGCTTCGTGCAAGACACACGGTGCTCTTCTTGTTTTTTAAGAAAAAAGACTGCTGGATGTTAGAAAGGCATAGGTGTTGCAACGACCTAGGGTGAGGAAGCCGTAACCCTCACAAATCTTGTGAGAGCCGGTTTAAAAATATAAATTAACTCGTGTTTTTAAATGAATTAATTTTTTTATATGCTTTAAATCGTTTTGATTCGATAATTTTAAAAATAATTTTTTAAAAAAATATTATTTTAATATATTTTTATATAAACAAATACTTTAAAAAATAACAATAACTACATTTCCAAACATGCTTGTTACCCCGCTTTTTTTTTCTAAAAATGAAAGATTTTTGTATTTAGAGCTTAATTGGTAAGTAGACCATAACTATCTAGCAATTAAATAGGATTTTAATTTTACATAAATGTGATACCAAACCAATTCAAGCAAGTATGGATTAGTAATCAATCATATTATAAATAAGCAATGTATTTATATTAAATTATAAGTTCAAATAAGTAATAAACCATATAATTCAATCAAGTACCAAGTCATGAAGTATTTATCCGTTAAACCACAATGTCCAATTGAGCTCTAAACAATCATGTTATTAAATTGAGCAATAAACATTGATATTACGTTAATTAAGAAAAAAAAAACATTTCACCTAAGTTAATCATTAATAACAATAATTGTTCACATCAAGCAAATCATTTTAAAAAAATTAAGAGAAGGTGTTAACTTGTATAATAATAATAAAAAGAAAACAATTAAAACCCTGAGGGGTACTAGTTTAACTAGTTAAGTCTTGGGTTTGTTTTTCAATGGTCACGAGTTCGAGTCATTCAGGATACTGGAAGCTTACATGGTTGTTAACTTTAGAGCCCATGGAATTAGTCGAAGCACGCGCAAATTGATTCGGATACCCACGCTAATAAACAAACAAATAACAAAAAAAAAACAATTAATATATAAATAAGCATGTAAAGGAAGTATGTAATTAAAACAATAAAGATACATGTATGTGCTGGTTATGGTATAATTACGATTAGACAATATGAACAATTAATCCTTGAAATTTCAATTTTCAACATATAATTAATGAAGTCATTTATCCACCCATTGTATATCTACCTGGCTAGATACCAGAACCCTTCTCAAAAGCAGGCAATCTACCTGGCTAGATACCAGAACCCTTCTCAAAAGCAGGCAATCAACCTTGTATTCATGGCTTCAAATTCAATGAAAACAAGGCTTAATTACTTCTAAAAGGGTGGCGCAGTAATTATCTATATTCTCAGAGGCCATAACTATGTTATGGTTTCCCAACAAGAAAATCTTCTCCATATCCTAACGCATAGGACCACATTGAGGGAAACAAGCTAGCTAGCACCTTATCCTCATGCTTTCACCATATTGTGTAAAATGTCGAAATGCATTATGGATCGAATATACAAGATGTTTTCTAGTCCTTTGAGTAAGATTTTATACCTGGCTTTTTAATTCCTTACAAAGTACGACCCCAATTTTACTGTGGGAAAAAGCAACGAAATCATTTCATGTGAATTAATTTATTCTAGCAGCTGGTAGGTCCAATTATGGTATATAAGGTAAAATTAGTGTTATCTCAGAGCTTAAGCTGAATATCTGAGCCATGCCGATCCATTCCTGGTTTAATAATATTTTCTTGTAAAATTTATTTTTAAATATATAATGTTAACATATATATTTGAAAGTGTGATAAATATTAGTTTTCAAGGTATTTTTTTTCTTAAAAATACATTAAAATATTTTTTTAAAAAAAATTATTTTTTTATATCAACACACCAAACGATTCAAAAAACAAAACAGAAAATGATTAATTTGAAGTTAAAAAAATTCAAAAACTTTCAGAAGCGCGGTCCAACCGCAATCTCAACACTCCCTAAAAGAGATTGGCTTTTCGCTGTAGCAATGAATAATGAAAAGTCAAGCCCTTTTACTTTAGTCCTAAATTTTTTAAGCTTCTTTTTTTATTTTATTTTTTTATTTTATCTTTTAATATTGAATTTACTATATATAAGGCTTCATAATTTGCTTTTTATGTAGTTATCTTAATCTCATAATGCGGGTCGTGAATTTTGCGAATTAGCCATGGTGACCGTGATCTTTTTTTGTTCGTTTTTTAATTAATTTTTTATCCTTTAACATTGGGTTGATTGAGAATTGGACTCTATATTTTTTTAAAACACTGTCTATAATGTTATCCTAGTTTTCTAACAGGTTTAACAGGTTAACCTGAGTTGACTCAGGTCATTTTTTTAATCTTTTTTTCAATTTAATCCTTCAAAATTGAGTTGTTTGAAAATTGTGATTTATAATTTTTTATTATTAGCTTTTATGTGGTTATCACGGTCTTATGACTTGGGTTCTTTATCCATTTTTTAGTTGGATTTTTTATTTATTTTATCCTTCAATATTGAGTTCATTGAGAATTAGACTTCATAATTTGTTTAGGTTTGCATTCTACGTGGTTATCTCGATCTCATGATCTGGGTTACAAGTATGGTCGGTTGACTCGCACGGGTGGTTTATTATTTTTTTTTTAATTTTACTCTTCAATATTGGGTTGATTGAGAATTAAGTTTCATAATTTGTTTTGATTTTCTTTTTATATGGTTACTCCGATCTTATGATTCATGTTTGACAAGTTAACTCAAGTTGATTCCAATCATTTTATTTAGTTGAATTTTGTTTTAAATCTCATCCTTCAACATTAGGTTGATTGAGAATTAAGTTTAATAATCTTTTTTATTTGCTTTGTATAGGGTTATCATTGTCTCATGACCTGAGTAGCGGATTTGAAAGGTTAACCCGAGTTGATCTAAGACGATCTAATATGTTTTCTTTTCAATATTTTAAAAAAGATGTCGTTCTGATTTTTTTAAAGTAGAAATATATTTTTTTTCGGTTATTCGGTTATCTTTAAATCTATCAAGTCTATCAAATCATATAAGGTCAATCATAATATAGTTTAATTTTTTTATTTTTTTACAAGAAAACATATTAATAACACTTGAATATTTTTTTTATATTAAAAAAATTGATTCAACCTGTAAATTAAAATCAACCAGGTCTTATCATGCATCTCTCTCATTCATGTGACCTATATGCTATGTATTCATGTGATTGAAATGGCTATTATTCAACTAGTGTGGTGAAAAGTTGCACTTCTGATTCAAACTTGTGTTATGTGTGGTTTGGTTGTGTTGTAAAAGGATTAAAATATTTTTGTTTTTATGTTAGAAAAGTATTTTTAAAAGTTTTATTTTTTTAATTTATTTTTTTATTATAGATATTTTTAATGTGTCAATATCAAAAATAAATTAAAAAATATTATTTTAATAAATTTCCAAGTAAAAAACATTTAAAAAAACAATCATTACCTAATTTTAAAAACACTAAAATAATATTCGAAGCAACATCGGCATGATGTTTATCTAGAATACAAAATTAGACCATTCCCTTAACAATCTATTTCTTGGTTATCTCTACCAAGTAATTTCTCGTTTGTCCTCCTTCTTTCTTAAAGTCAAATGTTTTAAGAAAGTAAAACAAAGATTTTCTTCAGAGAATGTTAGTTAATCCATTCGCGAACTCTGAAAAAAATCAAGGCAAATTAACTACGTGTGGCAAGGTCCCATATATATTTATGATAACCAAACCAATATTCTTTTGAAAGGGACCACTAATTAAAATTAATAAAGCAAAATTATTTTCCTGTGGGATTGTCAAGTTCTAGCTGCCGAAAGGTGCAAGGCTTCAATGCAAGACCTAATCCAATAAATGCATTTTAGAGGTCACAATCAAACCATCGTTAGCCCTTCGATCGAGTTATTACTCTTCTTACAAGAACCGCACCTCAACCACTAATTTCACCTTCGACTTCCTTTCATTATTACACCCAATATGGAGTTCTAAGTGTTTTTTTTAACAAAATAATAATTAATTAGTTTATTATCTCATTAAAAACCCAATTATGTGGAATTCTCTACTGCAATATTTATATATATCTACAACTTAATCTTTTTCTTAATTACCTCTTAAGTTTAATGTACTTTTCCCCTTTTCATAAAAATAATAATCTATTCATTAAAAATATACTCTTTTTTCCTAAAAAGAGAACAAAAAAAATGTGATTTTCATTTCACCCGATCTTTTCCCCTTATTTTATATCCTTCCAATTTCTTTCTTTCACTTTTCTTTCTTAGATTTTTCATTCCTTATCTTTAATTTCCCAAATAAGAGATAAGGAAGTTTTGGTCAACAATCTTGAGTTAATTGTATTGACAATTCTTTGACATTAATGTTGGTATGTGAGCCCATCCAAATCTAGAACGATCTGGTTCTAGCTCTATATGACAGTTTGTGCAGAAGTGCTTGATATAAAAATATAATGTAATGATTTATTACGTTTCTTTTTAAAGATTATAAAATGCAATGTATTGTAGTTTTTCTTTTTAGTACCATAACGTATTGAAAAAAATTATTTCATTACCCACATTTATTGTTTTGCCGATCGCTAGCCTTTACTGGTAGTGTTTTTATTGTTTTGCCGATCGCTAGCCTTTCCTGGTAGTGTTTTTGGTCGACATATTTTTCTCAAAACACTTTTACTCCCTGTATTGAGAAGGTTTTAATTGTTAGGTGATCCTTGCTCGTGTAAAATTTTGATTTCAATGTATTGACTAATTTAGTTTTACTTCTTTTAATCATACGATTATTCATTATGTATCTTTTTCATGTAATTTGCATTACGAGTTGAATGAAATAAGTTATTACAATTTTAATCATGTATTCCATTATTGATGTATCATCATGTTCTATATATGTTATTTTCCCCCCTAAAATCAACGTTTGAAAGGACCAAAAGTAGAGTGATAACTCAACATTGATACAAATAAAGTTATGTCTGAATTTGACCTTAAAATATCTACTAACTAGTTTTACAAGATCGAGAATATCTCTCAAATCGTGCATCGAAACGAGCTGAAATTTTACAAGGAAATACTAGATACATGAAAATATATTTTGGTAAATGTTCAAGTCAAATGTAGATCAAGAACATATTATTGTAAATAATTGAAGTTACTAGACAAATCTTGTCAAATTTGTTAGACTAGACCTTCGTGTACTATTTGGGATATATGTGAAACTACAGGTACAGTTGTTCTGCGATTCTAGTGGTATGGAAACTAAATATCTCATGATTTCCAACCATATATAGTAGTCCTAATAATTCATCTAGACGAGAGAGAACGACGTGTTTGAAGTCAGAACTAAAAATCTACCAAGAATATATGAAAATTGGAGATTCGGGCTACATGAAGGAATTTTAGAATGAAGACTTTTTTTCTATTATCCTATTTTATTTATTTAATGTTGAATAATAATTTTTAATTTGGGTTTGTTCTAACCAATTAGATATTGTTTAGGGGTTTATTTCATTATTTGACTTACGTTAGTTGATTACTAGTTTAAGCTCATTAGCTTGTAACCCAAAAGAGGTCCATTAAGGTTAGTTAGAGGAGACTATATTATATTTTTTTAGCTACAAATTTCAACAGCAAGTTGGAGAATAAATGTGAGTTTTTTTGTGGCAAAAACAACCTTTCTTTCTAGGGACAAAGATCATACATTGACTTATAAAAGATTAACTGGCTTTGTGGTGTCATTTGCATACTTACAGTTTTTAGATACAAGATTATCTCTAGATCCAAGTCTTTTTCGAATACCTTTGGTTCTTTGGTATAGGATTACCTCTGGGTTAAGGTTCTATCAAACCTGATTTTTAGCTTTCTAGCTTGTTATCTACTTCGTTGGGAGTTGCTTGACCACCTGATCAAGAGGTTCACATCAAATATCCATTGACTCAACTACGCACTGAGCCTAAGCACATGTTGGTTTGGCAAGCGGCCAGATCTAACATCCTTTATCTTAGTCACGCGCTGAATCCAATTACATGTGAATCTAGCAAACTGTCAGACCCAACATCTTAGGGCTCAACATCTCGCCTAACCCAAATGAATATAGAATTGATGATCTTTCTGGGCCTTATATTGGGCCATAAGACTCCATTTGTTTTTTCTTATGACCCTTAACATAAAATGATAAGGTCAAAGATACTCATCTCTCTACACCTTTAGGTGTATAAAAGTCTTTAAAAATACCTACCACTAACCCGTCATTCATTGTGTAAGGGATATTTATCCCTCTTTAATGCATGTTTTAGAGAGATTTTCCCTCATTAATGTTATCAGGGCAAGATAACACTTCAAACCTTCTTCTACATAAAAAAACAAGACTCATGGGCTATAAAGACCCTATAAATCCTTCAATAAAAAAGGTTTGCAATCTCTATTCTGTACTACATATTTATTTTCTAAGTCTCTCTTTAAAATATCATTGCTTTTTCTCTAAAAAGATTCTTAAGCATCAGAGAATCCCTGAATCCTCTAAAAGAGACTTTTTGCAGGTACTGGCCACCGACCACCTTGGTTAGGGAGAATGGATCAGATTGCTAGAACTAAGAAATTAATTGATTATCTAACACATCATGCTTAATTACTACTTTTCTCAAAATCCCCAAATTATCATAAGAACCATAATTTAAAGAGTCAAGAGTATAAGAAATTAAATCAAATTTAATTGTCATTGTTTGATAACTTACTCAAATAAACTCAAAAACACTTCATTCAAGTAAGAATCTTAACTTTTCATGCTTATCAATCTAAGTTCCCCCAACTTCTCTTCTCCTCCTAGTGTGGCAGGCCCTCCACTCCCTTCTTCTATCTTCCTTCACTTGATTCTTCCTTAAATTAATGTTCTAAGTCTTTCAATCTTACAAGTTCGAAAGCTCTCTCTCACTTTTTCTTGTTTTTCTCTTGATTTCTAATGTTGTTCTTCTTGTTTTCACTCTTCCTTTCTTTCTCTCCTATGGCTGGTCACTTCCCCTTGTATTAACCTATGAATTGTAACCATTTAATTAATTCCATTCATGTCTATCAATAGTAAATTTTCATGTTTTTAGCATAAAATTCTCGAGTGCCGATACAGGTGATTAATACTTAAAAGTTCATTCTCATTAAGGCTTTATATCATCGTATTGCACTAAAGTATCGTTAAATTCCCTAACTAAAACATCTTTTATAATAACAAGTCTGATAATATAATATATCTTTAATTTATGGTGAATGCTTGTTTTGAATGCAGGTATATCTCACAATTTAAAGGATTGATTGATGTGATTAACTATTGAAAGTGAAGAGACAAAAAGAGAACTAGGCTAAGAAAAGAGATGCTGGTTCAATTCCAAACTGGAACACCATTCGGTTATTTGATCATAAATGGAGTTGTAGAACTCGGATTTAGGTCCACTTTATATGGATGGAAAGATAAGATATAGACCTAAAACTTTCATGAAAGTTCAAGACTCAATTCTGCCATTTTTAAGTTCAAATCTTAGCAATAATGGATAAGTCGGAACCTGTCCTGCAGCTCAAACACTGTTCGGTTTTTAGCTCATATCTTGAGTTCTAAAAGTCTAAATGAGCTCTGGTTTTTTTTTGTTGAGAAGCTAAGATAATTACCCACAGTTTTCATGGAACAAAAGGTTCAAATTCTGAAGTTAGCAATGACATTTTGGCCAGCCAACAATATCAAAAATCTGCCAACAATATCAAGAACCACCAGCCAACAATATCAAAAATCTACCAACAATATCAAGAACTAGCAGCCAACAATGTCAAAAACCAGCCACCAAATCAATGGTTGCCTACCAATCAATAGTTCTGAATCTTAGCCTATAAAAGGAGGTATTTGCCATGTATTTAATCATATTATTTTTTAGATCAAAATCATCTTCTTGCTTTCTCTCTTTGTAATGTTCAAGTTTTCTTTCATGCTATATTAATCTCTTGTTTATACTTTTTCATTTCCTTTCCTATACTTAGTTAATTTATATCATAATCATGTTCTTATCTTGTTTATTTATGTTATTCTTCTTCATTATGTTTAGCTAAGTTAGTTATCTCAAGGTGAAAAGGTTTTACTAATGGTGTTAGAATAGGTATAATATAAACTCAACATGGACTTTAATGTTTATATCCAAGAAAATTTGTTATTAGCATGTTTTATCTTTTTTATCTTACTAATTCTTAATACCTTGCTTGGTAAATGATTAATCTAGATTTGTGTTGTATAACACTTGGTACATTAAATGCTTGATCCTTCATAGTCTTCGGCCAACATCGTTATTATGATAGAAACTTGATTTGTTGTCAACATAAGCTAGCAACATGAATGCCTGATGATATTTATAAGTATGGTGTTACTTAGATAAGATGATTAATATGATCATGTTAATACTTTATAATGAGCCATTAATGATAAATCATCCGATTGGAACCTCCTTTGTGTGTGGTTTCCAATTGAGTAATAAAAAGAGTTTATATTATATTTATTTGAAATACCATTAGTAGATCCTTTAACCTTGACATCTGTTTTATTATTGTTTAATCCTTACATCAATATCACTTCCCAAAACTCTCTTCAACTCCTTTTCTATTATTATTCTCTTCAAATCTTTCTCTTTAATTGTAATTTATACAATTCACCTCTCTGTGGTTCGACCCTGGTCTTGCCGGGTTATTTATTACTTCGACACTCTTGCACTTGGGATAAGACATCAACTCTTTGATCGTGTCAACAGGTTAGACCACCTTTTTACCTGAGTTATTTTGATTTTCATTAATTTACATCCCAATAGATTTATTTCATTATAATCCGTTTCCATCCAGTATTTATTCGCGTTTCTGTATTTTCTATTTTTTAGCTATTTTTTAAATTTTATTTTATTTTAGTATTTTATTTTTCCATTCATTTCTTTCCATTAATATAACCATTCAAGATAGCTACTTATCTTAACATTTATTTCAGTGTCCATATAAGTCTCTAACATCCTGTCTCTAATTAGCCATCACTCAATTTCAGATTCTGGGCTGATCGAGGTGGCACATTCAAGCAACTGAATATGGAGCTATAGACCTCCTAATAAAGCAAGGTTGGATGCAAACAAAAGATGTGCACCCCCTGTACCGAATTCAAGTAGTCTTCAATGACGATGACGTCGGAATTGCTTCAAAGAAGCCTTGAAAGTGGTCACTTCAGTCAACCTTGATTGAAATACCTATTTGTGCAAAACCACCTAACTTTTTTGTGTGTTCACACTTTAAAGCTCCTAGAGGATTCTTATCAAGGGCTATAAATCGTTCCCCCAAGATCAAAAGGTGAAGAATGCATGATGCCTTTGTCTCCAAGTAAAGGAAAACCACCTATGCCAAAATCACCATTCCAAAAACCATTGAAGGACAGAGGCTCAACTTTGATCAATTTTTGATGAAATCATCAAAAACCCTAGAAAACCCCAATCAATACCCTTGGAAATTCAAGCTAAAGGGAGGAGAAAAAAAGGAGAGAAATACTGAGAAAATACTCTAGTTGTGAAGGTTTACGAACCTAGCATAAGTGTTTCTTCATCTTTAAAAGGGCAACAAGTTTGTGGAAACAAAACTTTACAATGGAAAGAAAGGCAGTAGTTGTTCTAGGGGTTTGAAGGTATATTTCTTAAACTAAAAGTAGAGTCCATATGCCCTATTTATGTTGATTTTGATTGTCATTTGGTTTCTGTTTATATTTACAAATATGGAAATGTGTTTAGAATGCTTCAAAAGTAGGGATGTGCTTGTTTCTCTCTCTTTTTTTTTTTTTTGCTGTAATTTTTTATTCTATAGTTTGATGTTATTCTCAGAAGTATTTTAGGAAATGTTTGATTTTTTTTTATGTAATATAACCCTTCTAATTTAGTTTTTGATCAAATAGTGTTTGTTTTCTTAGTTTTGTAAGTTCGGTTAATGCATTGGTAAGCCACATTGTTAATCCCGAGTTTATAAGGCTTTGGTCATGACCAAAATATGTTTTGAAAATCAATTTTGAATCCAAATTTCTTGGATAAGCTTACTATTTTTTATTTTCCAGTTTTGAAAAGTGGGATTTCATGCATGTTTTCCATGGTCTGTTGTTTTTTGTTGTTTGTTTTGATTCAAACGTATATGAATATGAAATCGTGGTTTGTGTGAACTAAACAGATTTGGTTTTGAGGCTTGGTATGCATTTCGGTGTTTAGCAGTAGGCTGATGCATTTATAGGCAAAATCTGGATAGGTGTTCTTCATGTTCTTCCCAAGAACATTAACTGAGCTACGAGTTTTTGACCTGTTTTATTTCATTTTTTTGCATCTTCACATTTACATGACATCATTAAACAATAATCTAGGGTCTTCATGCATCAATAATTGTTTTTTGTGAGTTTTAATCTTAGGGTTTTATTTTTTGTACCGAAAAATTTTTAGTAAAATTAGGATTATTGAGTGATGATTGTTGAGATTTGTTGCTTGATTATTAATCCTTGCATGTTTTACAACCTTTCTGTTCCTTTTATTTCATGAAATCTGGTATGGTTTAGAGTTCGTGTTGCTGGAATCACTTTAAATGTTCATTTATGTTCTTCATGTTCTTTGTTTTTTCTGGGTTTTGATCCGTTTCCACAAAAAAAAATTAGTTTTTGTGTTTTTGACAAGTTTAATCTGTTTTTAGTTTGGTTTTTGTTTTTGGCTTTTTTTTCAGGTCAAACCCATATCTTTGGTTTGGTTCATGTTCCATCAACCAAAGATTTATGGTTAACCCGGTCAAATCAACTCAGTCAGATTAAAATTGAATCAATGGATAAGGCTTTGTTTGGCTACCAATGTTTTTGCTAAAGGTTTTTTCTGTCTAATGGTGTGTTTGGCAAACTCTCCTTAGGCTTGTTTTGGGGAGTTTTATTACAAAAAATAGGTTTTTGCTAAACAAAGCTTAAACAAATTTAAAATTATTTGAGCATTTTTTTATATAAAAAATCTAAAATACTTTGGCATGTTTTAAAAAAGATATTACATGAATTTTACAACAGGTTTGTAAAATTCCAAAGGATTTTAGCCTATATTTCAATAACCCTAAAAAATTTTATTCATGAAAAATGCTAACTTAATTGGATAAATTGATCAAAGTTCTAGATCTTCATAAGATATTGGAGAAAAATGCTACTAACTTAAAGTGAACGATGATCGAATAGGTATATGAAAGGAGGAAGAATGACTATAAACTTGTTGAAGAAAAAGGCAGAATACTTGCTTTAAGAATCTTCGAGTTGGTGTTATTTTCAAACCTCACTGGAATAATCAATTTAGAGACGGTTGCAGCTTTTATTGCATATGAAAATACTTAGATAAATCTCATTGCGGTGATACTAGTAGAAACTATCTTAACACTCAATCATTGTAGGAGGGTTGGCAAGGGACCAATGAAATGTTATGAATAGTTGTTCTATTTATGGTCGATTAGCCATATAGAAATTGAGAGACCAGTATTTAATAACTTATTATGGTTTAGTCAAAGACCATTGGAGATAGTTAAAGAAGAGGAATATAGGGACCTAAGCGAGGAAAAATGGAAAGTAAAATTGTAAGGATACAAGGAGGAGTGAAGTGGAAAGCCTATTGAATGAGAGCAACGGGTTGCTTGATGAGTTATGGGCAAAGATAATGGGTGCCTCTGATGGGAGTGATCAGATATTTTAGCTACGCACCTACTTTAGTTATGAGTCAACTTGGGGGTGTACAACATATGCCAAGGATAGCTGGGTTATCCCAATTCTCCAGGTTATTCAAGGATTAAGCTGCTTTGAAAGTTGCGAAGAACATTATGCAAGACTGGAAGCTTTTGGTATTGGTCAAGAAGAAATCAAATGATCTAAGAGATCCAGTTACTAACATATCTGGTCACTCCAATATGAAGAAATCCATCACTAGCCACCATCTCCATGACTTTTGGATTTAAAGTTCAGACTTTGCAAGCTCTTGAACCAACTAAAAGAAAAAAAAGATTAACAACAAGGAAGAGTTGAGATAACAACTAGAAAAACTTCAAAAGAAGTTATGATAACAACTAGTAAAGCCCTCGGGTCTAGATGACATCACTGATGAAGTTATGAAAAAACATTATATGAAAATTGGGCTTGGTGTTTGGGCTTGATTAATCTTGAAAAACAAGTCTCATGTGGAACAAATGATTCTCGAATGCTTAAGTCAGTATGTGTATGAGAGGAAATGAGAAAAATATAAGAATGAATTGTTGAAGAGTGAAATAAGCTCACCTCGGGATGTGAAGATTTGAATGATAATTGATTGGTGGAATGATGGTTCTATCATCGGTTGTAGTGTTTGGCTTTCTATTGGTGGAGAAATGGGTGATTGTCAATGATACGTTAGCTAGAAATAATTATTGGTTGAGAAATGAGGTACTTGATTTGCATAAAATGTAATGTGTATTTGCATGGTGATCATTAACTAGAAATGTGGTGCATACCCTGTATTAAAATTTGTAGTTGCAGAGAATTTATCAATAAAAAACATAGAAAATTTTGTGTGGATGACAAGGCATAATGTTGTATTCTCACTTCTTAAAAATCAAAATAAATATTTTCATATATGGATATTGAACAATGTGTCCAAAAATATAGAAGAAGATAGAAAAACTTTATCCAAGTGAAGTCGGGTGTAGCCATTTAGGCGAGGATCCAAACAACAACAAGGCAACAAGAGTGAAATAAAAAAAAAATGTGCGCCATCATGCTATGTTCCATTTTAGAAGTCAAAATCTTAAACAGCCCAGTATTTGATAATTGTGGGTGAGAGTGACTTGCAGGTTCAGAGGAGAGGACTTACTTGATTGATTTGAACTAAAACCATCGTGGACAGAAAAAATCAGTCTTCTTACCCTCTACCTCTCCCAGGTGTTCATGCATCGCGCCTTTGCCTTGTCGCATCCGGCCTATATCCACAAAACAACAAGGCACCACCTTTCCTTGCACATTTGGAACTTTCCTTATATGGAATTTACCTTTAGCCAATTTTAATCACCCAAGGAACTCATTACGTTCTCGTCCGCAGGGCTGGATTCCATGAATTTAGAAGAGAAGTTCTGCGGGTTAATTAGAGGTTGGTTTATGTATTTATTAAAACTAATTAATCAGTCTTTATCATCTAATCCTTGTATTTTAAAATTCATTCATACCTTAAGTATCTTCCTCTGTATCATTCTTTTAATTACTTTTAAGAAATAGAAAATGAGAAGAAAAAAATAGCAGGTGATGTTGAAAGATTGATGAAAATTGACCACATGTTTCGAAACAAGAGCTCTACTAAATTAAGCAAATGTTCGATATTAGTCGGTGGACTTATTAATTAGATTTTCAAACTAGAAGTACTATTTAGTTCATTTTAAAAAAAAAGAAGGGACTGATTTATAATTTACTATGCTGAATGAGAAAATCTTAGTGGATTATATCTTATTTAATATTTTATCAAAATATTACTTTCTAATCATTATTCTTAAAAATTAATGATTCCAATAAAAACAAGAAATGTGTCAAAAAAACCATCTCAAATTAATAGTTTTGGATCAAGTAAAAGCTCATTTAGACTTGAAACTTGCACAGACCCATATTATCTTGTGCTTAATTTTTATAAAAAAAAATAGAGATGCTGAGATTCGAACTCATGACCGTTTGGTCATCAAGACTTTGATACCATGTCAAAGAACCATATTAACCCAATAGTTTAAACTGTTAGGTGAGGTGTGAAATCTTAAAATATGATTTATATTATTCTCTAACAAAATATATAAAATCAAAGTTTTCAAGATTTTAGTTCATCTATTATATTTTTTAAATCAATATCTTATTTATGAATAATATTTGGAAACACAAAATAATTTGTAAACAAAAAAAAAGTACTATAATAAACTTTTTAGAAGAAATTAAATTTGATGATAAGTATAATGATCTATAAAGGTAAAAATAGAATACTTTCATTGAAAAAGGAAAAAGTGTTTTGATCTATGTAAGTAATAAAAATATATCATAGAGTAGGATTAACAAATTATAAAGTGGGAATAACAACACTTTTACCACACAAAAAAAAAAAAAAGATGCTTGATCCCCTTTTCCTTTCTTTTTTCTGCAATTAGATGCTTGATTTTTATTTTATTTTTACTCGTACAAGAAAAAAAGATTTACCAGAATGATAAGTTTATGTGTCCTTGTCATCTCATGATCAGAAACTACAAAAAAAAAAAAAAAAAAAAAAGGTGAGCATTTTTTAAACTCTCACAATATAAACTAAATCAAGTGCAATTTAATATGATTTAGTTTTAAGAAATTGAGTCTAACCCCGAGGTTAGAAAATAAAAGGAATAATTTTATGTTCTTAAAATCCTCTTCGAAAACCTATTTTTAGGCCCTTTTGAAATTCAATCTGCAAGACATGTCAAATTTCTTATTGAACTTAAACTAGGAAGAGGGTAATCTATTCCAGTTTCGAAAGGGTGGTCCATGGCCAATTTAAAGCAATTCCAAATCAAGCTCATAGAATTTCAGGCTTTCTATATTTTGTCGTGGATTTTACCTAAAAAATGCAGCAATGATATGATGGCGCTCTCAGTGTATTTCTTTTCTTCATGTTTTTTTTTTATTTTTTAATAATTTTTAGTGAATTAAACTACCTCTCTGCTATAATTTAACTCCTGTATCATCCAATGCCTGGCCCAACATTGCTCTTGTCTGTTTTTATAAACTTGCAAAATTGAATAAGGCTGAATAATGGTTGGCATGAATTTCTCCCTCCCATTGATAGCTAATTAAAGCACAGTTATTAATAAAAGATAAGATTCAAAGATAAACGTTCATTTTGATAACTAACTTTTTAAATTATAAACTTTCAATCCCTATAAATTTATAAAATTCAATTTTAATCCTGAATTTTATTTTTTTATTTCTTGTCCTCTGATTTGAGAGAGGAGAGACAAAATAGCTAGATTCTAGTGATAGAGAAAAACAATCTCATATGAGACCAATTCTAGACACAACAAGGGTAATTTCTGTGTCAATATGTTTCTTTTGATAGGGAGAGCTTATCTTAGGTGTTGTTTTCTTATAAACTTACTTGAAATGGTAGATATGAGACTAAATTAATTTTTAAATTTGGGTTAATTATAGGTTTTGGAGCCAATTTTTTTGTTTTTAGAGCCTAAAAAGATCCCAATTTCTTGCTTATATTTTATTCAATTTCATCACTTAATATTTGATTGATTATTAATTGGACAATATAACTTGTTTTAGTTTGATTTTTTTTCGGATCACCTTGATATTTGGTTGGTTTTTAATTTTATAGGTATTTATTTTTGTTAAATAAATATTAAAAAAATATTGAACTCAATTAATTTCACACCCAAATTAAGAATTTGACTGATTAATTTTGGTTAGATAGAGATCATGCTTTATAATTTTTTTAGTTGTATATTTAATTTTTAATTTATTTAATTAAAAATATACATAAACTTTTCAAATTCCGCTTAGAATTTTTTAACGTACAGAAACATAAATATGTCATAAAAGCCTCTATATACATTCTTTTCCAAGAAAAAAAAATATTCACAACCGGTCGCTAGTATAACCATATAGATAGTATAATGTCAGAATTTGATTAGACAAGTTGTCTTGCTTTTTTTCCGATGAAAAAAAAAAAAACAGAGAGAGAGACATTCCTTCGAGCAGAGAAGAAAACGGATTGCAAAATTGGTTCTCCACAAACCGGCTTTGTTGCCAAACACTGGTTATGCAATTGAGCAAAGGAACAGCTACAAGCTTGCAAGCAAGTTGTAGTGAATATAAAGGGGTTGATATAGTAGTTAAATAAGTGTTTTTTTTTCAATATTTTTTTTATCATCGAGTTTGATTGCAAAGTTGTAAGAATCTTAAGAAGATATTCCAAATCCCAAATCCCAATCTTACATAGATAGTTTGGCTCTGAGGAGGATCAAAAGAGAAGAAGAAATCCTTGAAAAAAGAGTTAGGTGCGAGTGGAGGAGTTGTCGCCAAACCGCTATAGATGAGTGTTTTTCCGAGTAATATATATGTATTTCTCTGCTTCTATGTGATTCCAGATTTCCCAAAGCAAGGACTTGTCGCAATCTTGAATGAGAAAGAGAAGGAGAAATAGCATACATTCTACAATAATGCACTCCCACATAATTGCATTTTAACATTATCATCCTTTCCATGTCTCTCTACAACTTTTGCTGTCCTACAGTGGTCCACGATCTTTTTCTAGATACAAATCAAGACTATATACTAGTTAAAAATTTAGTTTGGACTTTGAAAACGTGAGAGGTTCGGTAGAGGTATGCCATGAATTGTCAGTCTCAAGTGAAATCCACGGCATGTATTGTCACTTTCATGGAAAATGACAGCCAATTGGACAAACCTGCTGTTTGTTCTCCCCCCCTTTTCTGTATTCCATCCAGCCATGATTACCCATGATGTCCTAATTTTACTTTGGACTATATGTTGTTTTAGAAGTAGAAAAAAAATAGTTGGAAGCTTGTTAATTATAAGATTTATAAAATTAATCGAGATATATATAAACTGACTCAAATATTAATGTTAATTAAAAAAAAACATTATTGCTCCTCATTCACTTGCTGCCACTGCATTCTGAGAGATGGTTTCAGGCTTTGCCAGCCCAGGAATCCCCACCCCATTCTCCTCCATTTCAGTACTGCATTAATCACAACTTAACCATAATGGTTCAAACCTAAGCAGTTGTAAGAGAAAAGGTAAGAATCCTCATGAATTCCCTAATTAGTCTTTGATTGAACCAAATAAACGAGTACACAATCTTACTCGTGTGATCGAACCGAAAAGAAAGATGGACTTGGTGATTGTTTGGAACTGCGGTGTAAGATAATTTTACTCTCAACACAATACCCAAAGTGTTTTGTTAAAAAAACTACTTCCACCATGCTTTTGGCCACATCAAAGACCACCAATCGGAGAAGCATAAATTTGAGGCTTTTATGGTTATGGTCAATGGTCATAGCTAATTTTAATTGTACAATACTCTTAATAATTTTTACCAAAAACATATCAGAAGCAAAAACTACAATCACATTATTTTTTGGCGTAACTAAAATTCATGTACTGCTGGTAGAACGTGAACTGCAGCTGCTTAGACTACGATCTTTCTACAACATTGCCTCCAGATTCTGAAAGCATGTCAGTGGTCTGACCTGTACAGGTTACAGTGCCAAAAAAAAAAGTTCTGGAACACCAGGAACGTGTAGGAGGGACAAAACACTATTTTAAAGAACGAGAACTTGAAAAATGTAGCTCTCAAGAGAAGGTTCAATTCATATAATTTGGGTAAATTATCAATTTCCAAGCTTTATCATCACAACTTCTACTCACACAACCCAGAAAAAGAAAAGGAAAAGAACTGGAATGTATTAACTCCACTAGGGACAAAATAAAGCATTGAAGCCATTCAACACAGAAAAGGTTGGCTCTTTGAAGGAGCAGGCTTTAGAGGTAGTCAGATAAAGTTTAATGTCAAAATTTTGGTTACTCATTCAAGTACAGTACACCATCACCACACACACATATTCAGAGAGAGGAGAAACCTTTCCGCCCTCTTGTGAGCCATGCTGTTATGAACAGTGTCCAGTCTTGTTAGTATTTGCCTGAAAGTCGGTCGCTTAGCTTTATTTTCATGCCAGCACTCCTCAATCAACCTGTAAGATGAAAGATCAGTTGACACACTCAGAAAACTTTGTAGTAGAAAGTATAAAGGCAAAAAATTTATCAAAAATTTGGGGGGGAAAAGCTAAAAAAGAGGCCAAATGCATGGGCCTGCAATGTCAAGCCTGCACACCTGGCCTTCTTTTTCAAAAATAAATAAATAGAGGACAATTTTTGTCTTAAAAAAAGGCGAGACACGTCTACTACTTTTTTTTCTGATCACTTGAAAGTTGCTGTAAAATACGGTCCCGACTACTTGGACCCTGAAAAACTTATTTTCAACCTTTTTTCACCTGAAAACACCTAAAGTAGCACTCATAAACCAACCTCAAAACAACCTTTAATCATTTAAAAACCTAATAATTAACCCCGATTCAAAAAACAATCTTGAGCCTTGATCTACTTTTTCTGGCAAGATAAGGTGTAAAAAACACCTCAATAGAACTTCTCTTTGTCAAATGAAACTCATTAACACCAAGAATGACTTCTTTTATTGATAGAGTATAGCTAGCCAACCACTTTCTCTCTCTTTTCTCAAACTCAAGGACTAAAATGTAAATAAAATGAAGTTCTGAACCAAAACATAAAAATCTCAACAATCTAGAATTAAAAATAAAAAAAATGACCAAAATTTTTAAAAATGCACCTTGTGAACACTGAAAAAAAAAAGAGAGAAAATGTTGCTTTTTTATTTCAACATCACTCTGTGTTTGGGTACCAAGTCTAACACCTCAGTGTGTGCGTGTGTCTGTGTGTGTTGGTGGTGTGCGAGCGCTCGCAATGAAAGAGAGGGAGAAGAGGAATCCAAATCGTTTCTTTTGGGGGGCAAACTAGGCATTCATTGTCAATCTGTTAACACAGAGCTCCACAACTTTCAAGCTCAGTTCAATATTTTCTTCAAGCAAACAAAGTGATATAACTACAAAATGTTAACTAAAGTTCTTGGTCAGTAACTAATGTATAAGCATCCAATCGAACAATTATCAAGATTGGATATTCAGAATAATAATAAACTCCATGAAAAAATAAACAGGCGTTTTATGGGGAAGGGTTTGCATTAATGGCAAAGTTAAAAATAATAATAATAAAGAACCTCGCAATATCAAGTGCAAGTCTCACAGCTGCTATTCGTTTTAATGCTCCTTTTCTTTTCAAGAATGCACCAAGATTTCCCTGTAACATTAGTGGAAAAGCAAAAGCCAATAGATGTTAATTTTATGATATAAGCTTTCACTGACTTGAACATCTTAAAGCTTTTTTATCCCTAAATTTCTTCTGTACAAATAACAAGATAAATGACAAAACACAGAAGATGTGGATCCACCACTATGACTTGAAGACAATGGTGTCATCTATAATGTAGTGAAAGAGCACAACATGAGCAACCAGTCTCCAATTTCAATACTAGTGAATTTTAGGTTAGAAGAAAGGCAGGTAAGAGGAGAGATGGAGGATGGTCTTGGCATCCTTAGTTACAAACCAAATCCAAAGGACAAAAATTTCCATCACTTATGATGCAGAAATTTTCACAAGAATAGACTGTTAATACTTTCTTAGTTTATTTAAGAAATCTTATCCACCTGAGTGAAAGTATAAGCAGGACTTATCAGGGGAACAGATTTATCACCATCAAATTCAATGGAGCATAAAAATACATGATTATAAAATAAGAAATCAGGTCGGAAAAAAAATCACATTAACAGACATTGGCGACGATATATAACAGTCAACAAAGAAAATAACATGCAAATAATAGAGATCTGACAACACCAAAGATCCAGCAAAAAGCAATATGCTATGAATGAGATTGGAAAAAGGTTATTCCAAGTGGTGAACAAAAGCATTGAAGAACAAACCTTAGACAAATATATCGTCACATTCATCATTGGACAACTTTGAGTAACAGCACCCAGAAACTGGATCGCATTTTGATGCTGTATTTTCTGAAGCAATGCAAGTTCATCTCTGAATGGTCACTGTACAAAACTAACCATCATGAGAACCTAAACGTACAACCAAATACTATTGAGGAACAAAAACGGTTCAGGGTATAAATAAACCACACTTTAGAAGCACTTCCTCACCAAGCTTTTTAACAGCAACTTAAATTCCTCGCCATGATGCTACAAAAGGTTCCCTGTGACAAATTTCATGCAGTAAACTTGAAAATGAAATGTGCTTTTAAACAGGTCAAATACAGGCAGACCAAAGATTTAGAAACTCACTTCATAGATCTTATCTACAATATATGTTTCATTACCTAAGTAACAAATCATATTATTCTTACCCAAATCGAATGCTTATGGTAGAGGGATCAAAAGCCACAAATATAATTATATAAGAGATGAACTCAGAAAATCATCAACAATATTTTAAATCAAGTTGTGACACTTGACAATAATGATCAACATAAAAGAAACTGATATTGATCTTCACAACATAAAAAAAATGTCATCACAAGGCCACAGAAGCTCATCAGTTCTAGCTGGCAAAGAAGACAAGGAGAACAAGTTACCTTAGTTAATTCTACACTGTTAGTAAAATCAAGTTCATCGGGATTGATTTCGTATTCCAGGACCTCACGTGCATAAGAGCCATCTAGATAAACAAAGCCACCCAAACATAATAACAAAACCAAACCAAAGAAGGCCAAAAAAGTACACTACAGCATCTCATATAAACAACAAAAACTGAAAACATACCAGAGGCTTTGCACCAGCACCACGTTTCTCCAAAAGTTTAATCACATCGTGGTTTTGAAATATATATAGCATCTGCAAGAAGCTGTTTAAGCAACATTAGTTAACTAAAAAAAAACTATGATTTTTACCGAATTTCAGTTAAATACCAAACCAAATACTGCATTTTATCTCTTAAAAGAACCCCAAGAATGCTCTTAATTATCATGTTCTCCATGCACCCCAAGAGTTTAATCAACCCATATCTGAATACATAGCATCAGCAACAGAACCCACTCTTAACAGGCAATCTGAAAATCCCTCATCTCAAAACAAAATGCTTGTGCAAATTGCCAGGACTATTTCAAATAGCATCCCCAAAATTAACAAACAAATTTTTTAAGATGACAGTAATCCATATCCAAAATTCTAACTTTATAATCCACATAATATATCTAACCATAAGCACGCAGCTCATTGTTACTCTAAAATCAAAACAGTTTAGAAATCAGACTCAAATCTCCGCGGAACAACGTCATCATCAACCCCGTTATAAAAAGATTAGCAAGCTAGCAAACTCTTATAAACACAACTATTTGAACAATTCCAAGAAACCCAATTCACAAAAGCACAATTTACTATCCAAATACTTACAGTGCTGCCCCAGCGATATTTGAGATCAATTTGGCCTGCTTTAGTTCGGAAACAGGTTGAGTAAAGCCTTGCCAAGCAGCAATATGAAGAGCAGTACGATCATCAATATCACGAAAATTAACATCAACACATCAGAATTCAACAACACCACCTCCACTAAAATTATATAATTGTTTTTTAAATAGTAATTATTTTTAAAAAAAATTAATTTATTTTTTATATCTGTATATTAAAATAATATAAAAATATTAAAAAAATATTAAAAAATAAAAATTTATAGATAAAAATTTTTAAAACTTTCCAAAAATAAAATTGAATTACAATATTAAACATTGATGACTTTCAAAGCCTGTTAATTGGAGTTTGAGTGTTTTTTTAATTTTTATAATTAATTTAATTATATATGACTTGAGCTCTATCAAGTTAACTAAATTGCTTGCTTGGGCATTCAAATATAATTTAATCAATGATTGAAATGATTTGAAATGAAATTGAATTGGATAATGAATCTACTAAGCTTGAAAAAAGTTTAAAAACATTTTTATTATATATTAAAAATATATTGGTAGAAACACTTTGAGCCATTTCAAGCTTTTTTTTAACTTGCATCATTTCATTTTTTATTGGGTTTTCAAACTTATTTTATCATGATGTTTTTTTCATTTGTGTTCTTTTTTTCTTTTATTGGGTCCTTCGAACTCTTTTTTAATTTGCATCTTTCTTTTTTTTATTAGGTTCTTATGCTTCCCATTTAACAATTATAAATTTGGTTTTTAAATTGAATTTGATTAAATCATGAGAAGGTGTTTGGAATTATATACACGCGAAGCATTGTGATGAATATATATATATATATATATATATATATATATATATAAACAACATAAGATAAAGACACTATTCATATTTAGTTGCATTAATTACCCAAGGTAGAGCTTGAGAGAAACGCATAGAAGAAGCTGGAAATTCGAACAGGAGGACATGATTTTTGTAGATTTTTACAAGAATTCACTTAAATAAGTTAAAGTAGCAAAGGTTCGTTTTTCTCTCTTGTTCTTGCACGAGGAGAAGAAAACCTTCAAGTTTCAAATTCTAGGATTCATATAAATATTTTGAGGGAATAATTGTTCTTGTTAATTTTGAGGTTAATTACATGATAATGGCTTGATTAGCTGAAAAGTAGAAGGAATAAATTGATTTGAAACTATGGGTTTTGGGATTGCAACCGGGCAGGAACTTCGGCAGCCATATCTTGACTTTTCACTGCTGGATTAGATTGATTTTTGGATATGCTATTATGCTCAATGTTACCTACATTCGGACCGGAGGGATTGTCAATATAGCAGACTTTGTTTGAGGGCTATCACCAGAAGAACATTTCTGAAAAATCACCCTTCAAGACAGCCTCGTTCGTCAGCCATTATATCATCTTTTAATCGTTGGATTGGTCTGGATTTTGAATATTTTGTTCATCCAAATGTTATATAAATTCTAAACAGTTAAGATCAGAAACAGACACTCCTACCAGAAATTGTAATTCTCGAACAGTAAGTCTCCAAAGTTCAGGTCAATTCGGTATTGTTCTGATATAGGAAGATTTACCTATTGGATGTCTGTTAATTTTGCATATGTTATTCTAATGATTATGATGTATAATTCCACTATTTGGATTTATTGAATTCTAAATTTACATAATGATGTTTTAAGTTTGGTTTGAGAAACATTGAATGAGAATCTGATGTTTAGCATAAAAAGTATGTTTTGAGACTAAAAATAATGGCAATGGGTTTAATGATGATGGAAGTGTTTGTGTTGTGTTTGAGTCATGTTCGAAATGTTGATAAGTGATGGTATAGTTAAATTCTATAAAGAATAGTGATTGATTAATACTTTGGTTATATTGGAATAGGAAATCATGGTAAGGGATGTTGTAAATTGAATTATAATATAAGGAATCATTTTGAGCGTGCTTTGGAAAAATTTGAATGTGTAGTCATTGCTAAAATTTAAGTCAAATTATATTGTTTGGTAATAGATTAATGTCTTGGGACATTAGAAAATCGGTGACGAGAATTCATGTCTTTGAACACCAGGAAAAAAAAGAAAAGAAAACCGGTAACGAAAAGTCATGTTTTTTGGACATCGAAAATCATTAATGAAGAATGGAGTTAATTGGACGTTTAATGTTAGTGTAAATAAATTCTAATGTAAATGAATTTAAATGACAAGTAAGAAAATAAAATACATCCATGGAAATTATTTACAGAAGTATTTGATTTTGTGAATTTATGAATAAATTGGGAAGATTCAAATATTGATTCAGGATGTTATAAAGAAATGTAGGAGAAGCATTAACTCGACCTCTCAGGAGCTCGTATAATAGGAGCTTAAGGAAGGACTGCAGGAGGGGCACAACAACAATAAGGAAGCACGAGTTAAGCTTCTGCAGCTGGTAGGCATTCTATACCTATATTTTTTACATTGTGTTAACTTACTAACTTATTAAATTCTTGATCTTTGCATCTATGGGTGAAACCACAAAGAGAAAGGATAAAGTGAAATAAACAAGAAATTAAAATGGATTCGAGTACTTGATTGGTTTAAGAATATGAATTACATTAATAGACTTCATTGATGATCGTTCCCCGAACTTGATTAGCCGGTCCCAAATACGGAGGCTAATGATGTTAGTAAGGTTTACTAACATCGACATAATCATCCTTGAAAATGAGGGATATTAAACTTGATTAACTATTCGGGTGAAAATAGTTAATGATATCATCTGGTGCTGTCGATATCGGCAATCACATGAAATTTGATTAGCTATTCCTGAAGTGAAAACGAATGATGTCAAAAATCTTGACATCAACATTCCAGAAATATTTCAAGGTATTATGAAAAGAAAAATCTGATTGGCTATTCCAGGTTAGAAATAGTCAATAACATCAATCGGTGACATTGATTTTGGCATTTGCAAGAAACTTGATTGGTCGGTCCTGATTTTGGCATTTATAATAAATTCATTAGTGTCGGCATTCCCTTTTAAGTTTCGAGGGAGAGGTATTATAATGGTATTTCTGATAAGGAATAATTAAAAGTGTTAATGAAATGGGGATTGACATCTTGATAGGAGTATTCATTTAGTCTTGAAGAGGCGGATATTGATTAGAAATTGTGGAATAAGATGGGCGAAGGAACTAGTTACTCGTTAATAGGCTAGTGGCATCATTTTTTTTCTAATGACCGGAATATGCAACTTGAGTTAAACTTACTTGTGTAGTGTTAATATTGTCGGGATGACTGACTTGTCAGATTATAAATGGAATGTTAAATGATACTTTACTGTTAAACAAAAATAATAAATTGTGTTTATGTTATGGATTATTGAAGGAATAAATAAAAAATAATAATAAATTGATGAAGATCTAATCCTTGTGAAGGATAGAGGCAAATATCATATCACTTGGGACGTGAGAATAAAAGTTTATTAACCATGGTAGGAGTTATACACTTCAATTAATTGATGAATTGTAATTGATACAATTTGAGAATCATGTACGGTGCACATGGAGGATGTCAAAGAAATTATGACTAATAATGTAAATATGTTGTATTGAAGTTTTGTATTGTTGCTGGCATGATAAAAAAAAATGATGGTAATTATAACAGTGTAATAAAATGCCAATAACAGTGATGGATAATGAAATTGGGCTTTAATTATGGTGGTCATATGAGATTAGGTTGATGAATTAAATAGATTGATGTATGTATGGTATTCATATTATTTGAAAATAGATTGGGTATGAATATTGTGAAAATGATGTTAGGTTCCATGATAAGGAGAGATTTTACTAAAAATCTAAAGAAACATTGGAATATGCCGAAATGAACATAAGAAATATATAAATTGAATATTTTATAAACCAAAAATGGACCGAGAACATGACGAGTTTGATGATTTATATGGAAGAGCCATAATGGGTATAATAAATGTTGGGATTGAAATTGATATAAATAAATAAAGAGTAAGAGAGAGAGAAATCACATAATAGATATTATAACGAATTAAATGCGCTTGTGTGGTAAAAAAAGACACAAAATAAAAATGTTAAATGATTTCAGGAATGATGAATAGAGATGTAATAATGAAAAATTAAATGAGAATTTCAAAGAACTATAATTGCATATCGTTGAATATATATTTAATTACCTATGCATGTATTGAATGATTTTCCTTCGATGCTATATTTTATTCTTACTGTATTTAATCTATACATTATGAAATTTACAGGTTTATTTTCCTCCTTTTTTTTGTTCTGTTTTTAAAGAGGGAAAAAGACTTGACCAACAAATACAAAACTAAGGAAAAGGACGCTGGCCAACAGACACATTTCATTTCATTTACTTTTAGCCTCTTTACATAAAAATATAAAAATAACTTTTCAAAACAAGAATAGGTATTTTAATTATTCATATAGGATACTCATCGGAATAGTTCAAACTAAAAATAAAATGTAAAAGTATAATTTTTTTTTATTTTAACTATATGCTGCATTAGAGATGCTATTACCAAAGTTATAACACAAACAAAGTTGAATTGGATTCGAGGCAGAGAGACTTTGAAGAAAATCAAAGAAAATTTTTTTTTCCATCGGAATTCAAGAGTTTTTTTTTTTATGGTTGATTAGGCACCATAAATCAAACTTCTACTGGGACTACGAGTGTATTTGGTAGTGTGGTTGCGGTTGCTTTTCAAACAGTTTTTTTGTCTTTGAAATACATGCTAATAATGTTTTTTTATTTTTTAAAAATTATTTTTGACATTAACACATCAAAACGATTCAAAAAGTACAAACCACACTCAATTTTAACAAAAAAATAAAAAATTTAAAATTTAACAAAACACAGCTAGAAACGTAATGTCAAACGCTGCTTTAGCTTCTAATGGATGGGCTGTTGTTTTCATTTTGACAGCTCTCTCACTCTTGTGTGAAACGACGACGTATATCTCTCCCTCTCATAATAGCAGACCCAATCAATCCCATCAAAACCTAGGTGGATTGAGTGTTAAATTGTTGATTGAAATAAAGAATAAAGAACACTGAATTTTCTTGGATTTTGTTTTAGATTAGGTTTTTTTTTTTTTTTGGTGATCTTCTCCTTTGTCACCTATTGTGAAATCAATCTACGGTTCTTGTTTTTCCATTTAAAAAAAAAAAAAAAAAAACCAAGGGGGTGTGGGGTCGAAGACAGGAAGAGGTATGATTTGTTAGCAAAAGCTAACAATTTTCAGGAATGTCTCCATTTGAAAATGCGATTCAAATTATATTTTAAAAATTTTTAATTTTTTTAAAGATAAATTTTTTATAATTTTATGTTGTTTTAATATATTAATATCAAAAATAATTTTTTTAAAAAAAACAAATATTATTTTAATATATTTCTAAACAAAAACACATTAAACCGCGATTGCTATCACAGTCCCAAACAGACTCAATATCCCTATTTTAAAATTATATACAAAGGCATTGTTGTTTTTTCATTGATTTTTAAAATTTGTTTTTATCAAGATTATAAAGTGTAATATTTAAAAACTTAGTTATAAAATAATAAAAATTTAAATCACAAGATGCTTAAAATAATTTATTATATTTTAAGAATTTTTTAGCAAATTACATGGCCAAGCCAAACTCCGCTGAGTTAGCTCCATGGATAAATCACACGCACTAAATATACATTTTCTATTTGAGAAAACACGACGAACAATGGTAACAAATGTAAGTGTGTTTGATATTGTATTTGAAATTGTGTTTAGGTGATTTTAAAAGTGTATTTGACTTAAAAAAATCATTAAATTAATATATTTTTTAATATTTGTAATAATTTTAATGTATTTAAGTTAAAAAAATTAATATTTTTTAAATAAAAAAATTAAAAAAATATTATGCATAGTAATACCAAACACCAGTAATGCTTATTAAATTATGTTTTGCAGGTTACCAAATTCAATAAGATAAGATATTTCTCCAGCGCGCGCGTCTATATATTTATAATTTGATTTGATTTGATTCAATCTAACACAACCTTCATATTTTATATTTATATAATTTTTTTTGTATAAATATTTTTTTATTATATTTTGTTATAATCGAGATTTTTATTGTTCGGAATTTAATTTATTGTTATATGTTCATTTTTTTAATTCATTCTTTTATTTTAATTAATTGATGTTCAAGTGATGTAGTAATCTTAATTTGTTTGTTACAATTTATAATAGTTTTTGTGTTAATTTATTTAACTTAAATCTTAATTCTATTTAAGCCCAACCCATAAAAATTAATCATTTAAATTCAAATATCTTTAATATCTATACAAAAATTAGCCTAGCCTAATATATCCATCATGCTCGAGTTAAAAAAAAAAATTAATAGATTAGTTTTTATAATTTATAAAATATCAAAAATTAAATTGAGTATAATTATACACATAAATCTAACACAATTATGTTAATGAAAACTTTAGATGTTACTAAGCAAGCAGCCGAAATATTGGATATGTCAAATATCATGCTCATCTTTGCATAGAAATGCTGGCTCTCCCCCCTGCCTTGTTCTCAGTCAACAAGTCAACATCCGACCTGGCCTTGCAAATGGCATTATCTATTTCCTGTGGGTTTTCATTCAGAAGTCAGAGGCCCTTTTTTATGATTATTTTATTCATTTAGATCCGCATCCCATTTAAAGGAATGTCATAACCTAATTTTTTATTATTTTATTTTAATTATTGTTATTATTTTATTTATTGAAAAGGATAAAAAAATGATAATAAAATAAAATGAAATAAATAAAGAATAAATTAAAATTTGGGTTAAGGGCAACATGATTGGAAGTTTTGGAGTTTAATTAAACTTTAGAATTAATCTAATTAATCCAATCAAGGGTTTAATTGGATAATTAATAAGTTTTGAGACTTAATTAAGTTTGGAATTAATTTAATTAATTCAATTAAGGGTTTAATTGGAGAATTGATAAGTTTTGAGATTTAATTGGACTTGGATTTAATTAAATTAATGAAATCAGGGACTTAATTGAACAATTATCAAAGTATAGGGCTGATTCTTGTCAAATTTGAAAGAAATTAAAACCCAAGGACCAATTTGTAAACGGCGCTAAGATGTAGGTGTTCAATTACAATTTAACCAAGGACTGGACTGCAACAATTCAAAATGTCAAGGATCAAAACACAAAACATCAAAAACAGTGTTGTTTCTCAGCACTGTTCATCTTCTTCAACGCTTCAGCTGTCGGCCGCAACCATTACTCCTGCAATAACAGTCGATTGATTACCTGGTACTGGTGGAATTCTGTGGCTATAAAGCCGGAGAAAACAAAGAACACATAGGAGGAGGGAGACAAAAAAAAAGAGTCACGAACAGGGGGGAAAACGGGGGGAAAAGGGGCAGAACCGAGGGACTGAAACAAAAAAAAAAAGGGACAAAGAGAGATAGAACCCAGGGAAACTTTTGGCCACTCAACCAGCAACAAATCCTCGTGCTTTTACCACTATTTGTCTTCGTCTTGAACGGAGAAGACTGGGCAGAGACACAAACAAAGAAGAAAAACTGGGGGAATTGGACTGAAAAAGAGAAGAAAAAAACGGGAGCTGAACCCAGACGAGAAACCAAAAACTGGAGAAAAGAACAGAGGAGAAAAAACAGAGAACCAGCAAGAAAAAAACCCGAAACAGAGGAAGAACAAGAGGACAACGCAGGAGCATATAAGGGAACTGAAGTAGAGCTTTGGCCGGTCATCCATCACGCCTCCGTCTCCTGAATTAGAGAGCAAGCCAGGGGAACAAAAACGAAGAAGAGCCAGAGAACAAGAAAGCTTCACCTCCAGCAGACCAGGTAAGTTCTTCCTCTTCCCCGCTTTTCATTTTAATTAATCGGGTACTGTTTGCTTTGAATTTTAATTCACACATTCTAACTCATTTCCTCTATTCTGCTCATGCATGCGTGAAATCACTTCACGCGTGCTTTCTTTGATTTTTTTGCCCCAACCTAAAAAAAAAAAAACAGAAAAATAAAAAAATAAAAAATAAAAAATGTGAAGGCATGAATAAAAATAATGTAAATTTATTGGTTTATTCACTAACGCCAGAGTTAGGAATAAAAATATTGGTTTAAATTTATATTATTTTTATTCGTTGTATTTTATTTTATTTAGCTAGAAAAATAAAAAAATATGTGCATGCGTAAAAATAAATTTATTTTTATTTATTTATTCACTGGTGCTAGAGTATGGAATAAAAAATATTGATCTAATTTTTTTTCGTAGCTACGAATTTTTACCAACGCCAAAGTTGGAATTATTCGAGCTCGAATATTCACTGACGCCAGAGTCAGGAATATTGTAAACAAATCATCATAACATAAACTAATAAACATTTAGCAATTTAAGACAAAACCAGCAATGTAGTCTGTCTCTGGCAAAACATTTAAGGGGTGATAATATCTTTCCTTTTACATAACCAATCCCGAGCCATAGAATCTCTGTTGACCAATTAGGGTTCCTAGTGACCATAATATTAGGTGGCTACTCCTCAAACAAGACCTTTTCCCCTAAAAGAACTAGATGCCAAAAATCTATTCTTTATTTTTTCCATAATTCAAGAACAATTTTTAAGGCCGTCGCGATGTCGGGTGCGACAAGAATCATAACACGCAATAACTTTTCTATTCACATTCGGATGACAAAGTTCAGATATATTTTCGTCTCAATCTTGAAGGAAGGCAGACAACTCCTGAAATAATCCAAGTAAAATTATTAACAATAAACAAAGCAAAAGTTTCCCATCAAATAATTTGTTGTTAGCCAGTTGCTTGCTTAGACAAATGCATTATATTTCATCCAAATGCATGGTAGAATTTATGAAGAAATGGAAATTTCAGAGATTAGCACAGAACAGGCCTTGCTGCAATCACAAGTCTCCAACATAGAATATAAAAGCATTTGGTCAACAATGTTCACATTCATTTTCGTCTTATGTTCATGTAGCATTCTAGTGCGATTGAGGTTAAACAGTACATCACAGATAGTGATCGTAGCATTATATGCTAGAAGTGCTAGCCCAAGTAAGGTTTTATTGGCTGCCAAAAGTGCTTGCTATGTAAGGTTTTAGTGTCTAATAAGAAGGGAGAAAGAAGAGTTATTTTGGGCTGAGGCTGCATTCGGCAATCTTCTTCCATGATTTCAGAGTCAAGTCCTCAGTATCTGTTTTCCACAATGCAAGGCGAGTTATTGGAAAGCTTAGACCGCTGATGCTCTCATCAAGAATATTAGCTTTTTCTTGAGCCTCTTTCTTCTCATCATCCGTCAGATCACCATAAAGGAGACTGAGATGGGGCATGTAAGCTGCATATGTTATACAAGGTGTAGATTAGCAAACCATGCATGATCACAATGGAGAGACAATATGCTAATGTTGCTGACAAATTTAAACATGGCAGCCTCCAATTTGTTACAGATTATTAACTATAACACGTGAAATGGGAAAAAACTGTGTATCAAATGGAGGCAGTGACCACCCCTCATCTGCACCCATCTTCTAAGCAAATAAGCAACACTACCAAATCTAAATATTAAGCCAAACAGCCTTGGTGAGCAGGTTTAGTGACATAAAACCCATATACATGCAACACACCCGATTTTAAAGAGCCCTCTTCATGTTCGTGATCCATTAATAAAAAGTGAAAGATGCAACATATCTAAGTAGGAGAATTCATGCGCTTTCCACTACAGAGAATCTGTCTAAAAACAGTGCTGGTTTTTGTCAGGATGGAGGAAATATTTAAACCTTCTCTTGGTTTTGACCAAGAAAAAATGTTTGGTAATGCCATTGGAAGAACTTTTACTGTAACGACAAAAAAATTGTAATTCAGTCATCAGAAAACTAAGATGAGTTTATTTATGAACAATTAGCGGTTAATTTAGTTTTTCTATTTCAGATACTACATAAAAGGTACCCAATATTTCTTCTGTAAACTGCTTTTTTGTCAACAATTTCTTGTCATTAAATACTGAATGGTGGTTCAACGGGAAGAGAAGTACCCCCACTGCATTCCCAAAAAGCCACAAACCTCATAACTTCGCTGTTAATCGAAAACAGAATCAAGAACTCAGAAGCAACAGTGAATATGTTGTCTGATGCAACAAAAACCACTGCCTTTTTCCTTCCTTCTCTCAAGACTCAACTGATCCCAAATAGTTTCACTATTACAAGACTCACTTGTCTTCTTTATGGTTTTTACAACACTGGTCAAATGCTCACATGATTATGACAGAATTTCACATAATGCAGATTCTCCAGGTTTTCAGCACCAGACGCTCATTTTACTGACTGCAGTACTCTTAAGAATTCTACACTTATTTAAAAATCTTCGCAAATAAAAGCACTCAATTACTTACCATTTCTTACCACCAAATAGCAACCTACCAATTAGCTTAGAAGCCACACCCTCCTACACTTGCCAGTTAACATTTTCTTACAGCCAAATTAATACAATGAATCTCAATTTCCCAGGCAATAGTATGCCATAATTAACCACACGTAACTTACCCAAATCCAACTCATATATGCTCCAAAATCAACAAAATCGAACCCATAAAAAAGAAGAAGAAAGACCCACCTCTTACTATTCATAAACGAAAAAGATGAATGGAAGATGGCATTGAACTTACGAGTAGAACTCTTGTACCCAAAATGTCCACTACAATGTGCACTAGCTTCCACCACCTAAAAAACAAAAAAAAAAAACTCCATTTTTTCAACAAGTGGGCATCCAAGCAAACTAGTAGCTGCATGTTCAGTTCAATCATAAAACCAATCTAACGAAAACCATGTAGAAAGAAATATTTATGGACTCCAGTTTTTCATTTCTAAATTAAAAATGGAGGAACAACAAAAAAAAATCACCTCAGGCAATGGATGAAGTAGCAAATAAACACACTGATAAAAGAAAGTCCCCGTAGCCACACGATCAACAGTAGCAGTATATGCCTGCAGCCCATCACAAGCAGAATGAAACTTCTCCAACGCATCTTGCTCCGTTAAACCAATGGCCCCCACAACCGTAATGTGTGGCTCGAACTGCGGCCCACCAAACTCTGATGCGAGTCCGGCCATCAACCTCTTCAGCCTGCCCCCCACATCTTCTGGTGGAATTGCCCACACCGAATAAACGTGCTTTTTGTCAGCAGGCGTTGATGTTCCTTGGGGGATTTCCATGATGACTGATGAGAAGAGAAAAAAAATGAAAAACCTAAGGAGTGGCTACGAATCAAATGAAGTCGAGAGACAACAGCATAAATCAAATAGTTATAATTAAGGGAGATGTAGTTTTTAAGTCCAATTGTTTGGCTTGTTGAGGGTAGCTTGCTAGAATTAAAAGGAAAAGAAAAATACAATAAGTGTTCTCTGAGCATCAATGGCGGAGGGGTGAGCTGTCGTCTTTAATAATTTGGGAATAAAATAAAATGGCACTTGCATGGGTATATTACTATTAGAATATGCTGGAGTGTAGGATACTTATTGTGCGCACTACTCTACGCAAGGTCTCTTGTTTTTTTTTCTTTTGGTAGACCAGGGTATTCCAGGCTTCCCCCAGACTAATCCCCATCCCGGGTGGCAAGGGCTCCCCAAAAGACCGGCTACAAACAAAAAAAGAGGTCGAACCCCAGACCTTGTAAGCGACGAGAGCGCGCCTAACCGCTCCGCCAGGACCTCTTGGGTGCAAGGTCTCTTGTTTAACATCATGCTTCCTCCTCCTCCTTCGTCTTCTTTTTTTTCTTTATATTTTTTTTAAAAAAAGTTAATATTTTTGTAAAAATTAATTTTTTTAATTTTTAATTAATATTAATAATAAATTTTAAAAAAAAAAAAATATATTATTTTAATAAATTTATTTATAAAAAATATCTTTAAAAAATAACAATTGTGGTATCAATGTATGAAATATTCTCATAATAATTTAGTTGTCAATGAAGTATTTGTTTTTTTAATATAGTATTTAATATTATAGTAATGATTAATTTTTAAAGTGATTTTTTAATAAATAAAAATAATATATTTTTTATTTTAAAAAAAATATTTAAAAAAATAAAAATTATTATAGATCGGAAAGAAGTATTTTTTATGTCTTCGTATATAGAGCGACAAAATCAATTTAAGAGGAATTCTGTCATCCATGTAAATTGAAAATTATGCACAAGAGTATAAGTGTTACTTGCCCTATTTAAAGCAGAGGGCATTTTCAAAATCAAAGTACATCATGGGCAAGTCACATGACTTTGCTTCGAAATACATCATGTTTGTATTTTTTTCATCAAGAAAAGGTTTTCAAAATTATAATGAATATCTATTATTATTATTTTCACTATTATAAAAGGTAAGGGTAAGTTTACTTACAAAATTATGAAGGGTAAATTATAAAGAATTTTTAGAATAAAGAAAAAGCCTTCTAGTCCTTGAGATGTACTCATTCTCATAACTTTTTTTTGGGGGTTATTCCCCTAAAATTTACCATTTTTTCTTTTAAAATAAACATTCAAAAATAAAGTAATAATAGCGAGAAAACTGGCGATTTGACAAAAACAAGATGAGGAGGATTTCAAATACATAGAAAAATCAAGCTGTAATTTTGAATGGAATTAGGAGCTTAATCGTATCTCATTGTATCCAAGACTAGAGAGACAATATATATTCAAGTTCAAATTAATGATTATTGGATGAATCTGCATAAAAATCAAGCCTAAGGACATAATTAGATTTTTAATAGGCCAATTTGATTTAATCATGGGCCAAATTAAAAGTTTAATTATGTTTAAGAATTAATATGGGTCAAATTAAAGGATTTAATTAAACGTAAGGACTTAATTATACTTTAAATGAGTCAAATTAATTTTATCAGAGACTTAATTGGTGAAACATTAAGTTTGGGAGCCCAATTTGAGCTTAATTAAGAAGATTGAAATTTTAGAGAATCAAAATTTAATTTTTACAAAGTCAATTGGTTGAAATCAGCGGTAAGATAGCAAGAAAATCAAAATTTAGGGTTAATTAGGAGTTAGATTAAAAAAATTCATAGCAGTGACCTTTTAAAAAAAAGGCACAAACTCTAAGGACTTAATTGATTGAAATCAGGAGTGAAATTGAAAGTTTAATGGTCAATTTGCATAAATAAAAAACTAAAGACCAAAATGAAAAAAAAAAGGCTAAAATTTGGGGTTGATGTTAAAGTTCGATAGGGGTAAAATCACATAAAATTAAAACTTTGTCAAAATTTCAGTAGAATTGTTAATAAATTTAAGAACATGACTGTGTGTAAGTAAGTGTGTGTTTAGCCATAAAAAAGGCTCACATTCGATAGAAATGTGTAGAACTACTGTAAATTTTCCTGTTTTAACATCCTCTGGTTAATAAAGGTGTTACAGGTTTTATGTGTTAGCTTAGCTTTGACCATTGTAATATTTTTTTTATTTGTTGTTGTTATTACTTTTTTTGTTATATTATTAAATTAATCAAGATTTAATTCGGTTATTAAATTTTTTTTATTTCTTTAAAAATATAATTGTCTCTTGAATTTTTTTCTTTTGAGGTTAAAAAAATATTTAATCAGGCTCATGGCATCGTAGAGAACACCAATCTAGTGATTGCTAAATGTTAGCAAGGAAAAATTGTTGGAAATTTATTTTAAAAACATAGTTAATGAGAATATTTAAAGTTAAATTAAAAGAGTAGTTCATTTATTTTTTAAAACTGTATTGGAAATTATTTTTTAATAAATATTATTTAACACAAAATATTAACATGATAAAAATAAATTGAGTAAATAAAAAATTGATTTTAAAAAAACTCATTATTGACAATTTTTTAAATAAAAAACCAAAGCCTTCTATCTTAAATTGAAAGAATATAATATTTTATTTGGCTTTATATAATGACAAGTTGAAGATAAACCCGTAAGATATCAAAGTTTTTTAATAAAAGATGATCCACGTAAAGTGGACTTAAGCTTTCTTGCTGATCTCAACTTGGATTTTGGTTTGAAATAATGTTTTGGATCACAAATAATATTTTTGTTTGGGTTTGTTGTAAAATAATTTTTTTATTTATAATGAATATCAACTACAATATTCCTTGTAAAAAATTTCGAAAAACACACGGAAGCAAATCAAGAAAAGCTCAAAAGCTGTACTGACGAACTTGAAATGGATGAACAATTGCATATCAACTAAAAACAAGTCTATTAGATAGGACTAAACGTTCTTGTCTTTTACAAAACAAATATGGGAACAAAATTTAGAAGAAAAGAACTCCTCTCTCATTTAATCATTCTACTATCAACTAAGGAAGCTAAAAACAACAAAGAAAACGAGCACAATGTACAGAAGAACAAATGAACTGGGCTGCCTGTGCAAAGAATATTTGACTATGCTTACATGTGTAAAGGGCAATCATAAAACACAGGAAAGATCAATCAGTAATTCAATAACGAGTACTTGACTCGCAAAACAATCTTCCCTTTATCAACCCCAAGCTTAGCTCCTGTTACCAACCAATGACCTGGAACATCTTGCGGTCCCTTTGACATTTCACTCATGTCGACGATTTTTGCCAATTTGCCAGCATGGCTATCTTCTTTCTTATCACTGGAGGGTTTCTCATGTGAAACAGAAGAGGATGCACCATTGCTTCTCTGCGAAGAAGGGTTGGAGGGGCTATGGTCCCATACAGACCTCCTTAATGTACAGCCTGGAACTTTTGAGAATAGGAGTTTTAGGTGTAACACATTTTTCGCACCAAAATCCCAAACACCAAGCTGAGCCCCGGTCACAATGTGAACACCAGATAGGTCTCCAATGGAAGTGTCAGCATACTCTATTGGTGCAGTGCTTACATGGGAAAAGTTCTTCCACTTGATAGGCTCAAACCAACGGCTGTCTTGCTCCTCAGGACCTTGCCACTTGGGAGCACCTATGGCCACATGTGCATCCCAGTGGGGTTGAAGGACTTTCGGAAGGAACACTAGATGCTCCAAATGGATGGAAAGTCTGTTTTGCTTGCTGCCCTCTAGGCTAAGTCTGAGACCTGTAACTGGCTTACGGCCAACTGTTACCTGCAGAATCATAAAGGTTGACTTTAGTAGAAATGTAAATCGTCTCTGCTCATGCTGGCAGGGTCTGGCAAAGATGGTCTGCATATGCTACAAGGAGAAATTTTCCACTGGAAGAAGAAAAACACTCGGAACTCTGCGTGGTTTGGAGAGACCATTTTGAAATTATCCACGAGTTTCACTTCTTTCATTTTATCCATTACTAATACTTCAGATGGACACAAGCCCACCTAAGTACTTTCTTGTCAGGTGCTAGTGTAAATAGTAATACTCTCATTGCTAAAGCTTTCTTTTCATGGCTTTTCATGAAAAGTACTGTATGCACTTTAAGTTCTCAAAATCTCTATCCAACATCCATCACCAGAAATGATTTAGGGACGATTGTAATTTTTATGGTTTGGCTATCCTATGGATGAAAATTTACAATTGGTTGCTTTTTAAAGATACGAATAACCATCACAGGGTTAAAATTTTTTGTATTTTCGAAACGATGGTTTTGAATGAATGGTGCTTGGGATGACAAAACTGACAGCAAAGAAAAACATATGACAAACTATTTGTGAAGCTACTATCCTCGAAATTCAATACATCACATGCTATCATTTCAACATTACTTTCCATTACCACATGAAGACGATACACTTTGAAAACATACCTGGTCTGGGCTTATATACAGCTTGGGACCCATCAAACTGAACTGAAGAGATTGACAAACAGGTTCCTTTCTTAGAAGATTATTCTGCTCTGGAGCCCATCCTTTAGCAATTTGAAAATCCAAGAAATACTGCAAATCCTCTATGGGTGGCTTGTCTGATAAAGGGAAAACACACAAAAGAATATTTCAACCAGGAATTCCTAGATTTTTTCATCATGTGGTGTGCAACACAAGGACTTCCTAGAAGGTTACCCATCCTAGAGCTACAACCACATAAGCACGTTTATACTTCAGCAGTATTATGGGATCCATCATACTACTGTTGATGTGATCACACCTAGGAATCTAGAATTTTCAGAACAGTAACTTTTTGGCAGATAATGGTTCAGATTAATTTTGCAGCGAATGTGTAGGATTAAACAACCCAATTTCAATCAGATCATACTGGAAGCATTTCTCAAGACTTTGTTGGTCAGAAGACTGAGCTATAAGAGAAAGATTGTTAGCTTTTAGTGAATGAATTTTCATGCAAAGGCTTTTAGTGAATTAATTTTCATGCACATGACTCACTTGTTGGAAGAAAAATAAACAGCTTATCATACAGGCTATAGAAAAACTTCTTACTCAAGAATTGTATACTGCTTTAGCAAAGAAGAAAAGAATAATTAGCACAGCAATGGTTTCATTTAAGAATTCTTGACCAAATCAAATATGTTATACATTAAAATGAAATATGAATTTCAAACCAAACAAGGGAATGCAAATATGGGATTAGAACTTACATTCCAAGTATAACTCAATTGCCCGGGCCAAATGCTTTATTCCAGGCACTCCTTCAAGCAGAGACACAATAGGTGTAAACGTCATGTTAATCACATCTGGTGCCAACTGCACTGTCTCTGCCCACTTGGCATGACTCTGTTCAAGATCGTCACCTCCTCTCCTTCTAAAAATCACTGTTACGTCCTACAGCAAGGAATTTAACTTGTAAGTATTTCTGTAACTCCAGAGTAGAAAAATGAGAAACAAAACAGTGTGTCAGAGACAAGAATTTACAATGTAATACGATAGGGGTTTGGTCAAGAAAAGACTGGGTGAAACAATGACAGCCATCAATTGATGGTGCAAGAACACTAACCTTGTCCTTATATTTCAAGGGGGCAGCAATTGATGTATTTTTTGAGTCTTGAAACCTCTGATCTGCTATGTCTTTCACGTAGTTCTCAATATCAGATGCTGACAAAGGAGATGCCTGGTGCTGCCTGATATAAACAACGTCTCGTCCACCAATTGTTGCAGAGGTGACAATATGGGTACCATAGCTTTCAATGAAGCTGGAAAAGTAGAAAAAACCACAGATACCAATAAAAAAGCTGATGTTGCTGAACTCTTTGATGTGATAAAGGGATTCCACTGGATGAATTTTTTCGTAGTTATGATGATGTTCTTTAATAGCATTATTGGAAATAAAAGATGACTGGTTTCAAAACCACAAAACTCATGTATTTTATAATAAAGTTTTCTCAAGGAGTTCGTTTCTAGAAGCAATTCGAGCCAAAACAAAATACCTTGCCAGGGATGCAGGATCCCATGAGTAAGGAACAGCACGCTTGACTTCCTCACGCAAAACTAGGTTTACTTTGGCTATCTGAACCTTATACAAGGGAATGAAATGCCCAACCATTGCAAGGGATTTTGTTCCAGCTGCGTCAACTTGCCATGAGCCAGTGAAGTTGAACATGCCATTAAAGCTTCCGAGAGGAATTCGTTCTGATATACCTGACTTTTCATTGAATCGTCCTGCCATCTGATAATTCAAGCAATAAGCTTCTTTTACACCATATTTTACAACATTAGTAACTCAAGTACAGATAGAAACTCCGCTGCCATTAAAAAGGAAAAAAAAAAAAAAGGGACATGCTATTTGATCCAGTCCATAAACCATGAAATTTTCTTTATAGTCAACTTAAGAGAGAAATCATTAGGTCTAACATCAATGGAAAAAAAAGAGAGATTAAATATAAAGCACAGAATTGGAGAACAACTAATGAATAGAGATTTCACTGCACTGCAAAATATCACCATCTTTCTACAGAATTGATTCACCATGAACACCGGCAGATGATAAAAAGCTAGAAAGATTGGGAAACCCAGATAAAATATGGACTCAGACTGGAAAGCATTGCTGGTGATGGTAATGAGAGAGGAAATATAAGAATTTCAATCTATTGTTCTTCACCAGCATATCCATATGCAGTCATTTACCTTCCATATCTTAAATCAAAGAGTTCATCATCTTTGGGCTCTTAAAGTCTATTATAGTGCAAATGAGCCCATAAAGTGCTTGAGACCATCTAATTATATTCTCTTCTGACAGGAAATCCAATTCACTGACCATGTATGCAGAGGATGAACTATGGAATGAGACGTTTGGACACCTATCCCAGTTAGCTTAGGCCTTACACACACACACCCCCAACCAAAACCTTCAAAACAGTTGCTATCAAATATGCATACATGAGTTGGGAATGTTTACGAACAAGATAAGATTTCTTCTCAAAATCACAACAATCCTAAATAGAAGACCTTGCAGAAGTTATAGAAACTTAAAGGACTCCATAAACTCAGCTATAAGAAAAATCATGAATGCCCCTTGGGCAAATGGCCAGGATACTAGACATAAAAGTTATGCCACAATCTCCAAGCACTTAGCAGTTACATCAACAATCCCTATTTTTGGTTTCGCGTCACATCAATGTGAAAAATATAATCAGCTGCATGCACACAACCAGGAGTTGAAGAAATAAGCATTACAGAGAAATGATCTAAAAGCTTTAGTTGATTGTCTCCCTCAGACAAATAAAATTATGTAATTCTTTAGGAATCACAAAATTACTAATCTAACTTAACAACCGCTGCTATGATAAAACTAAACTTGAGAACTTTTCTCAAACTTTCTACCTGATTGTGCATATTCAGTAACCCCATCCGAAATTAATCAATGCAGTGATGGGGTCGAAGGAAAAAGCTCATTCTAACCACAACCTTTTCCAGATTAGTTAGCCCCATACAAATTGCCGGCCAGGAAAAATCAGAGCAACATATTTCTGTGATCTTTTGACTTGAAGACAAATCAAATTAACTACTTAGCCATGAAGGTCCTAACAAGCACACGGTGACATTCAAAGAGCATAAATTTTAGGACTGCCCGAATCACAAGAGACTGAACCTAACATAAGAAAATGAAATAAAGAAATCCAAGCATGCCCAGATAATGAATGGAAAGAAAAGAAAAGAAAAGAAAAATTCACCTCATGGAAGGAGCAAACAGGAATTCTCTCAAAGCTTCTTTTCTCTTGAGAGCAGTCGATGTCAAAAGAAAGACTAGGCAGCACAAGCCCGTGAGAGATATCAAGATCCCTAGCATGTTCTTCATCAATATGAACCAACCTGGACCCAGTAGCTCCTTTACAATATAAAAGCCTTATATCAGATGTAACATCAAAGCCACGACCCAAAGCTTGAATCGAGTTGCAGAGAGTGGTAGTCAAGGCATCAGAACTCAAGCTCATCTTTTTTTCCATCAAACGAGAAATATTTGTTCTGGCGTGCTTGCTTGGTTGGTTCATTTATTTTTTGCCTTTCTTTTTTCTTTCTTGTTTTTTGTAGAGCGGTGGGGTAGTTTGGAACTTTGGACATGGAAGTTGGTGACTTTTGTTTGGTGGTTTGGTTTTTTTTTTTTTTTTAAAAAAAAAAAGTTTGACTGTAATAATGGTGCAAAAAACGCGTTATTTTTGTGTTCGCTTGTGAGAATTGAGCCGTCAGTCTCCTCTTGGATCCTCGTCTTTGTCTTTACTTTTAGTTCAAGTGTTCATCTCATCTACAAAATTCTCTTCTAGACAACTAACTACATTGACTTGATGCATGGATTCTACTTTCTCTTTCTCAAGCCCTGAAATTCGGAGAGTGTAGGCCTGTAGGGTGTATTAAATATGTGAGATGAAATTATTTATTTATGTGGATATTTATTAGCTGACAACTATTTATTATTAAATAAAAAATAAATTAAATAATATATAAATTTGGAGAGTGTAGTGTGTATCAAATTATTAAACTATAAAATAATATATGTGTGTGTTTTTTTATGTGAATATCAAGATATGTATGTATTTTATTGTATTAAAAATCTAAATGTTCAACAAATATATTTGTATAATATAAATATATATCTTGGTTTAAGTTCACGCCGCTTTCAAGTATGTTTTGATAATTTTGATACCTTATTCGTTACTTATTGAATAAAGTAATTATTTTGGTGATGGATAAAATTAAAAAGAAAAAAATTAAAAAAAAAACATAGATATAAATTAAAAGAATAAGAATCAAATTTGAAATAAAAAACTAAATGAAATAAAATAAAATTGAAAGAAAAAACTACAAAAGATTTAAAAAATAGAAAGACATCAAAAGAAAAAGGATCCGTTGTATTAAGAAAAACAAGTGAAAGAAGTTTATGTACTTTGCCAAAGAGAGGAGAGAGAAAATGAGGAGGAGAAAAAAGTCTATTAGAGTCATATCGTCATTCCTCTGTCATCATATGTGCCGCTACCACTAGAAAGCTCTCGGTTTGCTGCTTTAAATGCCGCCGTGAAAAATAATGTTAGATAGTCGGAGGAGCCTATATGCGCTTCTTGAAGAGCGTGAGCTCCTCTTATTTGCTAGGGCATTGCGCTAACAAAATATATATATATATATATATATATATATATATATATATATATTATTTCTATTCCCCATACATATAATTTAAATAAAGAAATAATAAATTACATCAAAATTAAACAAATCACTAAATTAAATCTTTTTGAACGAGACTTTTGGGTGTTATTTTATGTTATCTTTGATTCCTTTAGATTAAAGGATTCATATCTTTTTAATAAACTCTACCTATTAAAAGAAAACTTAGGTCAAAAGATAACATAAATTTTTTTATACAAAACTTATTATTAATATTTGCCTCACATATATTAAAAAAGAACTATTTGAAATAAGAGGAATATTTGTAGAAATTATAATGCTAATTTATTTATGTTAAAATTCACATCATGTACCAATGCATTTACCTTGTGTATATATTTTGTTTCAAAAATGAACTTCTTTGAACACAAATAATTTACAAATATTGTAATTCAATAGTAATTGTAGTACGAGAAAGCATTTCAATTTTATAAATATTAAAATATCAATGTTATTATCTAAGATCCAATGTTTTATAGATTTTTACTTCTCTTCTCTTGAAGCTTTTCAAGAGTTTTCAATAATAGAAATTACTAAATATGAACAATTAAAACAAAAAAATAGATTAAAGATTATCATATTTTTACTTTTTTATATAATTGTTTTGACTATTAAAACAATTTACTTCAAAACAATATTTCTAAAATTTCTATTCATCTCTATATTCTTAATTTAATTTAATCCACATCTACATAAAGTAAAAAATAAAAAAAAATATATCAAAATTCAGTACATTATTAAACTGGACATTTGTTAATTTTCCTGAAAAATAATAAAAGAACACCTTGAATTAAGATTTGTAGAAGCAATAATATTAATAATACAAAGCTAAAAGTTAATGGAGACATGACAAAATCTTGGTTCACATCATTTATGTTATATATAAATTTTATCTAAATAAATAAATAAAATTTTAAATAAAAAATAATTTACAATATTGTAACATAATAGCTATTTTTTATTGGAGAAGATATTTGAATTTTATAAACGAAAATATACATACTAATGTCTGATGTCTAATCGTTTTAAAGGATTTCAATACAAATTAATTAGTAAAAGAGACAAAAAAATCATATATATAACCCACTCGATGACAGACAAAGGCTAGTTCCGTTAAACTACAAAAAATTCATTTGAGGATCTGCCTCATATGGAGCCACCATAAAACACGTGTCCCCTGCTTTAAGAACTTTCACATGCAATTATTCAAAATATTAATAATTTGCACCACTTGAATCAATTGAGAACTTACCTAAATTAGCTGGTTGGAGCTTTGATAATTTATTTTTTAAAATGTTTTTTATTTTAAAATATATTAAAATAATAAGTTTTTATTTTTCAAAAATTAATTTTAATATCAGCATATCAAAATAATCTAAAAATACTAAAAATATTAATTTAAAATAAACAAAATAACTTTTTTTAAAATATTTTTGAAATGTTAAAAAGAGTTATCTAAATTGCGTATCATAGTAATATTTAGAACCCTTATGATCTTCACTTTCTTCTCAATTAATAGCCTTCACAAGGTATGTCTCATGTTTGCTGTCTTCAAGTATATTTAAGAATGTAATTGCAGTTACTTTTTAAAGTATTTTTTATTCTAAATTAAACATGTTAAAATAATATTTTTTTATTTTTTAAAAATTATTTTTAACATCAATACATCAAAATGATCTGAAAACATCAAAAACATATTAATTTGAAAAAAAAATTCAATCTTTTTTAAAAATACTTTTAAAATGCAATGCCAAGCAGTGTCAAATTAATACACCTTTTCAATATATAGCAACTATTCATGAAGATCAAATTGGCTTTTCTTTCTACGTCTACATTCTTCTTCATTAGGAGATCACGGCCACCAAACACAATTATAGTAATGACAAAATTATCTTTCAACATTTGTATGATTTTCTTGGGTAAATCTATGTGTCTAATAGCAAAATAAAAAAAAAGGCAAGAATTAATGCTCCAAAACAATATTAGGTCTTATTAGTTGACACAATAATACAACATAATATACTGGTGTAATTAATAACTGCATGGAATTGTACTACCTTAATCGAGCAAATATATATTTATAAATGGAAAAGAAATCAAAAGGGTAGGAATATTGTATCTGTAGTCATTATTCAAGATCTAAGATTGAGATATTTAGGATACCTAAAAGAAAGGAAACGATCGTGCAATAATGGAAATCCTTGTGATCGTTGCTTAATTGAGTGCTACTCATTTTTGTAGTTACTATTTCTTCGAGTATTTTTTGTACTCTAGCATAGAAAAAAAATAATATACCATAGCTCAAAAAAATATTTAATAGTTTAGCAAACTTTGATGTATCTATGAGGTTTTTGTATTTTTTTTTTATTTTCTCTTCCCTTTCTCTTCATAAATTAAAAGGAGAAAAGAGAAAATACAAAAAAAAAACACTAAAAGTAAATTAAAATTTCAATGACGACTTTATAAGTACCTTAAAAAAATCTCAACCAAACAAATTTAATGATATATTAAAAAATCTTAATAAAATAA